>CM042400.1:8868877-9460110 GCA_023634145.1 Thymallus thymallus | reverse complement strand
CCACCCCAACACACACAAACAAACAGTGACAAAACGGCCATTAGCTGTGTAGTCTACCGGTGTAGTCTTCTCTGCAGATACAGGTGTAGCCTCCTTCCCTGCGAGCACACACCCCTCCGTTGAAACAAGGGTTGGAGTAACACAGGTTGATCTCCGTCTCGCAGTAGTCCCCAGTGAAGCCTGCTGGGCAGCGGCAGCGCAGCCCGGCGATGGGGTGGATGGGCCGGAACAGGACAGAAGGAGAGGAGATGAAGGGAGCAGAGCTGTTGAAGCGAAGCACCGAGATGCACTTCATGTAGTTCTGACACGGCTCGCGCAGACACACATTGTCATCGAAAGGGAGCACCTGTATGACAACACACACACACACATGGCTTCAATTCAGTGGATGGGTGGGAAAGAGAGCGATAGTGAAAGAGAGTGATAGTGAAAGAGAGAGAGAGAGAGATAGTGAAAGAGAGAGAGAGAGAGATAGTGAAAGAGAGAGAGAGAGAGACAGAGAGAGAGAGAGAGACAGACAGAGAGAGAGAGAGAGAGAGAGAGAGAGAGAGAGAGAGAGAGAGAGAGTGATAGTGAAAGAGGGAGATAGTGAAAGAGGGAGAGAGAGAGAGAGTGATAGTGAGAGAGAGAGAGAGAGAGAGAGAGAGAGAGAGACAGAGAGAGAGAGTGATAGTGAAAGAGAGAGAGAGAGAGAGAGAGAGAGAGAGAGAGAGAGAGAGAGAGGCGGATGGAAGAGAAGAGCACGGCATTATTAGATGTTGTCCTTGTCCTTTATCCTTGTACTTTCCCCAGAGCTTACAGAGCACAGCAGCAGTGATGTGGTGACTTGCCAAGTCTAGACAGGGAGAAGAGGCTGGTAGAGAGTGAAAGAGAACCTATGCTAATGTAGACATGATAATTACAGTAGGTTCTTACATCTATATGTTTGAATGTATTAGTGTATTAGTGTGTAATGACTAATGTCTATTCGCATATATATTATATCAAACTATATTCCTGACTGATCTGTCTGTTTCTCCTCCTCCCCGTACCTCCATCTGTGCCAGGGAGGTGAGGCGTGGCCGGTTGAGGTAGAGTTGCTCTTCCAGGGCTTCAGAGGGGAAAAAGTTACCCCCGGGCAGCGCCGCGGTGAAACTAACATTCAGTATGCCCCCCGCCTCGCCGTCCGGCTGGATGTTGAAAACAAACACGTCCTCCGGAGGGACGGACAGCACTGCCGACACCCCCTCCAGGAAGTGACCAAGAAGAGGGGACAGGAAGTGGTCCTGGGACATGTTTTGAAGGCGCACTGTCACGCTGCTGCTCAACATGTCCTCTGTGATGATAAGCACTCGGAGGATGCACTGGGCCGAGATACTGTGGATACCGTCTGAGAAAGAGAGGAGGAGAGGGGGGATGGGGAGGAGAGAGAGGGGCGTGAGGTTGCAACGTCAATCTCTAGAAATACATATATTTAGTTAGCGTGAGCCGGCGTCTTACAAGTGCATAATCTTCCCCTGCCCCCACTCACATATACAAGTGCGCGCACACGCACACACACACACACACACTTAAATTGTCTATCAGTGCAAAGAGCAAATTTATCCAAAGGATAATTAGACTACTTTTCCAGAAATTGCTGAAAATTCTTACAATAAAAGCAATGATGAGAGTACAATATAATCAAAACGATAATACAATTTGAAACCACAAAAGACCCCCAAAATGAATTTTGGGTAATACTACAAGAATAATTACATGCATGTGAATAGAAAAACTGCAAGAAAGAGGAGATGGCTAAGAGCTTGGTACTGTGGAGCACAACAGAGAGAGAGAGAGAGAGAGAGAGAGAGAGAGAGAGAGAGAGAGAGAGAGAGAGAGAGAGAGAGAGAGAGAGAGAGAGAGAGAGAGAGAGAGAGAGAGAGGGTTGGCGGAGCTACTGAGAGAAAAGGAGAGAAAGGAGGCAGAATGAGAATGTTGACACTGTGGGGGGAGGGTTGTGGTGGCAGCTGGTTTGATTACAGGATTATGAGGAGGCTGACTCCCTATTGACCTCACACACACTCGCATCACACACACACACACACACACACACACATACACAACCCAACGTTAATAAATGAACAGCCAGAGGGTCGACCAGGATTGCAAGAGGAAGGCTTGAACCAAAATTAAGTTCTCTATGTTCAAGAAATAATATGGGAAAAAACATTGGATATTGGCGACTTTCTGTCGTAAAAGAAAAACAGAAAACAAAATAGGGGATACTGCTCAGGCAAAGGATGTTACACATTTTTTGGCCGTCATTGAATAGCTTGCAAAAATGCATTTCTAATTACTCCTGATACCCTTTCTTATTGAAATGAGAAGTATCGTAGTTAAGAGGATAATCGTGTGTGATTTGGCCCCCATGCCTGGCTTCTGTCCAGCAAGCAGCTACATAGCTAACTCGGAAACAGGTACATACAATGAGCTACAATATAGGCTAATCCAAAACAGTACAATATAACCACGCTAGCAGCTAGTTAAGTCAGGAGCAGGTAGGCTACATAGAGTACAAAGCTAGCTAACTTAGGAGCTGAATACTGAACATGCAGTTTAATAATATAACCCAGCTAGCAGCTAGTAGCTAACTCACTCAGAAGCAGGTAGCCACAGAGAGTACAATAAAACCCAGACCTAATGCATAGCTACTGGCCCTCTGAAGCTAAGCTACCGTTCTAACGCACGTCGCACATCTTTATACTTTTATAACTCTCCCCAAACCATAAATGAAGGTTATTTTAGCATTTTTTGTGTTTGTAAATAACACATTGTGGGCTTCTTTTTGCTCCTATCTATGCTTTCATGTCATGAATCCACACTTCAAATGGAGAAGGGGCATTTTAAGGCTGGTGGGTTGAGATGGGCTCTTCCAGGTAGACTTGGTTAATAGAGCTTTTACAACCTCCTAGATATAAGCAATGCTTCCTTTCTTTTCCTAAAGCTCAGCTGGAAATAGCAAGCTGCCTGCTGCCTATTTCAGTAACTACAGTACATGCCTAAACCCTTTTAAAAACATTGAGATTTGCCTTGCTTTGCTCCTCCCTCACTTCAGACAAGCCCGTGTAGCTCAGATGTTAGAGCATGGCACTTGCAACGCCAGGGTTGTGGGTTTGATTCCCATGGGGGACCAGTAATAAAAAGGTATGAACATGCACTAACTAACTATAAGTCATAAGGCATGCTAAAATGACTAAAAATGTAAATGTAAGCCTGAACAACTTTCAAGTACACACACAGCTCCCCTTCCCTCCAGTCATATATGGGGAAAATTAACAAGGGTTGGCCTTTTCAAATGGATGGAAATTATAAAAAGCTAACAACATCACGTGTAGTGTAAGCACAGTCACCTAGAAAGAAACACACACAACCATTGAAAGGCACACATCCATAGCCTGCGTGCATTTACACTCTTGCACGTGTGAACACACACACACTACAGGCAGTGGTCTGACAGATGATTTCTGCGCTCTGTTTGTTTTAAAAGCCCTTCTCTCCCTGAGGTCTGAACACTCATTACTCTCAGTGCAGAACGGAATAAGCCACTCAGTAAAAGCCACTCTGCATCTTTACAATACATTAAACCAAACTCAAATACATAAACACAAACACACACAGACGCATGGTCAGGCACTGATGTTGGCCGATTAGGCCTGGCTCGCAGTCGGTGTTCCAATTCCTTCCAAAGGTGTTTGATGGGGTTGAGGTCAGGGCTCTTTGCAGGCCAGTCAAGTTCTTCCACATCGATCTCGCAAACCATTTCTGTATGAACCTCGCTTTGTGCCTCGCTGTCATGCTGAAACAGGAAAGGGCCTTCCCCAAGCTGTTTCCACAAAGTTGGAAGCACAGAATCATCTAGAATGTCATTGTATGCTGCAGCGTTACGATTCCCCTTCACTGGAACTAAGGGGCCTAGCCTGAACCATAAAAAATTGCTCCAGACCATTATTCCACCTCCACCAAACTTTACAGTTGGCACTATGCATTCGGGCAGGTAGCATTCTCCTGGCATTTGCCAAACCGATATTTGTCCTTCAGACTACCAGATGATGAAGCGTGATTCATCACTCCACTTTCCAGAGTCCAATGGCGGCAAGCTTTCCACTACTCCAGCCGACGCATGGCATAGCGCATGGTGATCTTAGGCTTGTGTGCAGCTGCTCGGCCATGGAAACCCATTTCATCAAGCTCCCGACAAACAGTTATTGCGCTAGCGTTGCAACCAAGGGCAGACAATTTTTACGCATTACGCGTTTTAGCACTCGGCGGTCCTGTTCTGTGAGCTTTTGTGGCCTACCACTTAGCGGCTAAGCCGTTGTTGCTCCTAGAAGATAACAGCACTTACAGTTGACCCAGGCAGCTCTAGTAGGGCAGGAATTTAACAAACTGACTTGTTGGAAAGTTGGCATCCTATGACAGTGCTAAGTTGAAAGTCACTGAGCTTTTCAGTAAGGTTATTCTACTGCCAATGTTTGTCTATGGAGACTGCATGGCTGTGCTCTCGATTTTATACACTTGTCAGCAACAGGTGTGGCTGAAATAGCCAAATCCACTCATTTGAAGGGGTGTCCAATTACTTTTGTATATATAGTGTAGTTGACAACTACTGGATGTATATAATGAGAAATTACTAATTGACTATACTGTACTTACACACACATAAACACACACGCACATAAACACACACACAAATACGCCTGGACACTCACTACAGGATGTATTTACACTGGGGTACAAAAGTTTGGAATAAAGTATTACCCATTCAAGGCTTTTTCTTTATTTGCACTATTTTTTAAATTGTAGAATAAAATAATAAAAGTGAAGACACATAACACATATGGAATTATGTAGTAACCAAAAGTGTAAAACAAATCAAAACATATTTTATATTTAAGATTCTTCAAAGTAGCCACCCTTTGACTTGATGACAGCTTTGCACACTCATGGCATTCTCTCAACCAGCTTCATGAGGACCGCCACAGGAATGGAAGACCCAGAAATACCTCTGCTGCAGAGGATAAGTTCATTAGCGTTACCAGCCTCAGATTGCAGCCCAAATAAATGCTTCACAGAGTTCAAGTAACAGACACATCTCAACATCAACTGTTCAGAGGAGACCGTGTGAATCAGGCCTTCATGGTCGAATTGCTGCAAAGAAACAACTACTAAAGGACACCAATAAGAAGAAGAGACTTGTTTGACCAAGAAACACAAGCAATGGACATTAGACCGGTGGAAATTTGTCCTTTGGTCTGGAGTCCAAATTTGAGATTTTTGGTTCCAACCTCAATCAAATTTAGATGATTTGGGATGAGTCAGACCGCAGGGAAGGAAAAGCAGCCAACAAGTGCTCATCATGTGAAAAATTAAGTACACCCCCTGGAATGTTACACCCCCCCCCCCCCCCCCCCCCCCTATGTAATCTTCACTTCAACACTATTGACAGATAAAGGTTACCCAATTTAACAAATCAATGCATTTTCCTTATGGGGAAAAAGTTAGTACACCTCTACCTTTACCAACACATATAATAGCTAAAATTAGAATTACGTGTACCAAAACAAGTGCAAATGATTAGAAAACATTAGAGAGAAAAACTCTGGAAGGGTCCAGCCTTCCATAAAGATAAGAAAATTGGTCTGGTTTGGTCTTAACCATATGGGTGTGTGGTAACACATTATTCAAAGATCAAAAGACCTACCCGAGGCCCTCAGATAGATAGATAGATAGATAGATAGATAGATAGATAGATAGATAGATAGATAGATAGATAGATAGATAGATAGATAGATAGATAGATAGATAGATAGATAGATAGATAGATAGATAGATAGATAGATAGATAGATAGATAGATAGATAGATAGATAGATAGATAGATAGATAGATAGATAGATAGATAGATAGATAGATAGATAGATAGATAGATAGATAGATAGATAGATAGATAGATAGATAGATAGACAGATACTTTATTGATCCCCGGGGGTCGTCCCACCAAAGTCAGCCTAAGAGCTGACCGAAAGATGCTCATAGAAGTCTCTAAGAACCCCAGGGTAACATCAAGGGATCTACAGGCCTCTCTTGCCACAATCAATGTCGAAGTGCATGGGTACATTGTCAGAAAGAGACGGCACAAACTTGGCCTACATGGGAGAATCCTCTGCTCTCAAAAAATAATATCAAGACACAACAGACTTTACCCAGGTGTTGTCTGGCAAAAGTCAGTTGTGTCTTGATATTCTTTTTTGTTTGTTTGTGTGATTTGTTAAATTGGGTAACCTTTAGCTGTCAATAGTGTTGAAGTGAAGATTACATATCCATCTGTCCAAATATGTAAAAATATTTTTTTTTTTAAAAACAACTTTCTAGGGGGTGTACTTACTTTTTCACATGACTGTATGTGGGAACTCCTTCAAGACTAATGGAAAAGCATTCCAGGTGAAGCTGGTTGAGAGAATGCCAAGTGTGCAAAGCTGTCATCAAGGCAAAGGGTGGCTATTTAAAGAATCTCACATCTAAAATATATTTTGATTTGTTTAACACTTTTTTGGTTACTAGTTGGTAGTTTTGATGTCTTCACATTTTACTCTACAATGTAAAACATTTTGCAAATAAAGAAACACCCTTGAATGAGTACTATTCCAAACTTTTGGATGGCAGTGTATGTGTGTTGAATAAGTGAAGGATGATGCTGACAGAGGAAAGAGAGGGGGTATTGAACCCTTCTGTCTCTTGTGTTTAATAAAGTGCATTACAGAGAGATTATTTAATAGAAAGATTCTACAACTGGAGCAGGAAGAGAAGGATCTCTTTACGGACACTGTAAACTGTGTAAGCTCTTGCCATCCCATACATGACTTGTCAAGAACACAATTATGTATGTTGGACAGTAAACAAAAGTATACAACACACATTTTAAAAACCCCTAGAGTCAATCCAAGTAACATAATAAAAAGATCCATCAAAATCCATCAGTTTAAGCTAGAAATATCTGTTAGCTAGAGCAGTGTTTGTCAGACCATGAGACATCCCGAAAATCGGTCTCACTAAAACGTCTGTAGAGTGGTTGAAAAATGTGTTTCAATGACTTCAACCTAAGTGTATGTAAACTTCAACTGTATATGTACAGTACATAGTACAATTACCTCGTACCCTGCATATCGACTCGGTACTGGTACTCCCTGTATATAGTCCCATCGGGTGGCGCACAATTGGCCCAGCATCGTCTGGGTTTGGCCAGGGTAGGCCTTCATTGTAAATAAGAATTTGTTCTTAACTGACTTGCCTAGTTAAATAAAGGTTAAATAAAAATAAAATAAATAAAAAATATAGCCATTTTGTTTTGACTTGTTATTTCTATTCGTTATTCATGGTGTATTTATTCCTCGTTTCACTATTTCTGTTTTATCTTAACTTTAACTTAACTTTAAGTAAGCATTTCACTCTACACCTGTTATCTACGAAGCATGTGACAAATACAATTGTATTTGATTTGATTTAATGCTAAAATCATATCTCTATCATTTTCCTTTCCTCTCTAAATATCTCTGTCTACACCCATATGTACGGTGTAGACACACACAAACACAGATACACATGCAAGCACTCGCGCACGCACACAAACAAAAGAGGGGAAGTGGTGTTGTGTGTTGGTGCCCCAGGGAAGTAAAGACAGACAGATGGACGGAGACAGATATCAGATGAGTACAAGCCTGGCCTGCTGTCCTGCTGGGATCTTAGACCGACTGTATTACATCTTAATCTCCCCTCTCTCTAGTCTTAGTAAAGAGCAGCAAGATAGAGAGCGAGAGCATGAGAGCCAGAAAGAGAGAGAGAGAGAGCGAGAGAGAGACAGAGAGAGAGAGAGAGAGAGAGAGAGAGAGAGAACCTTGGGAAAATACTCTGCATTATGATTAACAGCAGACTAGTTCATTTCCTCAGTGAAAACAATGTACTGAGCAAATGTAAAATCGGCTTTTTACCAAATTATCGTACGACAGACCACATATTCACCCTGCACACCCTAATGGACAAACAAACAAACCAAAACATAGGCAAAGTCTTCTCATGCTTCTCATGCCTCAATTTGGCATGAGGGTCTGCTATACAAATTGATGAAAGGTTGTGTTGGGGGAAAAACATATGACATTATAAAATCCATGTACACAAACAACAAGTGTACAGTTAAAAAACACACACATTTCTTTCCACGGGGCTGTGGGGTGAGACAGGGATGCAGCTTAAGCCCCACCCTCTTCAACATATACAGTATATCTACGAATTGGCGAGGGCACTAGAACATTCTGCAGCACCCGGCCTCACCCTACTAGAATCTGAAGTCAAATGTCTACTGTTTGCTCATGATCTGGTGCTTCTGTCACCAACCAAGGAGGGCCTACAGCAGCACCTAGATCTTCTGCACAGATTCTGCCAGACCTGGGCCCTGACAGTAAATCTCAGTAAGACCAAAATAATGGTGTTCCAAAAAAGGTCCAGTTGCCAGGACCACAAATACAAATTCAATCTAGACACCGTTGCCCTAGAGCACACAAAAAACTATACATACCTTGGCCTAAACATCAGCGCCACATGTAACTTCTGTGAACAATTTGAGAGACAAGGCAAGAAGGGCCTTCTGTGCCATCAAAATGAACATAGAATTCAACATACATATTAGGATCTGCCTAAAAATACTTGAATCAGTTATAGAACCCATTGCCCTTTATGGTTGTGAGGTCTGGGGTCCTCTCACCAACCAAGAATTCACAAAATGGGACAAACACCAAATTTAGACTCTGCCTGCAGAATTCTGCAAAAAGATCCTCAGTGTACAATGTAAAACACCAAATAATGCATGCAGAGCAGAATTAGGCCGATACCTGCTTATGATCAAAATCCAGAAAGGAGCTGCTAAATTCTACAACCACCTAAAAGGAAGCGATTCCCAAACCTTCCATAACAAAGCCTTCACCTACAGAGAGATGAACCTGGAGAAAAGTCCCATTGAGAAAAGTCCCCTAAGCAAGCTGGTCCTGGGGCTTTGTTCACAAACACAAACAGACCCCACAGAGACCCAGGACAGCAACACAATTAGACCCAACCAAATCATGAGAAAACAAAAAGACAATTACTTGACACGTTGGAAAGAATTAACAAAATAACAGAGAAAACTAGAATGCTATTTGGCCCTAAACAGAGAGTACACAGTGGCAGAATACCTGACCACTGTGACTGACCCAAACTTAAGGAAAGCTTTGACTATGTACAGACTCATTGAGCATAGTCTTGCTATTGAGAAAAGCCGCTGTAGGCAAACCTGGCTCTCAAGAGAAGGCAGGCTATATGCACACTGCCCACAAAACGAGGTGGAAACTGAGCTGCACTTCCTCCTGACAAATGTATGACCATATTAGAGGCACATTATTTCTCTCAGATTACACAGATTTTGAAAACAAATCCAATTTTTATAAACTCCCATATCTACTGGGTGAAATACCACAGTGTGCCATCACAGCAGCAAGATTTGTGACCTGTTGCCACAAGAAAAGGGCAACCTGTGAAGAACAAACACCATTGTAAATACAACCCATCTTTATGTTTATTTATTTTCCCTTTTATACTTTAACCATTTGCACATTGTTACAACACTGTATATATACATAATATGACATTTGAAATGTCTTTATTCTTTTGGAACTTCTGTGAGTGTAATGTTTTTTTATTGTTTATTTGACTTTTGTTTATTATCTACTTCATTTGCTTTGGCAATGTTAACATACAGAATGTTTCCCATGCCAATAAAGCCCCTTGAATTGAATTGAATTGAATTGAGAAAGAGAGAGAGAGAGAGAGAGACAGGCGGATGGATAAGAAGAGCACAGCATTATTAGATGAGAGAGAGAGCTTCTAAAGGGGAGAAGAGAGGGGAGGGAGAGCCAGGCAGGAAGACACAGACAGCAACACACACAATGAATCTGACAGACTTGCTCTCAGACTGACTGTATTTTATTATAATCTCATAACACTCCAGTCCTGAAGGAGAGGAGAGGGCAGAGATAGGCTGAGAGGCTGAGTGTGGGAGAGATGGAGGGAGGGTAAGGAGGAACAGAGACTCCAACTGCAGAGGGAACATTGAAAGGGACAGGTACAGAGGGAGAAAGAGAGATGCACAAACACTCTTGTACTGTACATACGTGCACGCACACATACACAGTTAAACAAACACAGACCAACAAAGAGACTCATTCAAAATCACACACAAATATGCATTAAGCAGCCACAATGCAATTGGAATAAAAGCTCTATAAATAGGCCATCAGGTCACTCAAAAAAACCACTGGCCATATAAAAGCTCTTTATCAAACAAAATACAGTAAAATAAATAATAAACCATCTTTACCAGGCAGTTTATCATTCCATGCCCCATACCGCCTCTTTCATTAAATTCACTCAAATAAAACGAATCATGGACCAAGAGCCTAGGTATCTCAAATACCCCTCATTCGCATTTTCTGACAGGCCCTTCCCCCACACTATCTCTTTCCCACACACAAACAAACCAACACCCTCTCTTTCACACACAAATCTCTCTCTTCCCCTCCCGCTCTCACACATCCAGCCATACTTTCTCCCTCTGTCTCTCACCTGTGACAGTGATGAGCATGGGGGCCACCAAGGCTCTGTTGTTGTCCAGCTTGCGGCTCAGCCGGATCTCCCCGCTGCTGTGGTTGAGCAGCAGCAGGTGCAGGTCGTTTCCCCGGTCAATGGAGTAGTACAGGTGGTCTGACACATCAGGGTCATGGGCTGGCACCCGGCCGATCACCCCACTGGGGAAACTGTTGGAGCGGTTGGACACAAAGTTGTTGAAGATGATTTGGAAGTCCTGGAGCTGGGGCCGGTTATCGTTCTGGTCCACCAGCCGGATGCGCACTGTGGCCCGGCTCACCAGGGGCGCTGAGGTGGCCTGGACTACGATCACGTACTCGGAGCGGGCCTCGTAGTCCAGGTCTATGAGGGAGGTGAGCTCCCCGGAGAAGATGTCCATCTGGAATATCTCAGGGATGTTGCCTTCTACGATCTGGTACATGATCTGGGCATTGGCCCCCTCGTCTGGGTCTGTGGCTGTGATCCGGGCCACCACCGACCCCACAGCGCTGTTCTCCTTCACCAGAACCTCAAAGTCGTCTGCCGGGAACACAGGCGCGTTGTCGTTGACATCAAGAACTGTCACCTGGATGTGGACGGGCGTCCGCTGTGGAGGCACACCGCGGTCCACGGCGTACGCCGTCAGCTCATAGAATGGAACACTCTCGCGGTCCAGACGACGGACCGTGCGTACGATGCCCGATGTGGGCTCGATGGTGAAGTCTCCGTCACCGTCCTCCCCATTCTGGAAGGTGTACTGTACGCGGCCGTTGGCGTGGGCATCTCGGTCCATGGCAGATATCTGTAGGACGCTAGTGAAGGGTGGGGCGTCTTCACTGACGGTGCCCTGGTACCTGGGGCTGAGGAACTGTGGTGCATTGTCGTTCACATCATTCACATTCACCTCTACGTAGGTGGTGTCAGACTTCTGTGGGATGCCGTTGTCCCGGGCGGTGATGGCCAGAGTGTAGGTCATCTGGTCCTCGTAGTCCAGCTCAGCTTGCAAGGTGATGGCTCCGCTGGACGGGTCGATGCGGAACTGGGGGATGTTGTCTTCCAGGAAGTAGGTGATGCGAGAGTTCTCGCCAACGTCATCATCCGTGGCGCTGATGACCACGACCGTGCTGCCCGGGGGGCGGTCCTCGTTCACAGTCACCGAGTAGTGAGCGCTCTGGAACACGGGCCGGTGCGTGTTGGCGTCCGTGATGTTGACGTGAACCTGGCACGTGTCATGTAACGTGCGGTCGGAAGCGGTCACAGTCAGAACATATCGGCGCTCCTGTTTGTAGTCGAGCGGCAGTGCAAGAGAGAGCATCCCTGATCCCCCGGCTGTGCTTATAGCAAAGCGGTTACGCGTGTTGCCCCCCGTGATCTGATAGGTTACAGCACTGTTGACATCACGGTCGACCGCGGTCACAACGACCACACTGGTGCCCACAGCCGCGTCCTCGTTAAGCCTCACAAAGTACTCTTTCTGCAGAAACTCTGGCCTATTGTCATTGACGTCCATCACTGTTATAGTCACGCTGGCTGTGGCAGAGAGAGGTGGGACACCATAGTCTCTGGCCTCCACCCCAAAGAAAAAATGTTCCACAGACTCCCGGTCGAGAGCCGAACTGACCGTAACCCAGCCGGTGGCAGAGTTAATGACGAAGGGCGTGTCAGGGCTGGTGCCAGTCAGTCTGTACTCCAGACGGGCGTTGTCCCCAGAGTCGGTGTCAATGGCCTGGATGTGGAGGATGGAGCTGCCCACCGGGGCGCTCTCCAGCACTGACGCCTGGAACGGCGTGGACACGAAGATGGGAGGGTTGTCGTTGACGTCGGTCACCTGCACGCTGATGATACCCGTGTTATTGGAAAGGGGCGGCCGGCCATTGTCCTGGGCTCGGACCCTCAGAGTGTATTCCCTCTCTGCCTCGAAGTCCAAAGAGGCAACTACCTGGATCTCCCCCGTCACACTGTCGATGGAGAACTGGCCCCGGCTGTTCCCACTGATGATGTTGTAGTGGACGGCGGCGTTGCTATCCTTATCATGGTCCGTAGCGCTCACCCTCAGGATCTCAGAGTGGGGCCGGACGTCCTCCCTGACCGCCACCACATAGCGCTTCTCGCTGAACTGGGGCACGTTGTCGTTCTCGTCCAGCACAGTGATGAAGACCTTAACGATGGCCGAGCGCGGCCCGGGCTCCCTTCCCTGGTCACTGGCCTCCACGTGGAGGGTGTAGCGCTCGTTGGTCTCCCGGTCGACCACGCCCCGCGTGGTGATCAGCCCTGAGCGGGGGTCGATCTCGAATGCGGCCCGGGCTGCAGCAGCAGTGTCTCCTATGAAGCGGTAGCGGATGTTGGCATTGGATGGGGCATCCAGGTCAGTGGCTCGGAGCTGCAGGATGGGGTAGCCCTCCTCCACATTCTCCCGGATGGTCTCCCGGTACTCTGTGTGCTCAAAGATGGGCGAGTGGTCGTTGCGGTCGGCCACAGTGATTGCCACCATGGTGGTGCTAGAGAGGCGTGGAGAGCCGTGGTCTGACGCCGTGACCCGGAAGTAGTGCAGGTCCATGTGCTCCCTGTCCAGCACCTGGGAGGTGGTGATGAGGCCCGTGTCGGGGTCGATGTGGAAGTAGTCAGTGGATCTGCTGTTCATGAGAGGGGCCATGGTGTAGCTGAGCCTGCCTGCGTCACCTGCGTCTGGGTCGGTGGCTGACATGGGTATGACTGAGGTGCCTGGGGGCTGGTTTTCTGGAACCTGCACTTGGAAGTTATGCTGGGAGAAGTGAGGGTGTCTATTGGCAGCTCGGCGAGCGCGCCCCACCACCAAAACCTCTTTCTCTCTGTCCTCCTCACCTGCATCTTCCACTATCTGCCTTTCCAGGCTTCTCTCTCCCCTGGAAGTGTGCCTTTCCTCCTCCTCTTCTTCCTGTGAGATTTCATCCCCCTGCCACCCTTTCTTCTCTTTCTCTCTTCCTCCTGCTCCACTGTGTGCCTGTGTGAGGCTGGCCCTCTCCTGACCTTTCTCTCTCTCTCCCTCTGCCTCTACAGTTGCATCTGTCTGGGCTGTAGCTCTCTTTGTTATTCCCTCTGACTCCCACTCCTCCACTTCCTCCATCCGTGCCTCTCTGTCCTGTCTCTCCCCCTCCCCCACCTGTAATTTGTCTCCCCCAGACCCCTCCTCAACCTCGCCCCCCATATGCCTATCTCGCTGACTGACACCTTCTTGTTGTAATGGCACCAGTTTACCGGATTTTAATTGCGGGCGTGTGCCCCCCTGGACAGTAGTTAAGCTGTCGCCAGAGCTGCTGTCGACACACACAGCATGGGGCAACTCTTCCGGGACCGAACCCTGCTGTGTCTGTGAGCATGGTCCACTCAGATCCGCTGACGCCAGTCTACTATTGGCGTCATTACTTTCATCTTTCATCTGAACATTCTTCTCTTTATTCTCATTGTTGTTATTGTTGTTGTGGTTCTGGTTGTCATTTCTGATGTTGTTATTATTATTGACGTTGTGAACACTCTCCAAAAAGAATGGCTGAAAGTGGTGAGCCGAATATGCGTGTTTACTTGGAGAAAGCTGGGTGATGGTTTTCATGGGGGCTGTCCATTGTGCCTGTGGTGCTGAACCCATGTGAAGGGAAGGGGGAGTGTAGAGGAGGCTAGCCCGTGGCCTTGAATGTGAGTCTGAGTCACTATCCCCTTTAGTCAGATTAAGCTCCATGGAGAATGAAAAGGGGTTTGTGGTAACAAGATCCATGTGAGTAACACTAGACTTAATTGCACCAGTGTGTACCGAGGCTGATATAGTTAGAGCAGTGATGGAAGCCAATATAGGCTTGACGATAGCTGACTCATTGTGTGCTGGCTCAGACTGAGGATGAGGAACATTGGCTCCAGCAGACGATTCTGCTGCCTGTATGTCATCATGGAATAAGGAAAACGAGCTAGTAGAGGTAAGTGAATTTCTGTTTTCATTACCAGTTCCATTAGATGGCAAACAGTGACTATTCGTGATATTTGTGGTGGGGGAAAATTGGATGTTGAGATTACTCACTGCCATGCTTCCCCTGGGACCTATAACGTTGGCTGAAAGTCCTCCCCCCACATCCATCCGCTGCAAACCACAACACCTCGTTCCGTAGATAGACCCCCAGGGTAACCCCTTACTCTCTACCCGGAGTTGAGCACTCTGTTCTCGGCCTGCCAACACTGATATTCTCTGTGGAGGAGCAGCCGGCTGCTTATGCTTGGTTGTTAGATAAACAGAGGCCAAATTATTATCCAGATCATTTTTGTTCACGTGTTTGTTGCCATGTGCCAAATCTCCCTCCCGCGTCCGGCCCACACCTATGGTATGCCCAGGACTGTGGTGGGTGCTTAGCCTGTCTCGGGTATGCCTGAAGTAACAACCTGTGACTGCCATGGCCCCTTCAGTAATCCCAGGTGACTGGTAACATCTGGCCGCGCTGCCTGCGGTGACTAAGGTGAGATAGCATGGGTAGAGCCCTTGCGCCCTGCTCCTCCCCGTTCTCCCAATGGCTTTAGTAAACAAATGATTACAACCATCACTGGTGAGATCGATAACATTGTGACTATCCAAATGAGAACAATCACCGGTGGCCACCTCGCCGGCGTCCAAAGCATTATCTCCCAAATGAGAGTGAGGAGGGCCCCATGGCAGCGGTCCAGGTGGTTGCTTAGCTGTAGATATGTGCTGTGTTGGGGGAAGTGACCGGTGGAGGGTCCGTGTACACCTTTCAGAAGCCTGTCTAACGTCTCTAGCAATCTCCCACGACTCGCTCTCGGGTCCCCGGTGTTGGCCTCGTACAAAGACTCTCCCTGTGTCTGGTTTGGCGGGCTGCAGACAGGGTGGTGACCGCTCGCAAACTCTAGTCCTTTGTAAAAACCGCTTTTTGGGATTTTGAACCCCCAAAGAGAAAACAGGTGAAACAATGCCCCTCTCCCCACCGCTGCTCCTGCTCCTACCTGCAGGGTGGGGATGCCTGACTCCATTCCACGGCCATCTCACACCTTCTTCTTCAGTGCACAAAGGTTCAAAAGGGTCTCTGTGCGCCCCTTGCCATATAAAAGGACTCCACACAGGGCATTCTGGTCCTGATGGGAGCCGTCCCGATGGGAGCCGTTGTAATGTCCTCCTGGGGCAGATCACTGAACCGCTGCTGCTCGCCAAGACCCCAGCTTCCCTTAGATGGCTCGGTGTCTCAGGGCAGGGTCCCTGGCTCCAGCGGCAGGGCCCTGCTAACTTCCCTGGGTTAACCGCGAACAAAGGGCTGAGGAGCAGGTGGAGAAGAAATGGTGAGAGCAGGCTGGAACCCAGTAGCAGTGCAGCCATTAGTCTGGTAAGATCCTTTCTCCTCTCCCCCTTTCTCCCTCTCACCCTTCTCTCTCACTCTCTCTCCGAGTGCTTCTCTCTTTCTCTCTTCCGTCGCCGGCTAGGTAGCCAGCTCCAGCGGCACCGCCCGACACCTTCCCCCGCGCTCCCCCGTCTCTCCGTGGGCCCGGGAAGTTGGCATTTACTCGCTGTGTTCGGTAGAACTCGGTCTGTCGGCGTCAGAAGTGCAGCATCTCTCCCCTTCATTCATATCCAACATGGCTCTCAGCAGACCCCGGTGGTACTATCCATCCTCGCGTTACACTCTCCTCCTCTCAACACCCCTCCCCCTTGCTGCTCTCTTCCTCCACCTCCCTCTCTCTCTCTGCTCACACAAATAGGAGATAACGGTTTATTCCAGATCGCATGGCTGTGACTCCACCCGTAGCCGCCATATCCACAACTGGAAGGCGACTCGGAACTATATCTCACTCACATTCATATTTTAATAAACCCATTGAAAGAAATTAAATTGTATATAGGCTATATCAGAACATAGTAGCCATTAAGCATATGAAGCCTAATGCCATTTTGGTAATAATTAGAAATATTTAGGCTTTATTAAATAGGAAATTATGACACAGAGGGCACTGACATTTATATATATTATTGCACATTTGCTTGTAGGCTACATAACATAGGACAGTTAGTCCTATGTTATGTAGCCTACAAAATTAGCTTAACGAATTGAGCCTCTCCATGACGTCATGCTCTGCCTACACATCGATGAGTAATTAGTAGGCTACCTATTCATTTCTTTTCCTTCGATATGGTCGTCATCCTTCACTTATTATTTGAATCTAACATGAATTTATATGGATATTACCAATATATTTCATTGTCGTTATAAAGTGTATTCAAAGTCGTTTATATCGAAATAAAATGTTTATTCCAAATTCAGTCACACAATTCATTCTGATGGTGAATTCAAAAGCCTAAAATTAAATCCCCACATTTTGGAAATGGCTGGGGGGGAGGGAAGGTGTGTCTGGCAGCCTTGGCTTGCATCATCGGATGTGTTGTGGTACAAATAGTTATGCTATGAAAACCAATCTGTGTTTCTCTCAGTCTGGCTGTCGCCGCCGCCACGGTTGGAGCTGATCCACCAGATCCACGCATGTTGAAATATTCATGCTCCGACCACAACGAAGTGCACCAAAAAAATCTAAACCCCGCGCTCTATGCTCTTGCTCTCTACTTCTCTCAGAACTGAGAACAGTCAGTCGTTAGGCGCGAAGAAGCGAGGGGCAGGCAGTCAGCCCTGTTGGGTATCATTGCTCGCCTTGCCCGCACATCAACAATAATTGCTGTGAAAAGTAGGCTAGGTTATACTTGTGAGCCGCCCTCTCCGTGATTAGTACGGGTAAATGTAGACACGCGCAAAGTAATCTAGACAAACTGGCACTTGTGATATTATACTGAAATCCAAGCAAGCTACATTATAGGCTATGATTACATGGTTTTCCGACGTTTAATATAAATAATTTATATGGACATAAACACAATTCTGTATTAATGGAAAGTGCCTGAAATGTGAAGTGACACCATAGCAGAGTGCTGTAAAACTGTAGCTGTTCATAATGTAGCCTAAAACCCTGAGCCATTCAGTCCTATATGTTAAGCATTTCACCCAAGCTCAGGGTTAATATCCTTAACAATATAATTAAACTTGATGGGATAGATGAGCGAACAAGCAGGCTGTGGGAAATTTCAGCATTACAAAACCATGGACAGCGCCCATTCTGAACATAAGCCTCCATTAGGAAGCCCTGTCGAACACTTCAACCAAAGAACTGTAAGTCTGGGTAGTCCACACCATGGATTTCTTTCCGAGGAGAAATGACTAAGCTAACATGTTGGGTCATTTTTAGTAGCGCAGTGACCGACATTACATACAGCACCATGGGCAGCGGCGATCCAAAGTGGACTGCTGCATCACTCGGCCCATTTAAGTCCACATAAGACCTTTTAAATGATATGTCCTACTCAAAACATTTCACAAATATTTGATTTTACAAAACTGTAGGAAATTAAACCAAAATAATACAGGCTTAGTCTGGCCATGCAATATTCATTTTTAAGTGCACTAATTAGTCAGCTAAATACAACGTTAATGCACGTTTAGGCCTACGCGTTTGCGTGTGTATGTGCACTCGTGCGTTTAAGAATGTATAGACACAGCACCCTTTTCAAGATGCGGGTGTGTGCAAATTTAGCTGGTTTGCTCCCCTCCACTGTGGATCAATAAGCTCTGACTCCTCACTGGGGGTCTCCTAACTGCTGCAAGCCACCATGCAAGACCCTGCTTTTCAACTGTGTGAGTTGCCATGGGAACAGCGAAAGTGGGGGTACTTTTAGCCTCTGGTGGATTATACCCCTACGAGGGGTTGAGGGGCGGTGTTGAGGCTTTCTTCACTCATTTTGCCTGCCAGTCACATACTCTGTAATTGCATGCCCCCGGCCCCTCTCTCCTTGTCTGGCCAGGCCCCGTGCCACAGAATCGCCAGATCCTTCCCCCCTCCCTGAAATCCTGAGCGGCAGGTGGTAGCGAAGGCACGGTGTGCATCTGGCCTCGACTGGAAATGATGAGGCAGTATTACATTCATGAGAAGTGACGGAGGTGTGATGGGGACGGACATAGATTGACGGGTAATCGTGTCGTTTGCCAGCTAATCATCTGTTGTCATTTACATCCACAATTTATGCTAGATGAGGAGGCCAAGGCCCTGGCCATCCTGCCACTCAGACAGGTTGACACAGAGGGCCGCTATCCGGGAAACCCCCCTCCATTCCTCCCCTCTCTCCGTAAAAGTCATGATGACATATGGCGACAGCTGTGTGGTGTGTGCGGGGGATTGTGTGAATCTTGCCACAGCTTATAGGGCCTGTGGGTTGAGCATGAATAATAAGCCTCGGCAGGCTTCATTGACTTGAATAGCCTACCAAACAGCCATCAAAAGTTAAAGGGCCCTTAGCTCTCCTTGATCTCACAGTTGATTAGTGACCATAGGTGCAGACTAATGCAACCTGTTTTCCTTTCATGTTCAAGGTGTGTGCTTTTCTTCTGACCTTCAATAGAGTCTAAACCAAAAGGATGATGACGTCATTAATTATTTGGGGAGATTAGCTCCATGTGATTAGGCAACAGGGTCTGTAGGCCTATGTTCATTATCTGACTGTTAGTTTATTAGATTCAGACAGTGGCCTAGAGCTTGGCCAATTTGATCATAAAATTACTGATCTGCTACCATCCACATCCATCCACCATTCTGGGTTCCACTATAAATCTAAATTAACTGGACAGATTTCTTTGTCATATAAACATCTAAAGCAAACATAATGAAAATCTCTTGATATGATGAAGAGAGAGCAGCAGGATCCCCTACACACACACACACACACACACATATTCAGGTCACAGAGTTTTGTTTATTAAAAGAGTGGATGGATGAAAGGAGAGCCTGTGTGGATGGATGAAGGGAGAGCCTGTGTGGATGGATGAAGGGAGAGCCTGTGTGGATGGATGAAGGGAGAGACTGTGTGGATGGCTGAAGGTAGAGACTGTGTGGATGGATGAAGGTTGAGACTGTGTGGATGGATGAAGGTAGAGACTGTGTGGATGGATGAAGGTAGAGACTGTGTGGATGCATGAAGGTAGAGACTGTGTGGATGGATGAAGGGAGAGTGTGTGGATGGATGAAGGGAGAGACTGTGTGGATGGATGAAGGTAGAGACTGTGTGGATGGATGAAAGGAGAGACTGTGGATGGATGAAAGGAGAGACTGTGGATGGATGAAGGGAGAGACTGTGTGGATGGATGAAGGGAGAGACTGTGTGGATGGATGAAGGGAGAGACTGTGTGGATGGATGAAGGGAGAGACAGGTTGGATGGATGAAAGGTGAGACTGTGGATGGATGAAAGGAGAGACTGTGGATGGATGAAGGGAGAGACTGTGGATGGATGAAGGGAGAGCCTGTGTGGATGGATGAAGGGAGAGACTATGTGGATGGATGAAGGGAGAGACTGTGTGGATGGATGAAGGGAGAGACTGTGTGGATGGATGAAGGGAGAGACTATGTGGATGGATAAAGGGAGAGACTGTGTGGATGGATGAAGGGAGAGCCTGTGTGGATGGATGAAGGTAGAGACTGTGTGGATGGATGAAGGGAGAGCCTGTGTGGATGGATGAAGGGAGAGCCTGTGTGGATGGATGAAGGTAGAGACTGTGTGGATGGATGAAAGGAGAGCCTGTGTGGATGGATGAAGGGAGAGACTATGTGGATGGATGAAGGGAGAGCCTGTGTGGATGGATGAAGGGAGAGACTGTGTGGATGGATGAAGGTAGAGACTGTGTGGATGGATGAAGGGAGAGACTATGTGGATGGATGAAGGGAGAGCCTGTGTGGATGGATGAAGGGAGAGCCTGTGTGGATGGATGAAGGGAGAGCCTGTGTGGATGGATGAAGGTAGAGACTGTGTGGATGGATGAAGGGAGAGCCTGTGTGGATGGATGAAGGGAGAGCCTGTGTGGATGGATGAAGGGAGAGACTGTGTGGATGGCTGAAAGTAGAGACTGTGTGGATGGATGAAGGTAGAGACTGTGTGGATGGATGAAGGTAGAGACTGGGTGGATGGATGAAGGGAGAGACTGTGTGGATGGATGAAGGTAGAGACTGGGTGGATGGATGAAGGGAGAGACTGTGTGGATGGATGAAGGTAGAGACTGTGTGGATGGATGAAAGGAAAGACTGTGGATGGATGAAAGGAGAGAATGTGTAGATGGATGAAGGGAGAGACTGTGTGGATGGATGAAGGGAGAGACTGTGTGGATGGATGAAGGGAGAGACTTTGTGGATGGATGAAGGGAGAGACAGGTTGGATGGATGAAAGGCGAGACTGTGGATGGATGAAAGGAGAGACTGTGGATGGATGAAGGGAGAGACTGTGGATGGATGAAGGGAGAGCCTGTGTGGATGGATGAAGGGAGAGACTATGTGGATGGATGAAGGGAGAGACTGTGTGGATGGATGAAGGGAGAGCCTGTGTGGATGGATGAAGGGAGAGCCTGTGTGGATGGATGAAGGTAGAGACTGTGTGGATGGATGAAGGGAGAGCCTATGTGGATGGATGAAGGGAGAGACTGTGTGGATGGATGAAGGGAGAGCCTGTGTGGATGGATGAAGGGAGAGACTGTGTGGATGGATGAAGGGAGAGACTATGTGGATGGATGAAGGGAGAGACTGTGTGGATGGATGAAGGGAGAGTGTGTGGATGGATGAAGGTAGAGACTGTGTGGATGGATGAAGGTAGAGACTGTGTGGATGGATGAAGGGAGTGTGTGTGGATGGATGAAGGTAGAGACTGTGTGGATGGATGAAGGTAGAGACTGTGTGGATGGATGAAGGTAGAGACTGTGTGGATGGATGAAAGGAGAGACTGTGGATGGATGAAAGGAGAGACTGTGTAGATGGATGAAGGGAGAGACTGTGTGGATGGATGAAGGGAGAGCCTGTGTGGATGGATGAAGGTAGAGACTATGTGGATGGATGAAGGGAGAGCCTGTGTGGATGGATGAAGGGAGAGGCTGTGTGGATGGCTGAAGGTAGAGCCTGTGTGGATGGATGAAGGGAGAGCCTGTGTGGATGGATGAAGGTAGAGACTGTGTGGATGGATGAAAGGAGAGCCTGTGTGGATGGATGAAGGGAGAGACTATGTGGATGGATGAAGGGAGAGCCTGTGTGGATGGATGAAGGGAGAGACTGTGTGGATGGATGAAGATAGAGACTGTGTGGATGGATGAAGGGAGAGACTGTGTGGATGGATGAAGGGAGAGCCTGTGTGGATGGATGAAGATAGAGACTGTGTGGATGGATGAAGGGAGAGACTATGTGGATGGATGAAGGGAGAGCCTGTGTGGATGGATGAAGGGAGAGCCTGTGTGGATGGATGAAGGGAGAGCCTGTGTGGATGGATGAAGGTAGAGACTGTGTGGATGGATGAAGGGAGAGCCTGTGTGGATGGATGAAGGGAGAGCCTGTGTGGATGGATGAAGGGAGAGACTGTGTGGATGGCTGAAAGTAGAGACTGTGTGGATGGATGAAGGTAGAGACTGTGTGGATGGATGAAGGTAGAGACTGGGTGGATGGATGAAGGGAGAGACTGTGTGGATGGATGAAGGTAGAGACTGGGTGGATGGATGAAGGGAGAGACTGTGTGGATGGATGAAGGTAGAGACTGTGTGGATGGATGAAAGGAAAGACTGTGGATGGATGAAAGGAGAGAATGTGTAGATGGATGAAGGGAGAGACTGTGTGGATGGATGAAGGTAGAGACTGTGTGGATGGTTGAAGGGATAGACTTTGTGGATGGATGAGGGGAGAGACAGGTTGGATGGATGAAAGGCGAGACTGTGGATGGATGAAAGGAGAGACTGTGGATGGATGAAGGGAGAGACTGTGGATGGATGAAGGGAGAGCCTGTGTGGATGGATGAAGGGAGAGACTATGTGGATGGATGAAGGGAGAGACTGTGTGGATGGATGAAGGGAGAGCCTGTGTGGATGGATGAAGGGAGAGCCTGTGTGGATGGATGAAGGTAGAGACTGTGTGGATGGATGAAGGGAGAGCCTATGTGGATGGATGAAGGGAGAGACTGTGTGGATGGATGAAGGGAGAGCCTGTGTGGATGGATGAAGGGAGAGACTGTGTGGATGGATGAAGGGAGAGACTATGTGGATGGATGAAGGGAGAGACTGTGTGGATGGATGAAGGGAGACTGTGTGGATGGATGAAGGTAGAGACTGTGTGGATGGATGAAGGTAGAGACTGTGTGGATGGATGAAGGGAGAGTGTGTGGATGGATGAAGGTAGAGACTGTGTGGATGGATGAAGGTAGAGACTGTGTGGATGGATGAAGGTAGAGACTGTGTGGATGGATGAAAGGAGAGACTGTGGATGGATGAAAGGAGAGACTGTGTAGATGGATGAAGGGAGAGACTGTGTGGATGGATGAAGGGAGAGCCTGTGTGGATGGATGAAGGTAGAGACTATGTGGATGGATGAAGGGAGAGCCTGTGTGGATGGATGAAGGGAGAGGCTGTGTGGATGGCTGAAGGTAGAGCCTGTGTGGATGGATGAAGGGAGAGCCTGTGTGGATGGATGAAGGTAGAGACTGTGTGGATGGATGAAAGGAGAGCCTGTGTGGATGGATGAAGGGAGAGACTATGTGGATGGATGAAGGGAGAGCCTGTGTGGATGGATGAAGGGAGAGACTGTGTGGATGGATGAAGATAGAGACTGTGTGGATGGATGAAGGGAGAGACTGTGTGGATGGATGAAGGGAGAGCCTGTGTGGATGGATGAAGGGAGAGCCTGTGTGGATGGATGAAGGGAGAGCCTGTGTGGATGGATGAAGCTAGAGACTGTGTGGATGGATGAAAATAGAGACTGTGTGGATGGATGAAGGGAGAGACTATGTGGATGGATGAAGGGAGAGACTGTGTGGATGGATGAAGGGAGAGCCTGTGTGGATGGATGAAGGGAGAGACTGTGTGGATGGCTGAAGGTAGAGACTGTGTGGATGGCTGAAGGTAGAGACTGTGTGGATGGATGAAGGTAGAGACTGTGTGGATGGATGAAGGGAGAGCCTGTGTGGATGGATGAAGGGAGAGACTGTGTGGATGGATGAAGGGAGAGACTATGTGGATGGATGAAGGGAGAGACTGTGTGGATGGATGAAGGGAGAGCCTGTGTGGATGGATGAAGGTAGAGACTGTGTGGATGGATGAAGGTAGAGACTGTGTGGATGGATGAAGGGAGAGACTATGTGGATGGATGAAGGGAGAGACTGTGTGGATGGATGAAGGGAGAGTGGCAGTGAAAGAGAAAGATAGAGAAGCTAATGTTCAATGTGGGCAAACAACAGTAAACAAATGTTTTACAGAATGTGTGAGTCTGTGCCAAAGTGAAATTGTGTGCCATGAGTGAGTGTGTGTGTGTCAGAGAGATTGGGGGGGGGGGGGGGGTGTTTATAGGCCAGCTGTGTGTTCTCGCTTAGTCAGCCAGTGACCCAAATCACTGAATAAAAAGAGAGAGCGCGAGAGAGAGGCGTGGGGGTGAAGAGTGGGAGAGAGAGAGAGAGAGAGAGAGAGAGGCTTAGGGGTGAAGAGAGAGAGAGAGAGGCATAAGGGTGAAGAGTGAGAGAGAGAGTGAGAGAGAGGCGTGGGGCTAAAGAGTGAGAGAGAGAGAGGGGTAGAGAGAGAGGCGTGGGGGTGAAGAGTGAGAGAGAGTGGGAGAGAGAGAGTGAGTTGGCATTTAAAAAAGAGAATGAGGAAAATGTATGCAGTGCAGAAATAAATATCAAACCTTATATGTTCCCTACAGTCCCTGAACAGCTTTCATCACCATTGCTCTGTCACTACACATACACAACCCCCCAAGCATATTCCCATAGAATGTATCAAATTGCAAATATTCTTTATCATTCTTTATCATTCAGATAAAACACAGATGTAAAAACGCCTAGAATTATTCACTATAAATAAATCATTCACTATAAGGGAATATTCAGAACATAGATCCACATTGGCATATTACCAATGACAGCCTCAATTCGTCGGTGCATGGACTCTACAAGGTGTCGAAAGCGTTCCACAGGGATGCTGGCCCATGTTGACTCCAATGCTTCCCACAGTTGTGTCGAGTTGGCTGGATGTTCTTTGGGTGGTGAACCATTCTTGATACCTTGATACACACAGGAAACTATAAGTGATCATAGCTTTCACCTGGATTCACCTGGTCAGTCTGTCATGGAAAGAGTTCTTAATGTTTTGCACACAGTGTATATCAGTAGGCCATATGAGATTGTGAGATTCAAGAGCACTATAATGGGGCATTTCCACCTGAGACTTACCCCACACCAGTGTGTTGCCAGTGTTCATATTAAAAGCTCATGTTATTTTTTGGGGGAAACAGTTTTTCCATCAGGAGTGTGACACTAAAGACTTGGGGCGAGCTGGAACAACAACATATGCATCAACAAGACAATTGCTTTGTGAGAAGGTTAGCCGTTGTTATGTAAATGAAAGCTGAAAAGTACCAGTGGCCTGGTCTTGGCCGAGCAGGTCAGAGCAGGTCCACTGAGGCCATAGCTCAGTGAGACACTTGAGCCGGACCTTGGAGGTGGGAACACAAAAGTCGGAGCCTTTTTGGTAAAACACCGGGGTAAGTCTCAGGTGGAAAGTTGCCATAACTGCCAGGTCTGAGAGCTAGCAGAGCCACGTTGCTATCAGGCTGAATCTACCCCTGACTGGATCACAGTCAAGCTGGATTCACATCGGATGAGATCCCTATCACACTACTGTGGTCTGGTTTGCATCAGCCTGGCACCTGGTGGCCGCCGGCCCGGGTCACACTGGATACATTTCAGACGGAAACCAGACAAATCCAAATTGGATCAGCAGTAGCTGAATGGCTGGATCTCTATTACTGGGTACTGCATGTATCACTATCAGCGGAGGTCAGTAGGCCTTTATGGGACTTTATTAGCATTAGCTAAAGAAGTGTGTTATCCCTATAAGCAGAGCTATTCAACTAGGGTCCTGGAGGGCTTGAACCCAGCAGGGTGTCCTCTCAGCCCTGGCCTCATGCTGACTATAGATCCTTATTACTGGATGTGCAGTTGGTTTGATATAGGAGCTTCCTAACCATGTAGCTGGTTGAGAGGATATTGGATTAAACCAAAGTGCTATGAGACAACACCCATACTGGTACCTATGCCCTCTGACATCAGTTGAACAGTGATGTGACCTGATCAGCTACAGCATTAAGCAGCCTCCAGCCTGTTTTCTTGGACCTAAGCGCACACACACACACACATGCACAATCGTACATAAACATGTCTGAGAGAACATATTCAGGAAATACATCATTATACAGTTATAAATTAAAACAATGGCTGCTCTGTCTCATTTGCTGTATATTAGCTAACCAGTATACAGCAATTCAAGATCAATCAGTTCCCTATTTCATATTCAACCAGGGTAGAGTGAGGAGAGAAAGGGAAGGATGGGAGCGACAGAACGAGACAAGCAGAGAGGGAGAGGGAGAAAAGGGCTGGATGACAGCTGTTGCATGAGGAGTTTATCTGATTAAATCTATCCATCTCCGGGCCCCTGCCCCTACCATCAACCAACCCCCACAAAGTCACACGCTCTCCTCTCACCACACCCTGTACATTCAAAGACACTCTGGGACTCGCTCAACAGGAGCCACATTCACATGAAAATAACCCGCTGCATTATAAAGACACAATTTATATTATCTTTCAGTACAATCCCTATTATCTCTTCCTCCCTCAGTGTTCAAAGAGGATCTGTGACGCACATAAGAAGCACATTAAGTAGAAAATATCCTGGATGTTCTGACTGATATCAGTCATTGTGTTATTTGTGTTGTACATCATTTGAGTTGTCTGGCACCGTGACAGTGTCTCGGTCTGCTTCTCAGTCGCTCCGTTAGCCTCCCTCCACCCCCAATCTCTCATCCTGTAATTTCCTGTCTCAGTAGGGTATGCCCAGCCACAGTCAGTCAAAGCACTTTAATACCCATCAATTTCAGTAGCCTAGCCTACTCCCTCGCTCCCTCTTTCTCTCCCACCCTCCTGTGCTCTCTACTGCTCTCTCTCTCTGGCAACCACAAAGAATCACTCTACTCTCATGGGCATCCCTGACCTCATTCATCTCTCGGTTTTCTTCCTCCTTTAAGACAGTAGATTTGCTCATAGCGATGACTGCATGCTCTCCTTTCCCTTTCTGTATCCATCCCTGTTTTTTTAACTACTTTCATGTTCACGTCCCTTTTTCTCTCTCTCCTCCCTCTATTGTCTCTGGCCAACCAGGGCTCGAGGGGAGTGATTGACAAGTAGGCAGGGTAGGAGAAGTGGAGAGCTTTGATAGGAGGAGATGCAAGCAAGGCTGGTGGACTGTCAGGTGGCTAAAATGTCAGTGGAGCTCCACCCTGTGGCTATGTTCGTGTACTGCACAACCCCTGCCTAGTTGTCTTGTCAGACTTCTAGTCCAGACTCTTTTAACTCATTGGCTGTGGGGAATGGGAACACACACACACACACACACACACACACACATCCACAAATTGTTTTGAAGCTGTAATAACCTGTATAAGCTGAATTCATAGCATCGCATCATGCTGAACCAGAAATCTAGACAGTCAGATGGTAATCTGTGTGTTCTACTCACAGATATGAAAGAGACTAGGCTTCAGTGTTGTAAACATACAGCCTCTTCTATTCCCCTTCTAAATGGATAAACAAAACAGATGTTAGAAACGTCTGATTCACCACATAAAGGCAGACAGTGTAACACTGAACTGGAAAACCCTGTCTGCCTCAAGAGGCTTGGTCTGACGTCAGAAAACCTTGTCTAAATCAGAAAGACTCGTTTTACATTGCAAAACATTTTGCTACGGTGTCCCCTAATAAATAGTACCCATGGTGGCAGAGTTGGGAGAGCAAACAGCTGCAGACCGTGGAGAGCTCCAACGCCAGCTGTTCCCATCTCATTATGGGGGGTCAAAAGGACACCAGTGGAATGAAAAAAGAATCACTCAATTTTTAATACAGAGCATAATGTGGCAGGACCAGATAATGTTGAGGAAGGGGCTGAACCACCAATTATTCTCTCTAGTCGTCAATGTGGATACGTTTCTAATTGCGTGGCACCAGCGTCAATTTTAATTGCCTAGGATGAACCTTTTAATATTAGCGCTATGATGGGGGAAATTATCTGATACGGCCTACAAATAAATTATTTATGTAATCCCCAGGCATTATCCAACCATTTATATATTTGCCCCGTAACTAATCACACTTAACATGAACAACAAATAACTGCAATATGGTACATATACAAACCTTAACGCACATCTTAACACACACAGCAGTGGGGTCACCAAGGTCAACACTTATTTATTGATCAAGGAGGAAAATATATTGATCCGAAGCACCGTTGACAAAAACATTGTGGGAGAGAGAGTGAGAGTCTGTGTGTGAAGCTTGGGTCACCACCAATACACAAACCTACACAATAATAACAGTCCAAGATATGGCACAGAGTGACAGTGGACAACTGGGATCTGGGACAGTACAGTATAGTACTTTGGCAGAGGAGAAGTACTGTGGTGGTGGTGGGTTAGTCCATGGCACATGGCACATATATAATTCCATATACTGCATAGCTGCACTATAGAGTGCATTCGGAAAGTATTCAGACCCTTAGACTTTTTCCACATTTTGTTACGTTACAGCCTTATTCTAAAATGGATTAAATAAAACAATGTCCTCATCAATCTACACACAATACCCCATAATGACAGAGGGAAAACTGGTTTAGATTTTTTTGCAAATGTATTAAAAATAAAAAATAAAATACCTTATTTACATAAGTATTCTGACTCTTTGCTATGAGACTCCAATTGAGCTCAGGTGCATCCTGTTCCCATTGATCATCCTTGAGGTGTTTCTACCACTTGATTAGAGTCCACCTGTGGTGAATTCAATTGATTGTAAATGATTTGGAAAGACACACACTGTCTATATAAACTCACACAGTTGACAGTGCATGTCAGAGCAAAAACCAAGCCATGAGGTTGAAAGAATTGTCGGCAGAGTTCCGAGACAGGATTGTGTCGAGATCGAAGGAAGGGTACCATCAAATGTCCGCAGCATTGAAAGTCCCAAAGAACACAGTGGCCTCCATCATTCTAAAATGGAAGAAGTTTGGAACCACCAAAACTCTTCCTAGAGCTGGCCGCCTGGCCAAACTGAACAATCAGGGGAGAAGGGCCTTGGTCAGGGAGGGGACCAAGATCCCGATGATCACTCTGACAGAGCTCTAGAGTTCCTCTGTGGAGATGGGAGAATCTTCCAGAAGGACAACCATCTCTGCAGCACTCCACCAATCAGGCCTTTATGGTAGAGTGCCCAGACGGAAGCCACTCCTCAGTAAAAGGCACATGACAGCCCGCTTGGAGTTTGCCAAAAGGGAACTAAAGGACTCTCAGACCATGAGAAATAAGTTTATCTGGTCTGATGAAACCAAGATTGAACTCTTTAGCCTGAATGCCAAGCGTCAAGTCTGGAGGAAATCTGGCACCATCCCTACGGTGAAGCATGGTGGTGGCAGCATCATGCTGTAGGGATGTTTATCAACGTCAGGGACTGGGAAACTAGTCAGGATCGAGGGAAAGATGAACAGAGCAATGTACAGAGAGATTCTTGATGAAAACCTGCTCCAGAGCGAAGGTTCACCTTCCAACAGGACAATGACCCTAAGCACACAGCCAAGAAAACGTAGGAGTGGCTTCGGGACAAGTCTATGAATTTCCTTGAGTGGCCCAGCCAGAGCCCGGACTTGAACCCAATCGAACATCTCTGGAGACACCTGAAAATAGCTGTGCAACGACGCTCCCCATTGATCTTGAGAGGATCTGCAGAGAATTGGAGAAACTCCCCAAATACAGGTGTGCCAAGCTTGTAGTGTCATACCCAAGAAGACTCAAAGCTGTAATCACTGCCAAAGGTGCTTCAACAAAGTACTGAGTAAAGGGTATATATATGTATATATACACACACACACACACACACACACACACCTCATATATGAAATATATACACACACACACACACACACACAGCGGGTAAAATAAGTATTGAACACGTCACCATTTTTCTCAGTAAATATATTTCCAAAGGTGCTATTGACATGAAATCTTCACCAGATGTTGGTAACAACCCAGGTAATCCATACATACAAAGAAACCAAAACAAATAAGTTCAGAAATTAAGTTGTGTAATAAATGTGAAATGACACAGGGAAAAGGTATTGAACACATGAAGAAAGGGAGATGCAAAAAGGCATGGAAAGCCAAGACAACAGCTGAAAACTATCAGTAAATAAAAAGCAATCCAGCCCCCTGTTAGTGCAAATTAATATCAGCTGGTTCAGTCCCAACTGATGGCCTACAAAAAGGTCTCATTGCCAAGGTGTCACACAAGACACATCTCATGATGGGTAAAAGCAAAGAGCTGTCTCAAGACCTTCGCAACCTAATTGTTGCAAAACATAATGATGGCATTGGTTATAGGCGCATTTCTAAGCTTCTGAATGTTCCAGTGAGCACTGTTGGGGGCCATAATACGGAAGTGGAAAGACAATAATTTCACCATAAATTTGCCTCGACCAGGTGCTCCTCGCAAGATTTCTGACAGAGGAGTGAAAAGAATAATCAGAAGAGTTGTCCAAGAGCCAAGGACCACTTGTGGAGAGCTTCGAAAAGACCTGCAATTAGCAGGTACTGTTGTCTCAAAGAAAACAGTAAGTAATGCACTCCACCGCCATGGCCTGTATGCACGCTCACCACGCAAGACTCCATTGCTGAAAAAAAAAAGCATGTTGAAGCTCGTTTAAAGTTTGCTGCACAACATTTGGAAAAGCCAGTGAAATACTGGGAGAATATAGTGTGGTCAGATGAGAGCAAAATTGAACTGTTTGGATGTCATAATACACACCATGTTTGGAGGAGGTGGGAACATCATGGTGTGGGGCTGCTTTTCAGCAAATGGTACTGGCAAACTTCACATCATTGAAGGAAGGATGAATGGGCAAATTTACCGAGACATTCTTGACAAAACTCTGCAAAAATCTTTACTAGGATGATGAAGATGAGACGAGGTGGACATTTCAGCAAGACAATGATCCCAAACACACAGCCAAGGAAACTCTCAATTGGTTTCAAATAAAGAAAATAAAGCTGCTAGAATGGCCCAGCCAATCACCTGACTTAAATCCCATTGAAAATCTATAGAAAGAACTGAAGATCAAGATTCATAGAAGAGGCCCACGGAACCTTCAAGATTTGAAGACTGTTTGTGTGGAAGAATGGGCCAAAATCACACCAGAGCAATGCATGCGACTAGTTTCTCCATACAGGAGGCGTCTTGAAGCTGTCATTACCAACAAAGGCTTTTGTACAAAGTATTAAATAAATATCAGTAAGTGTGTTCAATACTTTTTCCCTGTATCATTTCACATTATTACACATAACTTAATTTCGGAACGTATTTGTTTTGGTTTCTTTGTATGTATGGATTACTTGGGTTGTTACCAACATCTGGTGAAAATGTCATGTCAATAGCACCTTTGGAAATATATTTACTGAGAGAAATGGTGACGTGTTCAATACTTATTTCACCCGCTGTATTTATATATATATATATATATATATACACACACATACATACACACACACGTGTGTGTATATACAGTGGGGAGAACAAGTATTTGATACACTGCCGATTTTGCAGGTTTTCCCACTTACAAAGCACGTAGAAGTCTGTAATGTTTATCATAGGTACACTTCAACTGTGAGAGACGGAATCTAAAAAATCCAGAAAATCATATTGTATGATTTTTAAATAATTTATTTGCATTTTATTGCATGACATAAGTATTTGATCACCTACCAACCAGTAAGAATTCTGGCTCTCACAGACCTGTTAGTTTTTCTTTAAGAAGCCCTCCTGTTCCCCACTCATTACCTGTATTAACTGCACCGGTTTGAACTCGTTACCTGTATAAAAGACACTTGTCCACACACTCAATCAAACAGACTCCAACCTCTCCACAATGGCCAAGACCAGAGAGCTGTGTAAGGACATCAGGGATAAAATTGTAGACCTGCACAAGGCTGGGATGGGCTACAGGACAATAGGCAAGCAGCTTGGTGAGAAGGCAACAACTGTTGGCGCAATTATTAGAAAATGGAAGAAGTTCAAGATGACGGTCTGGGGCACCATGCAAGATCTCACCTTGTGGGGCATCAATGATCATGAGGAAGGTGAAGGGATCAGCCCAGAACTACACGGCAGAACCTGGTCAATGACCTGAAGAGAGCTGGGACCACAGTCTCAAAGAAAACCATTAGTAACACACTACGCCGTCATGGATTAAAATCCTGCAGCGCACGCAAGGTCCCCGTGCTCAAGCCAGCGCATGTCCAGGCCCGTCTGAAGTTTGCCAATGACCATCTGGGTGATCCAGAGGAGGAATGGGAGAAGGTCATGTGGTCTGATGAGACAAAAATAGAGCTTTTTGGTCTAAACTTCACTCGCCGTGTTTGGAGGAAGAAGAAGGATGAGTACAACCCCAAGAACACCATCCCAACCGTGAAGCATGGAGGTGGAAACATCTTTCTTTGGGGATGCTTTTCTGCAAAGGGGACAGGACGACTGCACCGTATTAAGGGGAGGATGGATGGGGCCATGTATCGCGAGATCTTGGCCAACAACCTCCTTCCCTCAGTAAGAGCTTTGAAGATGGGTCGTGGCTGGGTCTTCCAGCATGACAATGACCCGAAACACACAGCCAGGGCAACTAAGGAGTGGCTCCGTAAAAAGCATCTCAAGGTCCTGGAGTGGCCTAGCCAGTCTCCAGACCTGAACCCAATAGAAAATCTTTGGAGGGAGCTGAAAGTCCGTATTGCCCAGCGACAGCCCCGAAACCTGAAGGATCTGTATGGAGGAGTGGGCCAAAATCCCTGCTGCAGTGTGTGCAAACCTGGTCAAGAACTACAGGAAACGTATGATCTCTGTAATTGCAAACAAAGGTTTCTGTACCAAATATTAAGTTCGGCTTTTCTGATGTATCAAATACTTATGTCATGCAATAAAATGCAAATTAATTACTTAAAAATCATACAATGTGTTTTTCTGGATTTTTGTTTTAGATTCCGTCACTCACAGTTGAAGAGTACCTATGATACAAATTACAGACTTCTACATGCTTTGTAAGTGGGAAAACCTGCAAAATCGGCAGTGTATCAAATACTTGTTCTCCCCACTGTATATATACTCATTCAAGGGTTTTTCTTTATTTGCACTATTTTTTACAATTAAAGTGAAGACATCAAAACTATGACATAACACATGTGGAATCATGTAGTAACCAAAAAAGTGTTAATCAAATCAAAATATATTTTATATTTGAGATTCTTCAAAGTAGCCACCCTTTGACTTGATGACAGCTTTGCACACTCATGGCATCCTCTCAACCAGCTTCATGAGGACCGCCACAGGAATGGAAGACCCTGAAATACCTCTGCTGCAGAGGATACGTTCATTAGAGTTACCAGCATCAGATTGCAGCCCAAATAAATGCTTTACAGAGGTCAAGTAACAGACACATCTCAACATCAACTGTTCAGAGGAGACTGTGTGAATCAGGCCTTCATGGTCGAATTGCTGCAAAGAAACTACTAAAGGACAACAATAAGAAGAAGAGACTTGCTTGGTCCAAGAAACATGAGCAATGGACATTAGACCGGTGGAAATTTGTCCTTTGGTCTGGAGTCCAAATTTGAGATTTTTGGTTCCAACCTCAACCAAATTTAGATGGTTTGGGATGAGTCGGACCACAGTAAAGGAAAAGCAGCCAACAAGTGCTCAGCATATGTGGGAACTCCTTCACGACTGATAGAAAAGCATTCCAGGTGAAGCTGGTTGAGAGAATGCCAAGAGTGTGCAAAGCTGTCATCAAGGCAAAGGTGACTATTTAAAGTATCTCAAATATAAAATATATTTTGATTTGTTTAACAATTTTTTGGTTACTACATGATTCCATATGTGTTGTCATTGTTTATGTCTTCACTGTTATTCTACAATGTAAAAAATAGTGCAAATAAAGAAAAACCCTTGAATTAGTAATAATCCAAACTTTAGGCCTCCAGTGTGTGTATATGTATATATTTATTTTTATAAATGTGAAAATGTTTAGAAAAACCTGTTTTTGCTTTGTCATTATGGGAGGGCTGTAACGTAACAAAATGTGGAAAAAGTCAGGGGTCTGAATACTTTCCAAATGCACTGTATATAAGACACTGACAGTTCCACTGAAATATATATATATATATTTGTATTATTCAAGTAGTAGGGGAAGGAAGAAGAGGTGGCCAGGAGTAATATCTAGTGATGAGGGTTGGGGCAGTGCTTACAGTGTACATGCAGAGTCTGTGTAAATACTGCATCTATGGCAGTGTTTGTTAGTGGAATAGTGTCTATGGTATCACATAAGGGAAGACTGAAGACGGGTAGGGGTCTATGGTAGAGGGGGGTGGGGGGTAAAAGCCACATATTGCTAGCTACAGTACAGTACTACCTTTGGGCATTAAAAGTGACATTTACATGAGTATTTCATGTAGGGGATAGGCTAGTGATAAATTATGGCAGTTATTGGGTATTATATTTGGGGGCATTGGTTGGGGCTATATTTGGGGTTACAGTTGGGGTATTTGGAGGCATTGGTTGGAGCTATATTCGGGGCTACAGTTGGGGTATTTGAGGGCATTTGTTGGGGCTATATTCAGGGTTACAGTTTTGGGTATTTGTTGGAGCTATAGTCAGGGCTACAGTTGGGGTATTTGGGGGCATTTGTTGGGGCTATATTCGGGGCATTTTAGGGCATTTGTTGGGGCTATATTCAGGGTTACAGTTGGGGTATTTGGGGGCATTTATTGGGGCTATATATTTAGGGTTACAGTTGTGGTATTTGTGGCTATAACTGCCGGATGGGAGGAAGGTGCAGAGTATCCAGCGCGCTATGGTAGAGCTCTCTCAGGGCTCTCAACAACTGCAGCCGACAGAACATCTGATTGAAGAGGTGAGGCAATGGCTCCTGTAGAGAAGGGAAGAGAGGGGGACATATGGGGAGAGAGAGAGAGAGAGAGAGAGAGACAGATTGAGGTTAAACGTTATGGACTGAACGACGTGTTAACTTTAATCAGTTTAAATCCAATCAGCTGTGCTGTCTGCCAGTACACCATGTTTTCAGGCCTGATATGGATGATCAGACGCTATTAACACATTTATCTCCATGTGTCAAACAATAGTGGGCATCACACATGCAAACATATATTTAATTCTACATAGTGCGAGACACATGCTGTAACAGTCCACTAACTCTAACCTAATTTAACTTCCCCCAAGCTCAACACAGACAGACAGACAAATGATTGAGTGCTCACCCCAAGGACGTGGACTCTGTTGTAATAGGAGCTAAAATCCTTACTGAGGGACACCAGGAACTTGCAGATCTGGGAGACACATTGAAAACACATTAAACATACATTATATGAGCATTTATTCACCTAGATCAACTAGGGCTGAGAGGATAATAGTATTGCGATACTCATTAGTATCGTGACAAGGAAACAAAGCACGAAGCAAATTAAACTTCTTTAGGAAAACAGCCCTAATGTTCAAAACAAACATCCTTATGTTGTCATCCAGAGTCACATTTATTTATTTTCCAAGCTATAGCACATAATATTTTACATACAGCAGGTTTTTAAAGGGGCAAAGAGTTCGGCCTGCCCTTGTGTTTTCATTTGTGCTATCAACTGATATTTCATTACACTAAAATGTATCCTTTTAAACCTCACCTGTTCAGTCTTCAGGTTGACTCTGGCCCCTCCTCCATCACACTCCAATGTCTGTCCTGATTGGTCGAGAAGCTCTGAGAATGGAATGAGGTAATTGAACAGAAGAAGCCACTCCCCCTGTGAAACAGGAAGAGAGACACCATGACTGTGTAGAACAGTCTCTAGAGGACCCAAGTAAAAATTAAACACAGATATCTGGGACCATATTCACTAAGCGTCTCAGAGTAGAAGTGCTGATCTAGGATCAGGCCCCCTGTCCATATAATTATGACCTAAAAGATCAAACTGATCCTTGATCAGCACACCTACCTCTTCTTTTAGAGCTGAGAAGTCCAACTGGGAGCCCTCTGGGATTTCAGGGTAAAGTCCTGCGGGAGGCAAATACAGGGGAACAGAACATGCAGCATGACCATAAACACATAGTACAATGAAGGTTGTACATGCTTATATTGCTTGGTGTGGACTAGTACTCATATACAACATGGTAGTTGTGTTACTGTGTGGCTCAAGATGGTAGAGATTGGCGCTTGCAACGTCATGAGTTGTGGGTTCGATTCCCGCTGGGGTCAGCCACACATAAAATGTATGCACACTTGACTTAGTCGCATTGGATTTAAGCTCAATGGTATGTGTATTACGATGCATTGGTAGTGTATGTACAACTGTTGGGTGAGGAAGTGCTAGATTGTGGATGGACTACAAATATACAGTACGTGTTAACAGTGGCGTGAGTCCCTTTGGATAAGCCAGTCACTCTGCTAAATGACCATGTCATCATCATGATGCCTTGTGTGTCTCACCCTTCTCCACACCTCGCTCATAACTGTCAAAGAGGGTGTGCAGCCGAGCACAGTTGTACATGACGAAGACTCCGCCTCTGGGGCCTTTGGTGGACACACTGCCTTCCCTTTGCACGTCCAGGGTGACCTGTGTGTTAAAACAGCTGTCAGCTCTGACTCAACGTAACACCAGGCACAAACCCCCTGGAGAGCAAGGTAGGTCAGCACGCTACAGAGCCATACCTGTTCATATACACACACACTGCTCCCAAGACTCACCGGGCTCATATGGACTGTTGAGAGCAGCTCAAACCTCACTGTGGCTGAGGTCATGACCTTGATGATGTCATCCCAAGTCTGGCCTGGAAAATGATTTGGAGTTGTAATAGAAGTGTTAAGTCCAAGGAGAAAAATCCCATATAACAAATCAGTACCATATAATATAAGACTCTGATACACATTAAAAAGTACACACACGCTACGGAGTACACCTCAGACAAATTGAGCACACTCACCTTCGACTTGCTCTCCATATTTCATCTCTGAGGCTTCCTTCATCTGCACTCTTCTCAGTCTGTAGGACAGAGACCCGATGAGACAGACACACATACAGTGGCTCGAGGAGATCTGAACAGACTACATTTGAAATCAAAAGATTGTATTTGAGATCTGAAAAGACTACCTTCGAGCAGACGGCGGAGCACAGTGATGGGACTAAAGGCAAATCAAATGTAGAAAACTAGATGTCGTTCTTACTGAAGATACTGGGCCGCACTGAGGTGAGTTCCAGGAGTCTTCACTGGTCCACAAACTAGATGCCTCTGAGAAACAGAAAGAGGGAAAAAACTATTTCACTCATAATGTATTTGGTTGCAGCCAGGATAGGTAGAAAGACTATGCATCCACAAAACAAAGAAATATTGTCAATACTGTCCGATTTAGTTTGACACATTTTTACATTTAAAAATGTATCAATTTAGCAGACGCTCTTATCCAGAGCAACTTTCAATTAGTGCATTCATCTTAAGACAGCTAGGTGAGAGAACAATCCAACAAAGTATTTATCAGCATAGTCAGTGATAGTAGGAAAAGACCAGTGCCTTTTTCTTTCATTTCATTTCCTGGTTGGTTCTAATAGTTTGCCTAATTTCAGTTTATGTGAAAAAACAAGCAAGTATAGTGTAGAGAATCATTGTACCATCTAAACCACTGTGAAATATATTTTCCATAACCAAAAATATTGTTGTTTTAGCTGGTGTACAAAACAGAAGGTAAAAGATGCAGAAAAACGAAACTTAAGAACGGGAAGCATATAAATAGTGCACATAGAACAGATCTACTGCTTCTTAGACTTTCTTTCAAAGAGAATGGCAGCTCTATAACACACATTCAATGTGAATTTGGTCAGGTCGCCCAAAAAGTTACATATTTTAGCCAAAGAGGTAGGGTTTCAGACATTTCCATAAGATGGGCAGGGATTCTACTTTCCTGACTTTAGGGGAAAGCTTGTTCCACCATTGGGGTGCCAGGACAGAGAAGATCTTTGACTGGGCTGAGTGAGAGCTGCCGTCCTGTAGGAGTGGGAGGGCCAAGAGACCAGAGGTGGCAGAACGGAGTGCTCGTATTGGAGTGTAGGGTTTGAGCATAGCCTGAAGGTAAGGAGCATAGCCTGAAGGTAAGGAGGTGGAGTTCCCCTTGCTGCTCCATAGGCAAGCACGAGGGTCTTGAAGATGATGTGAGCTTCGACTGGAAGCCAGTGGAGTGTGCGGAGGAGCGTGTTGACATGGAAGTACTTAGGAAGGTTGAAAACCAGGCAGGCTGCAACATTCTGGATCATTTGCATGGGTTTGATGGCACAAGTGGGGAGCCCAGCCAACAGATAGCTGCAGTAGTCTAGACGGGAGTTCCTGGATAAGGACCTGCGCCGCATCCTGTGTGAGGAAAGGTCGTACTCAATGGATGTTGTAGAGCATGAACCTGTAGCAGCGAGTCACTGCTTTGATGTTTGCAGAGAACGACAGGTTCACGCCAAGGTTCTTTGCACTCTGGGAGGGGGACACATGGAGTTGTCAACCATGATGGAGAGCTGGCAGGCTTTTTCCCGGGAGGGAGAGAAGCTACGTTTTGTTGAGCTTGAGGTGGTGAGCCGACATCCAAGCTGAGATGTCTGCCAAGCATGCAGAGATGCATGTCACTACCTGGGCGTCATAAGGGGGAAGGAGAAGAGTAGTTGAGTGTACATGGTACAGACGCAGACACAGATCCTCACCACGCCACCTGGTAAGAGTGACCTGCCAGGTAGGATGCAATCCAGGAGTGTGCAGAACCTGAGATGCCCAACCCTGAAAGGGTGGGAAGGAGGACCTACAGTTAGTGCATACATGTTCATACTTGTTTTCGTACTGGTCCCCCATTGGAATCGAACCCACAACCCTGGCGTTGCTAGCGCCATGCTCTATCATCTGAGCTACACGGGATCTACATAGATCTAGGAGGATGAGAACAAAGGAGAGAGTGTCAGAGCAGACAGAGAGGAGTGCTATCAGTTTAGTGAGCCACCTTGAAGCTTGACTGGTTACGGTCAAGAAGATAATTCTGAGAAAGATAACTAGAGAGTCAGTCAGACAGAGCCCGCTCAAGTGTTTTGGAAAGAAAAGAAGAAGGTATATCGCTCTGTAGTTTTTGACGTCAGAGGGGTTGAGTGTTGGTTTCTTGAGGAGGGGAGCGACTGGCCATCTTAAAGTCAGAGGGGAAACAGCCAGTGGTCAGGGATGAATTGATGAAGGAAGTGAGGAATGGAAGAAGGTCTCCAGAGATGGTCTGGAGAAGGGACGAGGAGATGGGGTCAAGTGGGCAGGTTGTCGGGTTGTCGGGTGGCCGGACAGAGTAGTTCTGTGTGAGTGGGACTTAGTGGGCTCAGTAGGCTGAGTGAATGAGGAGCAGATGTCATCAACCTTTTTTTTTCAAAATGGTTGACATAGTCGCCCACAGAGAGGGAGGAGGTGGAGGATTAAGGAGGGAGGAGAAAGTAGAGAATAGTTTCCCTGGGTTGGAGGCAGAAGATTGAAATTTAGAGTGATAGAAACTCGTTAGGCATCGGCTGATCCTCAAGAGTAAACACTTGGTACTTGGATCAGTTATCAACAAAATGTATTGGTGCACCCAGTTGTGAAAGTAAATTTAATTTCTTCCTGGTACAGAACCTCCTATGCATACACAGGCTTGTGTGGGCTTAACAGTAACGACATGTCATTAAAACTGTAAACATGTATTACCTTTTAATGGGGCATGAACACAACCATGTATGATGTTTTCATCTGATTGTCAAACAATTCACTTCAAAAAGTAGGCTACCTGCGCACGTTCGTCCAGCATAATTCCAGCATCTAAAACAGTGCACTGTGCACACGTCATTTGATGAATGGAAAGAGACATCTATTAAAACACCAGAAAGTGTAATGACATTCTGTGATTGTCATTAGGCACACTTGTAGCCTGAATTTATTGATGTATCCACTGTTGTCCGCGCGGGTCTCAGTCCTGGCGGCCAGTCAGCTCTGCCTTGGCAAAATGCTTGTGTTCACCTCCAACCACACCGCATTTTGGAGCGTATACCACCAATTTTCAAGCCTATTTGCTCATTTCCCATGCTAATGACAGGGGGTAATGATAAATGATGGTGAAATAGCCTAGTTCTCTTTCCATCTTTGTTTTAATTATTATTATTAATTATTGTGATAATACCAGCACTATTTATTTTACCGGTACTCTGTACCGGACTGCTCCGGCTTACTTTCACCTCTGGGTGCACCTCTATTGGTTAGTATGGCGAAGTATAGATCACCATTATGTGGTAGTTAATGTGTTGTTGTGTCAAACAAACCTGCGTCACTGTTGCACCGCTGGCTCTCCATAGCATCGCTATCTGCTGCTGACGGAACTCATCCTGACAGGAAGTGACATGTACCGCGGTTGCCATGGATACCTAGGTCAACAAGAGATGTGATAAACAAACATGAGACGTTATAGTAGTACACGGCCATAGATATAGTAGTACACAGCTAAAGCTTGATGTTTAAAGCGTTGAGGAATAGAAAGCTTGACTCACTGTGCAGTCTGCAGTAGCCCTGTCCAGTTGGGCCAGATGAGACACACTGTCTCTTTGCACTGAGGAAAGATCACATGAATTATTTTAGACAGTTCTTAGGTGAAATATATAATAAGACTGTTAACATTTACATTTTAGCAGATGCTCTTATCCAGAGCGACTTACAGTTAGTTAGTGCATACATGTTCATACTATTCCGTGGGAATCAAACCCACAACCCTGGCGTTGCAAGCACCATGCTCTGAGCTACACGGGATGTTAAGCTATGGAGGTTTTATTTCCCTAGGCTACATTACAGTTTTATATCTAAAGGCATCATATTAGACTCAGTTCCATATGAGAATTCATTTGTATTGACCAATTTGACCCTAACCTTCTGTCTTTGCCAATTTAAGTGTTAATCACAGGTTAACAGATGTTTACAACCAATCCCCAGGTTCTAACCTAGGTCAAAGATCCTTCACGTCTCACCTGTACAGGTGCCCAGGCTGGGGTCATACCCTGGCAGCTGCTCCTCCTGAAACACCCTCTTCAAGTTCACCCTGAGCGTCCCCCCCTCCTTCTCTCCCTCAATCTTCTTTCCTTCACTCTCTCTCCTTCCTCCCTCTGTCTCCTCTCCTTCTTTGTACGGGGAATTCTGTAAAGCCTCCAACATCTTCTCCTCCCTCTCGTCGTTGGTCCAGCTGACCGGCACTGATGGCCAATCGACGCCAAGCATTCGGAGGAAGGCGATGATGTCGCTGTCTTCTGGCAGCACAGGGCAGCAGGACGCAGTAAACCTGAGAAAAACAGGGATGTTACCAACACTGATATATGATATGGTGATAATGCAACAGCCTCTATCTACGCAGTCTAACACATATTTAACCAAGACGGCACATACTGTATGAACATATCATTTACATACAATGTACTGGACAGTGACATAATGCCAGACTAGTTTTCAAGCCATGTCCTAACTCACCCCTGTCTCCTCAGTACCGCCCCTAAGTGGTCAGTCAGCAGCACGGTACGTAGTTGCCCCAGAGTGAGTGTGTCAGGGGTGGGTAAATTGGGTTTGGGGTGGAGGGCGGGGCAGTTCAGCACCACACACCCCTGTCTCTGGCTAGGAGGCTTCAGGTACGCTGACGCTCCACTCAGGACCTTCTGAAACGCAGCAGTACGGTCGACCCGCACCCTCAGCCCCTCTCCCATGACCTCCCCCCCAGCCACAGGGAGAACCCCACTCCCTCTCAGGGACAGCACTCTACCCATCACTGCTGGGGGAACCTAGACACAAACACATCACATTTACATACTGTCCATGGATAGCAGACAGTTCTTCTAAAATTCTAAGACATATACACTAAAAAATCACAGTCAAAAACAATATTGCAGCAATAGTAGCCTTCTGCCTTCAGTGGTATAGGCCTAATTTGCCTCCTGTGGTAGTGTTCCCCTGCTCAGAAGTCAACAACAGTTTCCCACTGGTTACAACAGCCACAAAGGCAAAATTGTCTATCATAAAAATGTATAAAATCAAATATGTGCTTTTTGGTCTTAATTTTAGGTTAGGCATAAGGTTAGCAGTGTGGTTAAGGTTAGGTTGAAAAGAAGAGAAATTGTACAAATAAGCGGGGTTTACTACTTTGTGGCTGTGACCTTTAACAACGCCTGGGCGATGCCATTCAAATATCGTCTCGCGAGACGAGAGACCACATGTAAAAACGTTCCGCATTTTGTTGTGAGTGACCCACATTAGATTTGCCAGTCAGGGGTTAATAATTTTTGCCGCAGGGTTTAAATGTTATGTCGATGAGGACAATGTCAACGGTCTCAAATAAGAAAACGTCTTGATTCCATTTTATTCACAATCATCAAGTGGATGTTGTTGAAGATAGGTCGGGGTAAAATAAATGTTTCCACATCTCTGAAGACTCTTCAACCTGTCAAAACGAAAAGCGTGTGCTGTCAACTGTATGTCTTTCTGTCAAACCCATGCGTTATAACCAGTGCACCCAACTGCAAACAATTCAAAGGCAAAATATAATGGGGTTCAAGAGAATTAAATAATAATATTAAGAAGCTAGCTATCTAGCACACCGACCTGTCCGTCTGCATAAAGCGTATTCAACACCGTGGTGGGTGACAAGAAGTCCCTGTTTTGGAGATTCTTAACGCTGCTTTCTTTGAACCAAAGCTTCTCCGGTTCACTCGATATTCTGTCACCGCTTCCCAGACCATTAGCATCGGTAACATTTTCAGGCTCTCCCCGTAGAGCGGAGCCCAGAGCTTGGACGGTACGGGTGATCCGAAACGGTGTCTCTTCAATGTTCTCCATCACTAACTCACAACCTGATCATCACTTCAACTGAACTAAACGGTATAATAATCATTTGTGTCTATAACAGCTAACTTTTCAAATATACAAAATGTGTTCCTCTGCTCTAGTCGATCGATCTCGTATTGGCTGTAAATGACTGCATAATAACCACAATGCGGAACCATAGAGTGCACATTTTGTTTCCCTGAGTCCCGTTTCCTTGTGAAGCAGTGCAAAAGCGCGAGTTTAAGGCGCCATATTGTATGTCGCAGGGTTGCCTGTTTATCACAATCTATGAAATTCATTTAAGGGTGATTCTGCTACTACGGGCACTTCTATTTTTAACACCTCTCTATCAAGTATTTTATTTGTTACTTTTCAGATGCATTATATACCTCAATTTCACTATTTTGCACTTGTACCTGATCCAGACTTTTGAGATTTTACTATATTTTTATATGAGAAAACATTATAAAATGTGTAATTAGTATGTTATCTACTAGAGAAAGAGTAAAGGAAATGAAATCTATATTTGTGATTATGCCCTTTATAGTTTTCTTACACTAAATATACCTGTCCTTTGGTAGTGGTGCCATTTCCACCACTGAGGACAAATTCCTCATTAATAACATTTTTTCAAGAGAATGTTAATTTAGTATAGCGCATGGCTGCAGCGGACAGTTGTTCCAGATGTAATGTCCAGAAGTTGAAGAAAAATCAATGTCAATATTTTTGTCAGTCATTTCCAAACAGGCTATAATTTCTTTAATTTGTGGTAGAATTTGAAAAAAATTGAATATTTTATGTATTTAGTGTAAACTATTTGCTAGCTGTAATACTATCTTAAGCAAACTAAGCAGCCTGTAATTTTTCTCCAGAAACTGTAGAAGCTAATTTTCATCACAGTCATTTATTTCTATGACAAACTTAACTGTGGTGGAAATAACAACATGACAGAAATTACAAAAATCCATTACCTTATTACTTTTTACTTTAGGCTTATTTAATCATGATTTAAATTATTTAATCTAGAAAGTGTCACGTGCTCTCTCTCCGGCCTCTAATTCACCAGGTAGCAGATTATTACCCACACCTGTCACCATCGTCACGCGCACCAGCGCCTCATGACACTCACCTGGACTCCATCACCTCCTTGATTGCCTTCCCTATATCTGTCACTCCCCTTGGTTCTTTCCTCAGGTGTTATGGACTCTGTTTACTGTCAGTGTGTTGTTTGTGGTTCTTGTTTTAGGTTCAGTTTATTTATTAAACACTCACTCCCTGTACTTGCTTCCCGACTCTCAGCGCAGTTGAAAACTAAGTAGTATTTTTCTTAGTTTTTAGAAGATACCACATAAAACAGCACAGAGATCACAGACATATAGAAACAAAATAAAAAATGATCCTATACGATACCAGCAACATTTACAAAAAGTCAGGGAGAGATACTGGAAATAAAAAGAGAAGTGAAATCTATCTCTGAGCTTACAAAGAGAGAACAAAGAAGCAAGAGAAGGCAATGGAAATGCAACCAACGGAATAGAAGACAGACTTTAAAGAGAACAGTTGCAATGGCGACCTACCTATCAGGCAACACACCACCTCAGTCAGGGCCGGCCCTGGACGTTCTGCCTTCCTAGGCGAGACAAACATTCTCAGATGCAACATCCTCAGAAAGTATGACCTAGTCAATGCCGCAAAAGCAATGAGGGCAAATGAAAACGGGCCATCAAGTCTTCAATACTCCAGGAAAAATCAGTGTAACAGAATCAGCACAGCCATAGAAGAGAAAATCACTAGATTCTATGAATGTGATGTCAACAGGAGAGCAACAACAGAAGGAAAGGACACACTAAAGGGGAACAAGAAGGAAAAGCAGAAGCGCTTCTTGAATGGCACAATTCAGAACCTTTAGCAGAAGTTCAAGAGGGAATATTCAGAGATTCAAATTTCCTACTATGAATTATGCAAAATATGTCCTTTTTGATTTGTCAAGCCAGCAGTCCAGTTATGGACACATGCCTCTGCAAAACCCACGCCAACCTCCTGTTCATGGTGGAAAAACTACAGCATCACAAAGTGATCAGCTGCAGCAACATTGAGAACCTTATTGAGTCTGTGCTGTGAGAACCTGAAGAAAGAGTGCATGTACAGAGAGTGCTCCCTTTGCCAAGCAATATATACTTAGGTGAAAGAAGTTTGAAAACATTTTCTCATCTTGAAAAGGTGTTATTTCCAGTGTTTTGGAATTTTACTTTGTCTTATATTAATTAAATGTTTAACAATGGTTGTTGTTCAAAATGTTTGCAATAAAATATTGTTATAATACCGTTTTCTTTACATAGATGTCCTTTCCACCACACCTTGTCATTTCCACCACACCTCATATGTTTTTTTTTCTCCCCAATTTCGTGATATCCAATTGGTAGTTACAGTCTTATCCCATCGCTGCAACTCCCCTACGAACTCGGTGCGATGGGACAAGGAAATCCCGGCCGGCCAAACCCTCCCCTAACCCAGACGCTGTACCAATTGTGCGCCGCCTCATTACTCTCCCGGTCATGGCCGGCTGTGACAGCCTGGGATCGAACCCGGGTCTTTAGTGACACCTTATTTTTGAGATAAATTAGGATATTATGCATAATTTACAATGATTGATTAGTTTTAGATAGGGATGGCAAACACACACACAGAGGGGCTGCAGGTAGCCTAGTGGTTAGAGCATTGGGCCAGTAACCAAAAGGTTGCTGGATTGAATCCCTGAGCTGACAAGGTAAAACTAACCCACTGTTCCCCGGGTGCCGAAGATGTGGATGTCGATTAAGGCAGCCCCCTACATTTCAGTTGAATGCATTCAGTTGTACCACTGACTAGTATCCCCCCTTTTCCCAGTCACACATACACATGATAAGACACGTTGACACCTTTTATTCTTTCTTTTTCTTAATTGTTTTGCACTGATTCCCTTACACTGGCTCTATGCACACTCACTAGACTCTACCCACACACTCACACATACTACACTGACACTCCCAACACACACACACACACACACACACAAGCATATTGACGCAACACACACTCACACATAGACACACTTTACACACACTGCTGCTACTCTGTTTAATATATATCCTGTTTGCCCAGTCACTTTTACCCCTACATACTGTATTACCTCAACTACTGCACATCGACTTTATTGTGTTACGATTTCCTTATGTTTGGGGGGGAAATATTTGTCTTACTTTTTAACTCTGCACTGTTTGGGAATGGGCTCCTAAGTGAGCTTTTCAATGTAAAGTCTACACGTTATATTCAGCGCATGTGACCAATAAGATTTGATTTGATGTATAAGAACTAACTGTAATCTAAACTGTCCCTGTAATTTAAACTGACAGCACAAACATAACCATGGACATTTTATTTATCAGTGTTCCCAGACAATATTAAAAGTTCATAATGTGAAAAAAATATATTTAGAATATATTTAAACACAAAAATAGGGCAACAATACAGAAACACTCTATGACGATAAAATGTACACACTACAGTGTACATACATCCAGTAGTGGAAAAAGTACTCAATTGTCACACTTGAGTAACAGAAAATGACTAAAGTAAAAGTGAAAGTTACCCAGTAAAATACTACTTGAGTAAAAGTCTAAAAGTATCTGGTTTTAAATGTACAGTGGTAGAAAAAGTATTCAATTGTCATACTTGTGTAAAAGTACAAAGTAAAAGCTATACATGAAATTCCTTATATGAAGCAAACCAGCCGGCACGATTTTCTTATTATTTTTAATTACGGACAGACAGGGGCACATTCCAAAACTCAGACATAATTTACAAATACAGTATTTGTGTTTCGTGAGTCCGCCAGATCAGAGGCAGTAAGGATGACAAAGCGTTATATTGATAGGTTCCAAAATTCTGTCCTGCTTGAGCATTCTAAATGTAACGAGTAGTTTTAGGTGTCAGGGGAAATGTATGGAGTATTATTTTCTTTAGGAATGTAGTGGAGTAAAAGTAAACATTTTCGAAAATATAAATAGTAATGTAAAGGACAGATACCCAGAAAAACGACTTAAGTAGTACTTACAAGTATTTTTACTTAAGTGCTTTACACCACTGCATACATCAGCTAAAATAAATAGCACCAAGCTGCTCAGGTCCTAGATAGAAGCTGGTATCATTCTTTGCTGACACGTAATTCCCGGTGGCTTATAGAGTTTTTGGCAATCCGGGAGAAAACGTGTCATTTAAGAACATAACCTGTTAGTTCTTGAAGTGTCAACTTAAACCACACCACACTGAAAGACACTCACTGAATCAAGTACACCAGGAAGTATCGTTCTCCCTCTGACAGCACTAGAAACAGTCAGACTGTTGGATATTGCAAAACGGGATGGAGACGGAGCCCACATCCAGGTGCTGTTCATAGACACACCTGCATTGTGGGTTCCGTTACCACCCTACCCGCCAACATCACTATTGAGGATCCCATTTTACAATTTCTTGGGGTGGAGAAAAGACATTGGTCTATCCTGTTCCATTCCATTCAAGTCTTGAAAAAACAGTTTCATATCTGGAGAGAGAGAGAGAGAGAGAGTGATAGAGGAAGAGAGAGAGATAGAGGAAGAAAGAGTGATATATATATATATATATATATATATATATATATAGAGAGAGAGAGAGGCACACATACACACTTTCACTTATTAATTGAAGTCACCTACTCATCAGGTGTGAGGGGAAAGCTAGTGTCTATCTGATCATTAGAAGAAGAGCACACAAACAGAAAGGAACAGAAAAAGGGTCAATCAAAACAAGAGAACCCAAGAGGGGTATTTTGAAAGTAAGCTGCGTAAATAGTGAGAAAGGGTTGAATGAGGACAAAAACAGGCGATTCAAAGAATGGAAACAAAGTACAGCCCCAAAAAAAGACATGAAGTCCCATTTCTGAAAAGAAAGTTACCGTATATGCTCAGCTCAGGTCATCATCAGCTTGCTCCCACTCTGCTGTCTCCCTCCTGTCTGCACTAGTCTATTTATGAGTCTTCACTTCCTCCTAAATACACAAAAAATCTATTTCACTTTCACTTCTGCTTAACAGCTGACCATAACTCCTCCTTCTCTCCGTCCCTCCCCCTTTTATTGTCACAATATACAATCTCTGATTGCTTTACTATTGTACCACTACCTCCTGCCATTTTCAATAGATTTTTACAGTTGATATAAACTATATTACTTTTTCAACAGATACAATACAAATAGCTCTGTTACAGTAGTCAAGGTTAAGTATGTTGGATCAATCCTTCTTCAGCCTTATGGAGTTGCTAATTGATGACACCGGTCCGTTTGTCCTGGGGGACAGGTGTGCATGTGTGGGGCAGGTGTGTCCACTGGTGCGTGGCTTGGAAAGTCCGGTGGATTTGGAGGTGTACCTGATCCCCCTCCAGAGACATCATTGTTCTCTCCAAAAAAGGATCATGGATCTGTGTGTCTGACAGGTAGGCTATAAACCCTAAATCATAGAATGAAATACAACATAATTTATTTACACTACATATTAGATTGTATCTGTATGCCCTAAAAATGGTCAAGGTGATATCTATTTCATTCCATTAAGAGGTTTTCCATCCCCAACTCTCACTTTAATGCTCCATACAACATACAGTTGAAGTCGGAAGTTTACATACACCTTAGCCAAATACATTTAAACTCAGTTTTTCACAATTCCAGACATTTAATCCTAGTAAAAAGTCCCTGTCTTAGGTCAGTTAGGATCACCACTTTATTTTAAGAATGTGAAATGTCAGAATAATAGTAGAGAGAATTATTCATTTCAGCTTTTATTTCTTTCATCACATTCCCAGTGGGTCAGAAGTTTACATACACTCAATTAGTATTTGGTAGTATTGCCTTTACAATAAGTTTGGTGAATTTTGGCCCATTCCTCCTGACAGAACTGGTGTAACTGAGTCAGGTTTGTAGGCCTCCTTGCTCACACACACTTTTTCAGTTCTGCCTACATATTTTCTATAGGATTTAGGTCAGGGCTTTGTGATGACCACTCCAATACCTTGTCTTTGTTGTCCTTAAGCCATTTTGCCACAACTTTGGAAGTATGCTTGGAGTCATTGTCCATTTGGAAGACCCATGGCAGTTTTGGAGCAGTGGCTTCATCCTTGCTGAGCAGCCTTTCAGGTTATGTCGATATAGGACTCGTTTTTCTGTGGATATAGATACTTTTGTACCCGTTTCCTCCAGCATCTTCACAAGGTCCTTTGCTGTTGTTCTGGGACTGATTTGCACTTTTCGCACCAAAGTACGAATGAGTCTCCTTCCTGAGCGGTATGACGGCTGCGTGGTCCCATGGTGTTTATACTTGCGTACTATTGTTTGTGGTACCTTCAGGCATTTTGGAAATTGCTCCCAAGACTTGTGGAGGTCTACAATTGTTTTTCTGAGGTCTTTGCTGATTTCCCCTTGATGTCGAGAAAAGAGGCACTGAGTTTGAAGGTAGGCCTTGAAATACATCCACAGGTACGCCTTCAATTGACTCAAATGATGTCAATTAGCCTATCAGAAGCTTCTAAAGCCATGACATCATTTTCTGGAATTTTCCAAGCTGTTAAAAAAGGCACAGTCAACTTAGTGTATGTAAACTTCTGACCCACTGGAATTGTGATATAGTGAATTATAAGTTAAATAATCTGTCTGTAAACAATTGATGGAATAATTACTTGTGTCATGCACAAAGTAGATAACCGACTTGCCAAAACAATATTTTGTTAACATGAAATCTGTGGAGTGGTTAAAAAATGAGTTTGAATTACTTCAACCTGTGTATGTAAACATCCGACTTAAACTGTAGATGGCATTTCCCATTTGACCTGGGTTCAAATACTATTTAGGCTATTTCAATTACTTTCAAGGACATTTCTAAGTAATTCATTGGATAAATGTTTCTTTGAAAATACACGTAGCTGATATTGGAATGTTTAAATACATTCCAATAGGTATTGGCATGTATTTGAAAATACTCAAATACAAAGAAGTTTTTAAATACAAATATTGAAATACTCCATGCATTTGAACCCAGGTTTGATTGGTCCTTGGAGTATTTGAAATAATCTATTTGGAAAATAGTTTCAAATAGTAGGCTATTAATAGAACATTAGAAAATTTCAAGTATTTCATTTCAGCCACATTATTTTAAAATACTCAAATACACAGAATGTATTTTTTTAAATTATAAATACGCATATATTTCAACCCAGGTCTGTATCTCTACAAATTATAAATTACCATTCAAATGACCGCAATAACAAAAAAACTTGTGGAAAAAAATGTTTTATTTGACTTATTCACCTATATTCATGTCAGTAGGACATGGAAGGCAGCTGATAACACCAACACACTCCATCACAATACTGACGGATAGACAGACAGACATGCTCTGCTCTCCCTCAGCATAGATAGGGAACAACAGACAGGGAAGACCGATGGTTTAGGCATAATTGACATTTGTGTGTGTGTGTGTGTGTGTGTGTGTGTGTGTGTGTGTGTGTGTGTGTCAGGGGGGTTGTCAAGTAGTTGTGCGTGCTTGCATGTGCATATGCTTGAGGAACACTCAAGTCTGCAGCCCGCTACGGTTGTTTTCTTCCTTAGAACAGGCGCTTCTCATAACTGCCAGAGAGGGAGAATAAGAAGAGAGCAGGTTTAACAGATTGAAGTGAGATTCGTTTGGAAAGTGGAACCATTTTAAATCTAGGAGCTTGCATGTGCTATGTGGAACTGAGATCACCAAGCAAAGAACATATTGTAATGTCACTGCACTGTGGGCTAGTCAACACTGCCAAGCTACATCACATCAGTAAGTACCTGTGCAGGCTGTGGACTCCTCCCTCCATCTGGGCCGATGTCGTCCTCTTCTCAAACTTCAGATCCCCGGAATACATCATGGCTCTGCACGGGAAGACAAATAGTGTTACACGGAGCCCCGAGCTCACACACGTGGCGGTATCAAAGTAGGTGCACTTTGACAAACATTCAGATGTGTGTGTGTGTGTGTGTGCGCGTATGCGTGCACCTGAGCTGGGTGAGGCTCTTGGATCCGATGTCTTGACAGGAGTGCTGGATCCCAGCCAGCAGGTAGGGAATAAACTTATGGATAGAGCCCTTGTCCTGGACCGCCCCCGACACACCCTGGGCCACCTTGATCTTGTCACACTCACTGGAGAAAGAGTGAGGAGAGAGGGTGGGTCAGCTATATGTCATTTGATTGACTGCCTGCTGCAAAGCTAGTTTCTCCTGGGTCCTATTAATTGATTAGTGCACACCGTAGTAAACGATTTTGCAAAGGGAGACGAAAAACAAGCACTTCTTAAATGGACAAGTTCAGGTAGTGCCTCCCTGTTTCAGTCGGTTTTATTTTGTTTGGTGCCTAATGAATACAATCCTGGGGATAATTAAGATTTGTTTTACTGTATTACTAGTGTATTAGTATAACTATGACTCAGTACCTGAAGTATCTGGTCTGGGAGCCCAGGTTCTTGTCCATGGCATCTAGTGAGCCCATGCCTCTGTACTTCTTCAGCCGAATGCCGTCAGAAAAGAAGTATTCGCCTGGAGCCTCGCTGGTGGCAGCCAGGAGAGAGCCCATCATCACTGGAGAGACATAGGGGGGAGGAAAGATTAGAGAAAGTACATTTCATGCTTTGAGAGGGACGTGTGTGTGTTAATACATTACTATAGGAGTCTCTAAATGTGACTGATAATGGCTAATGCTACGCGTTTCTCACCTTTCTATATAACATTGACTAATGAGAGTGTGTATGGGTATTTGATTTGAGCATGAGACACACCTGTAGATGCCCCAAGTGCCAGGGCTTTGGCGATGTGCCCCACGGTCTGGATGCCCCCGTCAGCGATGACTGGCACCCCGAAACGACGGGCGTACTCCGACACCTTGTACACGGCGGTGGCCTGGGGACGCCCGCATGCCAACACTGAGACAACAGGGGAAGGAGGACAGGCGTGAACATAGAACACACACAAAGAAATGGAGGGGGGTTGCGGAAATGTTCATGACTGCTTGAGCCATACTTTGTGTCACTTGGTTCAATTGAGGCTGACAGGTCATGGTGCACAGACAGACAGACTAGGCATCCTCACACAGCAGACAGTCTGTCCTCGCATGCATTTTAGGTTGTAATTTCCTGGTTTATCAAGTGAATTCAGCATATCAGTATTATTTCAATATTAATTCATATTTTCATTGATTTGCTGTCAATTAAAAATGGTTTTGGTTTGCTTTAGTGGATAATTTTATAATGAATGGGATTTTATCATCTGATAAATGTAATCATTATGAAACTGATTACATAGCAAGACGATGAGACAGGAAAGACCTTGTGGCATTTAGTATGACAGGATTTAGTACGACAGGATTTAGTACGACAGGATTTCCCATTCACAAACATGATTCAATAAATAGGAGACCAACCACACACACAATATTAGGCTACATTATATAAATGTGATGTTTATTTGGGAAAATAACATTCTTAAAATGAAAAGAGAAACAATTGAAACCGAGGAAATCTTAGGAAGTGTTTTGAGTAGAGTTTATACGTTTTGTATTCAGGAAGCACAAGCTTTTTGCAGGCTTTTCCCCCTCAATACAAAATATGAGAATTAGCCGATTGGCCTCTCTTCCTCCTTAACGTGTTGTGTGACAGTTTCAATTAATCCTGTTACCAGCCATCAGTTCTGCTGATAATGTTTTATGAACTCTTACTCTAAAATGAGTTAATTAGAATGTCTGAAGCCAACATCAAAGAAGGACGTCGAGACAGTGGAAAATACTATTTTTGCTCCATGCTCACCTTTCTTTGTGATTGGTATGCATAATCATGAGCTAACTGGGACTGGAAGTACATGTAGTAAATAATTACCATAAATACTGAATACGAATTGCCAGAAATTACCAGAAAGCTTTTGAAGACATGCATCTTTTTCCTCTCTCTCTCTCTCAAAGGAACAATATTATTATGATCAAACGCATAGTAAATCATAAGTTACAGGTCGGGTTTATGTTAAGTCAATGACTGTTAGAAACAATGACATAAGTAGATTCTTTAATGTGCTACAACAACCAGTCTAATCTGGAGCCAAGGGCTCCCTCCCCACTCTTATATTTAAACCTGACCATATGCTGGTGTCCAGTCGACTGGGAAAATTTAGTTAAATCCAATCCATGGGGGAAAAAGACACAGGTTAATGATTCTTAACAGAGGAAATAGACCGATGCAGAAACTCTAGTAACTGAAATAAAATCAAATCAAATTTGATAGCTCTCATGCACATGTTTAGCTGATGTTATTACGGGTGTAGTGAAATGCTTGTGTTTCTAGCTCCAACAGTGCAGTAATATCTAACAAGTAATATCTAACAATTTCACAACAACACACAATAATCTAAAGTAAAGGAATGGAATTAAGAATATATAAATATTTGGACGAGCAATGTATAGACAGTAGAATAGAATAGAATACAGTATATACACGAGATTAGTAATGCAAAATATGTAAACATTATTAAAGTGACTCGTTTTTATTTTACTTTTTTTATTATTTAACCTTTATTTAACTAGGCAAGTCATTTAAGAACAAATTGTTATTTACAATGACAGCCTACCCCAGCCAAACCTGGACGACGCTGGGCCAATTGTGCGCCACCCTATGGTACTCCCAATCACGACCGGATGAGATACAGCCTGGATTCGAACCAGGGACTGTAGTGACGCCTCTTGCACTGAGATGCAGTGCCTTAGACCACTGCGCACTCGGGAGTCTTGGGAGTCTTGTGTTCCATTATTAAAGTGGCCTGTGATTTCAAATCTATGTATATAGGGCAGCAGCCTCTAAGGAGCTAGTGATGGCTATTTAACAGTCTGATGGCCTTGAGATAGAAGCTGTTTTTCAGTCTCTCGGTCCCAGCTTTGATGCACCTGTACTGACCTTGCCTTCTGGATGATAGCGGGGTGAACAGGCAGTGGCTTGGGTGGTTGATGTCTTTGATGATCTTGTTGGCATTCCTGTGACATTGGGTACTGTAGGTGTCCTGGAGGGCAGGTAGTTTGTCCCCGGTGATGCGTTAGGCAGACCGCACCACCCTCTGGAGAGCCCTGCAGTTGCGGGTGGTGCAGTTGCCGTACCAGGAGGTGATACAGCCAAACAGGATGCTCTCAATTATGCATCTGTAAAAGTTTGTGAGGGTTTTAGGTGCCAAGCCACATTTCTTCAGCCTCTTGAGGTTAAAGAGGTGCTGTCTGTGATGGTGGACCATTGCAGTTTGTCAGTGATGTGTACGCTGGGGAAAAGTAAGCTTTCCACCTTCTCCACTGCGGTCCCGTCGATGTGGATAGGGGGGTGCTCCCTCTGCTGTTTCCTGAAGTCCATGATCAGCTCCTTTATTTTGTTGACGTTGAGTGAGAGGTTGTTTTCCTGGCAGCACACTCCCAGAGCCCTCACCTCCTCCCTGTAGGCTGTCTCGTCATTGTTGGTAATCAATTACTGAACCTGTAGTAATTGATATTGCTAAAGAAGTAGAAATTTGTTCAGGTTTCAGAGGAGGGAAGGTGGATGGCCTAACTGACAGACACCATTATATCGAAGTCTGTCCATCACATGCCTGTGCACTGCATTTAAGGACGCATCTCGAGTGCACTACTAAAACACACTTCATCATATGCATCCAGCTTCTACCTCCAAGCCATAAGACTGCTAAATAGTTGGTTAAATAGTTAACCAAATAGTTGCCCGGACTATCTACATTCTTTTTGCAGTAACTTTGACTCCTCAAATACGCTGCTGCTACTGTTTACTATCTGTTACTTTATTACTAGTTATGTGTACATATCTACCTCAATTACCTCGTACCCATGACTCGGTACTGGTACCCCAGTTATAGTTACTCTGATTATTTATTATTATGTGTTTTTACTTTTTTACTATTTCTCTATTTTCATTGTTGGGAAGGACTGTAAGTAAGCATTTCACTGTTAGTCTACACCTGTTGTTTACGAACCATGTGACAAATAAAATTTGATTTAAACGTACTGCACGTTTTGTAATGATGAGGATGTTGCACATGTCGGGACAAGGGCGGTGTGATGTCACACTGACAGATTAGTCAAAAGGACAAGCATCCAAAACCCCAAGGGGGGGGGGGCGGGGGGGGGGTAGGCGGGCACAGTGTGGTAGTGGAGCCAATTAGAGAGAAAGAGCCCTGCGCAGGCCAGAGGGGCCCCGGTGGGAGGGACTTACTGCAGTATCCCGTAACAGTAGTTGGGGTTTTGGGGCTGTGGAGATTTATATCAGGAGCAACACTGAGAGGCGCTAGAGAGACAGACAGTACAGGCAGTGTGAAACCAAAAGAGCAGCGGTCCACACAGCGAAACATGAAATGGAGGTGATGAGGAGAGGTGTACAAAGAGAAAAAAACAAACAGATGGACACAGAGAAAATTAGATTTTTAAAAAGCAAGAGATGGATAGAAAATGAGGAAGAAACCCAAAACAGATCATGAAAGATGGAAAGATATAATATGATTGAGAGCGAGGGAAAGGGAGGATGAGATGAAAGAAACAGAAAATAGAGGGTAAGACTGACAATTGATGGGGGAGTTGCGAGTGATTTCTAAGGACCTACCCCCTTAAGAAAGTCCATTGTTTTTGTCAGTTTTTATCTGAAGCTGTTTGGCTGAAGTTTGAGGATGTTGCACACTGCAGTCATTTAGCAGGGGGTCTTATTCAATTAAATTGCCTCTACTAGAATGTAGCATACCAGCACAATTTGATTCTGCCAAACCCTTTAGCATTCTCTACAGCCAGTGAGGGAGAAGGAAAGAACCTAGAACAAACACTTATGGATGGGACCCTTTGTACAGAATTTTACACTTGGCTAAAGGACCATTTCAGTCGTCTCTTGATTGGGGGCTCCAGATTGGGTACAACTGCTGTGGGTGAGGGGGAGCTAGGCAGCCTGCCATTGGTGGGACTCACCTTCCTGTGTGATGCAGATGGAGCCACTGCCCATGCCCACTCGCAGGCCGTCCACCCCGGCGTCGATCAGGTTCTTGGCCTGGGCTGCAGTTACCACTGAGACAGACAGGGGGAGACAGAGATCAACAATATAACCGGGTGGTGCATAGTGCAATCATGAAATGAGGGCAGTTCTGAGAATGCAGCATTTCTCTCTCTTTCTTTCAGTGTGTGTGTGTGTGTGTGTGTGTGTGTGCGCATGTACCACTCACCATTGCCTCCAATGACCTGAAGCTGTGGGTATTTCTCTTTGATGTATTTAATCATGTTGATTTGAAAGATAGAGTTCCCTTGAGAGGAGTCCTGAACAAACGAGAGCAACATTAAAGGGGCAATCTGTGATTGCTACATCTATTTTAGACTTAATGAATTATATATACACACACACATTGATTCTTGAAGAATATCACTTATAGATGCCTCATTAGCTTAGTTCTGCCTGTCAAACCCCATACACATCATTGGTCGTACTTAATGACTTATTTGTAAACATTGTAATTGCAAACAAACACTGTATAGCCACAAAACATGATTAAAACTATAATTTGGATATCATGTATGGTCAGTCCTTGTATCCATAGCTCCGTCTTGAGAAAGGTTACATTTCTCCAGCCCCATCCCTCAGATTCTTACCAAAATAGTGGCAGGGTGCCCGCTTTGTTATTGTACAGATTATAACTACAGATTGCCTCTTTAAAGAACAGAATGAAGAAAGAAAAGATGGAGAAAGTATCCATGAAGAGAATAACAAGTAGATTGGGTAAGAGAACCAGTAACCCACCAGCACGACCACGTCTACTCCACTCTGCACCAGCAGGTCCAGCCTGTACTTGTCGTCATTGTGTGTGCCGATGGCTGCCCCACACAGCAGCTGTTTGCGTGAGTCTTTAGAGGCCAGGGGGAAGTCCCTGTTCTTCTTCAGGTCTGTCCTGGCGATGATGGACACCAGGCAGCCCTCCTTGTTCACTATGGGCAGCTTACCTACACAGAGACATGAAGTTTAGAATGGGGCCCTCGAACACACAAGGCATGTTGATGGAGGCTATATGACAGGTCTCGTAAATTTTTTATGGTGAACCTTTCCCCCAGATCCTGCCTCCTCACCTTTCTTACTCCTCTGCAGGATCTCATTGGCCTCTTTCAGTGTCACTCCAGCTGGAGCTACGACAAGGTCCTCAAGCTTTGTCATCACCTGTAGTGGTGAAGGAAAGGAGAAAACAAAAGAGTTAGAGAGTGGCAGGGAAGTCAACTAAATACAATTACACTGATTTAAAAATACTAACTGGATGACCACCACGTTACGCGTTAAGCCACACCTACCTCGTTGAGTGGCAGGATGTGCTCCTCCTCCTTCAGGAAGTCGATGTCCCGCGAGGAAATGATGCCAACGAGGCGCCCGCCCATGTGGCCGCTGTCTGTGATGGGGATGCCGCAGAAGCCGTGGCGTGCCTTGGCCTGGAACACGTCTGCCACGCGGTCTGTAGGACTCATCACCACCGGGTCTGTGATGAAACCCTGCTCGTACCGCTGGGGGAGAGGGGGGAGGACAGGAAGGAGGTAGGAGAAGGAAGGAGAAAAGGGGAAACAGAGGGAGCAGGGATTGAGGGATGGGGAGCAGAGGGCAGAAAGTGGAGGGGGTAGCAGAATCAAAATGGGGGAGGGGGAAGAGGGATGCAGGAGAGAGGGGAACAGTGAGGGGAGAGAGAGGGTAAGGGTATCTATTAGGCTCTGCAAATCTACAGGGTGTTTTAAAAGCGCGCGTGAGCGATAGATGAAAAACGTAACAGGAGAAAAGAGAGAAAACAATTGCTTCCCCTTCTAGCGGGAACACTACGGTGAAACAGTAGCAACTAGGTTGGCAGGAGGACCAAACCAAAAGAGAGCAGACAATAACATGAGTATCAGAGAAACATACAGAAATACACATGTAACAAAGAAGAGAAATATAAAGGGAGATGAAGAGTGAAAAAGAGAGAGAGCATGTAGTAGGGGTCATTACCTTGACCTTGCGGACCTCGTTGGCCTGGAACTCTGGGGTGCAGTTGTGATGGATGAAGCCTATTCCTCCTGTGAGCTGAAAGACAATCAGAAGAACATGTTGAATTTCCAGTTTGTGCGTGTATATGTGTGTTTGTGAGAGAGAATGCACGTCCTCAGACATGAACCCTAGCTGAAGCTGCCTGTAAGGATTTATGCAGAACAACTAGTGAATTTTTGGCATTTGCAACTTTTGCCTCTGGGGGGGCGGGTGTACAAAACAACCATCTTAGGTTACTATTTTACGTGACACATATTTGCAGCTGTTGTAGTCACTTCAACATACCCTGGGAGAAAGTACTGGTTGTTTTCCAATAGCTGATGACGTTTCTGCTATCAGTGGTTTTATAGGGTGGCGGGTTTGTTGCTTGTGGTCTCATGTCATCATGTGATCATGTGAGTGGTCTTTGACAGCAAAGACGTTTTTATCCATTGTTGCTTCCTTGGTAGCTGTGCCAACAACTGCGAAGAAGATTGTCGTCACGTTTATCGAGCTTAGTTTTTACGAAAGTTGGCCTAATAGTGCCGTTTACTTTGTGTTTTGTTGAGTTTACTTTTTACTAAAACCTTCCATTATGTCACCATGCTAAAGTGTGTGTTTTTACACCAGACTTACTGCCATGGCAATGGCCAGCGATGACTCTGTGACTGTGTCCATGGGGGAGGATACAAAAGGCGTTTTCATGGTGATCTGCTTTGTCAGGGCTGAAGTCAAATCCTGCAGAGGACACAAACCAGTTACTACAAGTCACCACTTGTAACAAACACACCTTTCACAACTCTGTGTTGCCAATCAAGTTTACAATGGCAAGGTCTTCCTTGTCATTTTAAATGGAATCTTGGGTCGTATTCACTAGGCAACAAATGGAAGAAGGGAGGGACTACCTGAACTTATCCAATAACGAACGCACATTTTTGGTTTCTATTGCAAAATGTTTTGTTATGGTGTGCACTAATGAATATGACACTGGTTATGGCGGGTCAGAAGCCATATTGTCTTGAAGAATAAGGGTTCCACTCACCACCTGTTCTGATGTGAAGTCAATGTATCCTGGGAGAATCAGGAAGTCACTGAGAGAGAGACAGCGAGAGAGAAATAAAGAGAGGAGAGCAGGGACAGGCTTCACATGCTGCATACAATCTATCAATGATATTCACACACATACGCAATTTCACATGTGTCAGAATGTACAGTAAGGTGTTACGACAGATGGACAATAAAGTTATATTATATCCTATTTTTTGACAGTGGGCGTATCAAATTCTACAATATCTTTCAACAATGCTTGAGTGGGACTGCAAAAGTTCAGTGTTCGATAATCTGAGCAAATTGAGATCTCCGGAACGTGGGACTAACTGATATCTGATATTGTACGAACTGTAGAAACAGGATAATTTCCCAGAGAAGTTTGTTGTAGTGTTACATAGAGTGCGCATGCATGTGATGAGCAGTGTCCTGTGTTGTTACACCTTAGTGCTGATGGCCAACACTTCCTGAGAGGTTATGCACGCATGACTACAAGAGATGAGGCCAATGGTGTGTATAAACCATCATTTGCTGAGGCATTGCGGCAAATGGACTAATTCTGTCTAACAACTACTTATTGTTCATGCCAATAAAATAATATTGTATAATAACTTGACATGATGGTGCCTCCAGGGTGTTATAATTAGCTACATTGTCACAAGAGGAATGTCATGCTTGGTATTCCTAATTCAACTTCTGGAAAAATAGGTTATCGACTGCAAAAATGAGCTATTGTCTTGTGTATATGTTTAATAACAGACACTGAAAGTAGACTTATTATTCATTAATACAATTTTGAGAAACATGTCCCAGACATAGATATAGGAACGTTCAAATCACATCATGCATAGCTGAATATAGCCAGGCCTATCCAGAACCTCATCAAATACCTATCTACTTATTTCAGATATTATCTTGGTAGATTTGAGTCTGTCCTCAAAGTAAAATTGTTACCTAACACGCTGTCACTTGAAAGCATGACTTGAGCTGGGGAAACCTGAGTCGGTAGAACCATGGCCATGTAGAAAGAATTGCATGTAATGCAATGATCCAAAGCCCCTGCATACACAAATAATATTATAGCTAATGTGTCAAATACTAAATATATGGCTCTGGTTAATGGCTAGCTACAAAGGTTATTCAAGTTAACTCGAGAACGCAAGCGAATTGCGATGGATTTCAACAAGCAGCCATGTGACTGCCTTAATGCCAATAATTACTTGTAGGTAAGGCCGTCCCCGCAGTTGAAGAGTTGCTGCCCGCTGAGTCCATCATCGGGCACGTAACCAGTCTGTCCACTGATAAGATAGTCCGCCATTATACAATCTATGTATCTATGTTAGTGTTTTATCAGTCACTTTAGTGCTAAACAAACAACGGCCCAAGAGACCGAGAACTTTATTCGTTTCACTCCGAACGTTAGTCAATCAGCTGTGGCGTGGCGAGACCGTGCGCTCTGTCCTTTGTCAAGAAGACCCTCTCCTGGCTCTGGCTATAAAAACGGCATGTAATGTATTCACGACAGTGGAACATTAACATAAATGCCCTCTATTCTTCGGCCTTCAACGTTATCAGGCTCCTATCCTGTCTGGAGATACTTCTGGTCGCACACGTTTTCGTCTGACAACCTTCTTCTTCTTTGGGGTTTTATGGCGGTGTATGCCAATATGCGGTGTGCTATCAATATTAGGTGCATTACCGCCACCTACCGCTCTGGAGTGGGATGGGGACTATGGAAGTGTTCTAGATTATGCACTGTGTTCCAGGGGTTGTCAAACGTTTTAACGTCAAGGACCCCAAATATTATGAGCCCCTGGGCGAGGACCCCTTACAATTGATTTTTCATTAGCCTATTAAGTTCCTGAGAGCTGCATGCAGCTTTAAAGCTGAGAGAAAATCTTGTGGTTTTAAAGCACATTTCCTGCTATTCAACACATTTTGCCATGGCTCATGCCTTGTTCATATTTGAGCAGGGTCAGCTCTAGCCTTTTGGGCCCCCAAGTAAGTTTTGGTCGGTTCCGGAATGCGCTGGGGGCCCCCTGGAGGTCAGGGCTCCAGGACACATGCACTGCATGCCCGTCAGTAATAAGGCCCTGACTAGCACTGGTGTGGAGTGAGACAGGTAAATGCCAAGGCTATTTGTATATTGATGGAAAAATATGATTCTCAATGGGGGTGGATAGGCAAGACATGAAGATCGATCAAGATTTTACCAAACATATGTTCTGTAGGTGTAGTAAAACTAATATTTAATTTAGTGAAAAAATACACATTTGCCATGGACCCCCAACCCCTGCTCGAGTATACATGAATGGAGGAAAAAAATGATTGCTGAGTAAATTTGTTTGTTCTGGAGAAGTTTTAAGTAAATTGGGGAGGGTGAAGCTTATTCCCAGGGATGTGGTCGTTCTTCTGAGCGTTGGTCTTTGATGTTCGTAGGTTTGACAGTGAAGGAGGATGTGGCCGTTCTTCTGAGCTTGGTCTTTGATGTTCGTAGGTTTGACAGTGAAGGAGGACGTGATCTGTGGTTTCTGCTGCTGGCCAGTTGGGACATGAACCTGTGTTGTGTTTTCCTATCTTATGAAGACTTGAAAGTCCTTTGTGGTTATTGCTGATTGAAACCAGTGTGAAACTTTTTGTCATGACAAATAAATCCTCCGACCTTTATTTATTTTTACCTGTTAAGTTGACTGAGAATAACTACAGGGGAGATAAATGACCGAATTGGAAGCTGGGGATGATTAGGTGGCCATGATGGTATGAAGGCAAGATTAGGAATTTAGCCAGGACACCAAGGTTAACACCCATACTCTTACTAGTGCTATGGGATCTGTAATGACCAGTCAGGACACCCATTTAACATCCCATCCGAAAGACGCCACCCTACACAGGGCAATATCTCAGTCACTGCCTTGGACCATTGGGATATAAATTTTGACCAGAGGAAAGAGTGCCTCCAACTTGCCCTCCAACACCACTTTCAGCAGCATCTGGTCTACCATCCAGGCACCAACCCTGCTTAGCTTCCGAGGTAAGTCAGCAGTGGTATGCAGCTGCCATAAGCCATGCGTCATTGCTGGGACTGGCCCTAACTCTGCCATATGCTCGAAAAAATTGTGCAGTTTGTGTATGTGTTGATTTCTGTCATTCCCTATTTAAAGTCTATGGACCTCCCACTAGTAAAGTGGCACACATAAAAGGACAGATTACATTAGACCAGTTATTAATATATCTGGCACACGATGCTGCCTATATTTGGGCCTAGCAGACTGACCTGAATAAGCAATGACTAGGCAGCAGCTCGTTTAGAGGCTGTGTTGAAATAAATGCATTGTGGAGGCCTACTCTATGTGTTGAAAGGTCAGAGGGTGTCACAACATTTTAACATGTCTTAAGTGTTCAGTATGGTTGCATTTAGACAGGTAGCCCAAGTCTGATATATTTTTTAACGAATTGGTCTTTCGGACAATCAGAAAAGCTCAGATAAATTTCCAATTAGTGGATAAAATACCTGAATTGGGCTTCCTGTCTAAAGCAGTCTCTGACCTGTATCTGAGCAGCATGAGAGTCCTAAAGTTAAGTGTCTGTGTATACCTATTGAGAGTAAAGGTTAACTGATAAAGGTCCGACTCAAAGATCTGGGTCAACCCATTGGCAACCACACCACAGCTGGTAAACCTAGCCTGGGTGCCAGTTCGTTTCTGCTCTCTTGCCAACTCTTACGGGCATTGTCGTTTGTGTGCGTGATAATGAATACAAAAGAAAAGACATCTGGTTTAAAAACTCAGCAACTATTTCTGTATTAATGTACAACCGTTGAAAATTACAGCATTTGTTTTTTCTTTTTTTAATGTTTTTTTTTTTTCTTCAGAAAAAGGTGAACAATGTGAGAAGAAAGAAAAATAGGGGTAGAGAGATGGTGGGAGGAAAATTAAGAACATTTTTTTTTTGCAGAGTGAGCATGTTTGTATTCACATGTTATGTGTATGTATGTATGTGTGTGTGTGTGTGTGTGTGTGTGTGTGTGTGTGTGTGTGTGTGTGTGTGTGTGTGTGCGCGCATGCGTTCTCATTTCATGGTGTAGTGTGTTTGAATGTGGCGCTCTTGACATCAAAATTGGGGGAGGGTGGAATACAATCGTGCCATTCTGGGATCCTGTAGCAGACACAAAGAGAGCACTTAATGAGGGAGGGATGAGTGTGAGGATCTGTAGACAAAGGGATGGAAAGTGAAGGAGGGAGGGGTGAACGAGGGAGCCGCCGGTGCTTTGCAGTAGGCTGGAGACTTCAGGTGTCGTGGAAATCCTTCAGCAGCGTGCGTCTCCTCTGCTCAGCAATGTGCATCTGATTCTCCAGATCCTGAAAGAGACAGAGAGCAAAGGAGTTACATTTTTCACACAATTCTAATAAAGTAATACATTGCCTAGGGGTGTAAATTTTTTGGAGTCCTTCTGATTTCCCAAGGCGTGCCATTACCCCTCAACTCCCCTATGCGCCCAGCCAATGGAAGTCTTAATCTGGAAACTTCAATATCCATATACAACCCCCCCCCTTTCATTCACATCTTCCCCGTTCCTTACCCCTCTGTCATTAGCGTTCAGCTCCCCCTCGCTCCCGCTCTCGTAGCTGTCTGCTCGCTCCACCTTCCAGGATAGGTTCTCAATCTCAGCTTCCAGCTGGGCCTGCTGGTATTCAAACTGAATAGGACATAACAACTCATTCATTAAGCTACTTGTTAATTACAGACAGCAGCATTTTGTTACTTATTACTTATTAGTAGCAACTAGCAGCACCCTCCCCGTAAATGAATGGATCTGATCAATTCGATTCAATTTCATCTTTGTGGGCTGCAAGCATCACAGAATCGTTCACTCAATAACCCCCTTGCAAAGCACATGTTTATGCTGCTAATAATTTCACGTATTTTGCTCACTGCTCCTGCAAAATGTCACCCTGTGTGTGCAATACTGAAAACAATTTTTGGCTACACATTTAACTGAGTGTGCAGAGCCATGGCTGAGTGTTTCCCTATATGGATTTAGCAGTGTGTATTTTTTGGGGTGGGGAACTATTATCCAGATGGATAAAAGTTTTCAGTGTAAAGTTAAAAATGACTAAAACCATATATAAAATAAGTAGAAAAGAGAATGGTGCAATATATTTTAAAATAATCAGAAATTCCAAACATGTCATGGCATTAATTTAGTTATAATGTTTGAGTCACTCAGACAGCATAAGAACAAGGCATAAGCCAAGGCAAAATGTGTAGAATTACAGGAAATTTGCTGCAACAAATTTTTAAAAAGTCTCTGTGGCCAAGAGGAGAGCATCTAAAACGGTGCCATTGGCCATTGACATATGAACAATTTCTGGAATCTTTGATTTCAGCTCATAAAATATGGGAACAACACTTTACATGTTGCGTTTAGATTTCTGTTCAGTATATACTAACGGAATGTGGTAGCTTATACTAGAGACAGACACAAAACAAGACAGGCAGACACAATTCTCACCAGTTTTTTGCGAGGACCAGACTCCATGTAGTAGGCGTAGGGGTAAGTATACTGCAGAGTGTATCGACACTGTGGGACAGGCAGATAAGAGATCAGCACGACTTGCTATTGGTTTAAGGAGCACAATGTAGTGCAGCAGGTCAAATAAGTACACAGATAGCCCTTTCACACCATTATGCCAACCTGAACCGGCTCGGATATACTTGGTTTGGCTCCTCTCAGTAATAGTAATAATACATTTGTAGTGTGACAAGCCCTATACATTCCTGTGTTAAAGTGTGTGCTTGGTCCTTTGTGTGTGACTGTGAGCCAGGCAGGGGCCGTAGTACCTTGGCCAGGAGCTTGGCAGCGTTCTGCATGTACTGCCAGTCTATCCAGGTGCCTAGGTTGTTCATCACCCTCTCCTGGATCTTCTCCTGGATCCGCTGGTACGTCTGAGCCTCAAGCTGGAGACTCTTATTGTGGTTCTCCCACTAAAAAGACAAACACACAGTCACAGTCTGGACTGGAGAAACATATGAGAGACATATGTACTATCCTTGAAAGTGCACAGTATGTATTCATATAATTAATTTTCTATTTGTTTTAAATGTATGGCGCTGGTTGACATTACATGTGCTCAAGGCGATGGCGCTAAGTAGTAGACAAACCACAGGCCACCTGATTGACACGGTTACTCTGGCAACAGGTATTTGATGTAGTTCATGTCATCTATTCACATTACACACAGCGCAGGGAGCCTAGTGTTTAGGGTGTTGGGCCAGTAACCGATTGAATCCCCAAGCTGACAAGGTAAATAATCTGTCGTTCTGCCCCTGCCCCGGTAGGCCGTCATTGTAAATAAGAATTTGTTCTTCACTGACTTGCCTAGTTAAATAAAGGTTAACGATTTAAAAAATACTTCAGAAAGGTTCACTAATTCCATATATAGTACCTGTCAGTGATGGTAGCATGTTAGTGTTTGTATTAATCTCACCCTCTCAAAGTAGAAGAGGTATTTCTTAAGGGCCTCTCTGGCCTGTGCCTGCTGGCTCTGGTTGACGATGTCTGGGTTCTCCTTGTAGCGACTGCACTCATAGTACTCACTGCCATGGGTCTTCCAGTCCCCCAGACACATCCAGCAAAAGTCTACACACACAGTGATGATGACATTAAGGGAAAAACAATATGATCTCAATGTCAAATGGGTTGCATTTGGCTCGAGTCAGTTAAATCAGCAGAATGTCGGAAGAATTGATCGGTAGAAAAGCTAATTTGGTGTTAAGAAGCAGTATAATTGGATACATACCGTGTTTGCACTTGGAGCATTGCTGAAACAGAGAGGAAACACAATGTCAGACAATAATAAAGAACATGTTAAGGTAGACATTCATATAAAAGCACCAGAGATTTACAGAACACTAATGCAAATGTCAATGTGCTGATAGTTGGCACAACTCTGAGATGACGCTGGATTCCATTACCACTCACCATGTGATTGCAGCCTCCATTCTTCTCAATGCAGATATTGCACTTAGGACACTGAAAAATACATTATTCGACATTATGGACAAAAGCAAACGAGAATATTGGAAAACCACACCTAATTGCATTTCATTTGGTGTGCATGTGTGGCCTGCCTTACATCTTTAGTGTGTGCACTGATGTAGTTGGCGGTCTCTGAATCATCTGCACATTTGGTCAGCCACCTTCGGACGGTTGGGCAGTCTGTTGGGGCGTGGTACATGGCCCGGCATTTGAAACTGAGACAGTAGAGAGAAATAGTAGAATGGGCATCCGCAGGGAGTCAATGATATGATCATATGTGATCACATGAATCTAACAACATGTGCACTGATCTGTGTGTAAGAGTTGTATGTGCTGGCATCTGTGTGTATATGTTCCTCACCAGAAGACCTCATTGCAGCGGATGCACTGTACCCTGCGGGCCCGTGGCTCCTGCACTTGGATAACGATGGGGCAGTCTGCCCCTGGACACAGCTGCAACTGGAAGTGGCTCTGAAGAGAGAGAAGGTTGGTTTATAGTCTATCGACATGTCTGTAGACCATTCAAATGCGTCAAGTGTCATTGGTGAGAACTAAACTTAATTTATACTCAGGCCGACTGTCTGAAGACCGCTAATGCGACTCATTTTCTTGTCGCAGACTTGAAAAATTTCTCTAAATGCACTGCTTTTATTTTGTCACATTCACAAATGTAAATGGCCTATTTATAACTCACCATTGCCTTGAAAATAATTATCTTGCAACGTGTTCACTTTTTTAAATGAACAGAAGTCTGTTAGTCAAGATGTCATATTGGTTTGTGTCATAATTTAGCTAACTAGCTAGCAAGAAACCAAAATATTGTTTGGTAGCTAATTTGGGTTGCCTGGCTTGATGGACGGAAATCTTAAATATATATTTAAGAGATGGGTTAATTTATATTAGAGCAGGTATGCTATTTGGACCACCAGGCTGCTGATGTCATGCAAACACTATTTTTGTTTATAATTTTTCATAACGACAAGGGCAAGTTTTCATTTTCACAATATCATTTTCATGATGTCACTGTAACAACTGTCTATAGATATGTAGTTAGACCCACTATAAACCAGCAAAGAGACTGGGCCTCACTGACAGCTACAGAGACCGGGCCTCACTGACAGATGCAGAGACCGGGCCTCACTGACAGATGCAGAGACCGGGCCTCACTGACAGATGCAGAGACCGGGCCTCACTGACAGATGCAGAGACCGGGCCTCACTGACCGCTACAGAGACCTCACTGACAGCTACAGACACCTTCCGTGGCTAGACAGGTCCTGACAATCATGCACACACTGGCATAAAGACAGAAATTAAGATGTTGATAAAAAATAAATATTACCAGTGTATGCTGACAGTGCGATTTTTCACCATTTGCTGTTAAAGAACAAAAGCTGCAGGGAGAGATTAAGGCAAAGTGGGACAGACCAATAGAAAGAGGGCAGACAGACACAGAGGGAAGCACCGACAAGGAGACAGACAGACCACCAGAGGGACAGGCTGAGACTCATACCTCCACATAGTCCCTGAAGAGGTAGCGTCTATATTTGTCCTTCAGCTCCTCACCAGGCAGCAGTGGAAGCACAAAGTCCTCTGGCATTTGGAGGGAACAGTCCTGAGCCATACAGGAGATACCTGCACACACAGACACGCCATTTCAAATGTTTGAAGTTCATGCATACACCCTGAGCATAAAAAACTATATCTGGAGAAACACATGCATTTCAAATACACATACATGTTTTTATAGAATTTAATATAAAAACATCCAAGGTACACAGACATTAGAATATGATTGCACTTAAAGGCTATCAAATACTGGTAAATAATCATCTTCAAAGCCTATCATGTCACTATCTTCAAAGGAACAACAAGCTGCTAACTTCTGAACACACTTTGACAGGTCGTATCAGCCTATCATGTCACCATCTTCAAAGGAACAACAAGCTGCTGACTTCTGAACACACTTTGACAGGTCGTATCAGCCTATCATGTCACCATCTTCAAAGGAACAACAAGCTGCTGACCTCTGAACACACTTTGACAGGTCGTATCAGCCCTAGCAGTGCTGCTTACCCACTCCCATCCCATCTTTGACGAGTACAGTGCAATGCTGCTCCCAGCATCCTTTGCAGAAGGAGTGCTGGCAGGGCAGCGCGAGCAGGATGTCCCTCCGAACCAGCTGCAGACACACCCCACACTGGAGGGACTGAGGGGTCTGGGGCACCAAAGAAAACATTAGACAAACACACAGATATTACACACCTGAGATACTCAAATAGTGGCCCAAGGGCAAAATCTGGTCAGTGACCCTTTAGTTGATGGCCCAGGGAGCAGTTCAGACCACCTACACAACTGGAACATAAAAGAGTACCTGTATCTTTCCAGACACCACCTTTAGCTTTACCCAAATACATTACGAACACACTCCATACAAAACAGCGCCCATAGTACTTACAGGAACTGATCTGCAGGTGCTGCTGGGCTGGACCTGGGCCTCAGACAGCAACTGAGATGAGTTGGACTTGTATCTAAAAAAGGCAAAACCAGGGCACCAGAAATAACATTTGAACCAGTTTATTAGAATATTTGCATTGCATGTGTATGAAATTACGAGTGAGTATGACTGAACTAGTTGTTGTGTTTACCTGTCCAGTATTTGTGACACTTGCCAGTGAAAATGCACAAGGACCAGTTTGGCTACAGCAGGTAAAACCTGTCCAAAGAGAGGAGGGAGAAAGAAGCATAAGCATCAGGAGAAACAAGCTTATCAATACAGCTGTTCTCAGGAGTTCGCAGCAGATCCTTTTCTTCAAGTATTTTCATTGATTACTTCTTTAAACTGATAACTACTGAAACAGGAAAGCTAGGCATCTCAGATACCTAGATATCATGTGACCGTGCCACTGATATTACAGTTCCCCATTCAATTTAGGTTAAAGCACACCCCTCCCCATGAGAATGAATACCTGGCCCCTAACTCAGGGTCAGATATTTGCACCCCCCTAATCATTACAGTTAAGATTGAGGGTATGGTAATTTGACCCTAGATATGTGGATAATGGTAACATCTACCTCAATTACCCCTAAGACAAGCCCAACACAAACCTTCAGGATGGCGGCGATACTGTTGACCTCCTCGCAGAGCACCTTCTGGCTCTCCCTGTAGGTGAGGCAGGTGAAGTGGTACTCCTCTGGGTCGAACGAGTCAGCCCCCTGCTGCTCCATGTCTCCGGCCACACCTTCGTAGTAGTCGGCTATGTCCCCCTGGTCGTCCTCGTCACCCCCGTCGTCATCCTCATCCTCAGAGTTGACCCCGAAGTCGTCCTCATTGCTGTCGGAGGCCTGGCTGTTCATGTCCACAGACATTCCCAGGTAGAGACGCCCTCACTCTCTCTGGGACTGACAGCTCTCTGGCCGTCAGCGCCACCAGCACCTGGGGAACTACAGCTCCCAGAGAAAACTGATCCACAAACTAGCCCAACACCGCTCAGCAGCAGCGGAAGAAGCAGAAGAAGTTACACTCCCCGTCTTTCATGAGGAACTGTCGAGGTGGGTGGTCTGAAAGGAGACAAAGAACTGGAGGATAGGAGGGAGGGATGAACGGGGAGGGGGAAAATAAAGTTAATGGTTTGTTTGAGAAAAAATACATGATCATGGTTGAGTGTTTGAGGAGATTTATAACAATAAGTTGTATGATAAAGAAGAACACTGGGTCAGGAAAGCAAGATGACTTGCCAGGTGTGATCTTCATTCATCTGAATCTTCTGTACTGAGGAGGTCAATGGAACTACAGTACTCAAGGTCTTACACAAGTCAGAAAAGTCTGCTCTAATACCTAGCCACTTGTGTGATCCACTGATTAAAGATCCACCAAAACGTATACAACCAAGGTTTCTGAAAAATTGGAAAAGCAAAGATATCTCCCATTACCCATGGGACTTTCTTGTAGTTGTACATTAGAAAAACAGTATGTAAACACGTGTGGGATACAAAACACTGGTAGCAGCTTATTGCAGCGGTTTAAAGGATTACATGACGCTGTTTTCCCATACTGACAAGGAGTTAGGACAGTAGGCACAGGAGCAGACGCGTGACATACACTAACTAGTCATAATAAGAAAAACGTATTGCATTCTCAAATAAATACCCCCACTTAGTGGGAGGTGTCTTGATTGTCAGTCTATTTCGGATATATGCTCCTGTTCTACGGTGTGTGTTGGACTTTCTGGCATGAAAATAAAGCCATGGATCACCGCAGTAGGCAGCCAGGAGTTTAATGTGACTTGCAATATCGACCTGACCCCAGATCAGTGGCGGACGGTTGTTTGCATTCCCTCCATGCTATAAATAGGCACTTATGCAGGGTGACATACATGATATCATAGACGTAGGTAGGTCATTACTGTGGAATAAATCAAATTAAGTAGTTTCTGGCTCGTGGCCGGGCTTCGTTCAAAAAAGGTAGTCTAGACCATGTCCCAGAGCGGACGTTCAGCTAACGTTAGTTAACAACATAGCTAGATAGTAATAAAGTAATGTTAACACACAGTAAGAGCAGTTTTCAAAAATAATTATTGTAATAATCCTTAAAATAATCTAACGTTAGACATAGGCGACGTAGAAAAACAGCTGTGCCATTGTTCCACCCGGGAATTCACCACAGCTGATACATAACGAGTCGCTGACCCCCTAGATGCAAACCCACACTTTAACCCGGGGATTAGCATGTAAACAAGGCCGTCTGGGGCTCGTTAACAAACTAATTTGCCTTATCGTTGGCATATCCCTTCCAACTAAGTACTGCGGTCTTTACTTACCTTCCAGACCGCGTTGGGTCGCCTTGCAAATGAAGCCAAAAGTGGTTTTACCTTACAAGGGCCAATTCTGACAAACTCGCCAGTTAAGCGGAAGACAGAAAAGTGCATTGACGATCACAAAAATTGCGTCACTTCCGTGTCTCAAGCGATGACACCTATTGGACAGTTATTTTTCTTAAAGGCAGGACCCAAACGGAAATAGATTGAGGGGATTCGACTAATCTGGCTCGGGCGCCCGATTACACGTTTTACACCGGGTCGCATGAGTCAGGTGCCCCGTTCATAGCCCACGGTGAAGTCGGCAAAAAAGTGACTAAATTAACCTCGTGGAGTAGTGAGTAGGATTCTGTATTTTCACATGCAAAATTGATTGCTTTTGATAAAAAACGCTTTATCTGACTTCCCATTGAAAATTCAAGCATATATTTTATGGAAAATAGTTGAATACTGTTTGATTTAAGAAGAGCGCTCCTCCCTCACCGCTTTTATCCGTTTAAGTCACGGTTCAGCATAATCGAATCCACCCACTGTTAGACACAAGTTTCTGGGGAATTAACAAATGAATCTAAATTTTAATTATTTGTCCATCTCTAATACTAATACATTATTCTAACAAGTAGGAGCAATCCATAGAGACACAATAAAACAACATTTTAATAAATGGCTCTGGACAGACACTGCATCAACAAAACACTGTCGGAGCTAGAAGCACAAGCATTTCGCTACACCCGCAATAACATCTGCTAAACACTTGTATGTGACCAATAACATTTGATTTTTATTTGACGTGAACAAAATTAATGGAATGGAAAAATACATAGCCTACATGTGGAACACACTGACATATGATCAGTCTGGTTTAAACAACTTCTGGCAGAAATCAACAACACTCTCCCGTTACTTTTTTCTCTGAGTGGCTGGGAATATATTTATAGCTCTGATGCTTGTATAATCCTGAGGGTGCATTCTTGGCTGAGGCTCAGGGACTGTCTGTCTTTAGATCGCGTTCTTCGTCCTAATATTTTTATTGCCGGATCGCAACTGAAAGGTGCATACACCGCCACCTAGTGTACTGGAGTGTGAGCCCGGTAATGGCCTACCCATTCATCTATTTCTCTTATCTAGCTGTGTTTCCCCCTACTGTTGTGGAGTATGAATTCATTACACTTTGTGACACAAAAAGGAAAAGGAAAAATACGAGGGGAAGAAAAAAATTGCCCTACCTCATCACTATTCCAGTACCTGGCCCGATCTGATCCTACACAAGGCCGGCAGAATGGGAGGACGGGACACTATTGTTCAACACACCTTGTAACTCTTCTGCAGTAAAATCGTGTACACCCAAGTACTTCTCTGCAGCTGCCACCACAACATCTATTTTCTGTGATTTACATTCCATTTCAGCAGTACAGTTCATAATCAATGGCTATGGACGCTAAGAAGCCAACCTTATTGAAACATGTTATTCCTATCACTCTACTGGCCTTGGCCTACTCACAGGGATCCTCTTAGGATCCATCACCCTGGACCCATCTTCACTGCCTCAGCATACTACACCTTCTGTACTACTCTGACCTTGGCAACCTCAACCCGTCTTTCTCTCACCGGACACTTCTGGTCTCCAGCACCATGGGTACCCCCTACAGTTAACACAACATTTTCCACCGATACTACACATTCCTTTGTCTCATGTCCTCCTGACACTTCTCACATCTTGAAATCTACATACTGTTGCAACATGACCATAAGTTTGGCATCTAAAGCACCGTAATGGGTTCGGGACAAAAGCTCTCACGGGATAACTGACACATCCTACCTTGACTTTGTCAGGTAAAGACTGCATCAAAGGTCATCAGGACAGTGTCTTCTTTGTTTCACCACACGCTCCATCGAGTCTGCGTTGTACCAAGCACAGGACGTCACAGACATTGGGACTTGGATCGTGTTGGGAAGCCCTATCCTTGAGGGTGTTCGATTAATCTCGCCTGTGCTCCCATATAGGTGTGATTTGTAGCGGCTGAAAGTTGATTGCATTTAGAATCGGGCTGCCTCCCGGGCAAACCAGAGGTAAATCATTTCAGTTTTTAGGACAAGCTGGCAAGCTCTATTAGTGGGATTCTGTGTTTTCCCATGCAAAAGTGATTGCTTTTGATTAAAACACTTTCTGCTTTCTTAATGAAAACTAGTTTTAAAATTCAGACATTTATTTTATGGAAAACAGATGTGTGTTTCTAGACAATGCACCATGCTGCCTTGTTGACAACATGACCAAGCGGTGCAGATTACTGTTCGATTTGAGAAGAGCTCTCCTCCCTCCCCGCTTTCGCCCGATGACGTGACGGGCCATTGCCCAGTTTAACCCAGGACAGCGTAAAATAACTCCCTCCTTGTCTCTGACAATCTCTGATTGGCTCCATTGCCTCAAAGATAAAACATAATGTTGCTATGAGACAGAACATGATTCACACATTTAACATTTGTACTCAGTAGATGATTATGATAATGACATTTATCTTGTTGTGAATGTCTGAGTTTGTAGTTTGGGCAGCTTGATGATGACACATGCATGAGTCAACACTTCCATTTGGGTCAAACTAATGAGTCCCAAAATAGGTGATATTTATTTCCATTATTTTAACACTACATCAAAGCTGTAATATAACAACAATTCAGATACATTTTTGAAATTCTTTCAACGATTCTTAGAAAAATATTTTGGATTTAAAAAACTGTCTACTAATATACAGTACTGACAGAGAAGTGAGCTCATTCACATGCCCACACAGACACACACACAGAGAGATAAGAGTGTGTCTAGAGACATAGGAGGGATAAGAGATAGGTGTGTGGAAAAAAACGGAATCAGTTTACATCGAGGTTCCACCACCTGCAGCAGTGCAGGTTTGAGTCTGTGCTAGTTGTCACACTGCTAGCTTAGAGAGTACTACTTCCTTCCGATTCAGTTTACACCAAGTCTCAAACCCAGGACCTCTGCCTTGCTAGCACACATGACCACCATTCTCAAGTGTATTACCAGTCAGCGCCACGCGAAAAGCTAGCTATTCGCGGGCGCAAATGGGGACACTTCAGGCATCCCCATGTGCTACACCAACACCAGACTGCTTTGTTGTTTTGGTCCACAGGGATTACAATGACCTACATCTCCTGTCACACAGCAAGAACCCAGAACAGATGCCTGTCTGTCTGACCTACTTCTGATCTGTTCTGGCAACATGAAGAACACGATTGTATGGGAGTCAGAGAGTTGGGTTGGATGATCTCATCTCATACTTTCTCAAAGGGGAAAAGGTGCTTTTGTTGACCCTTTTTCTCACGTTTGGAGGATGTTCTGGAGCCCCCCGCCCCTGTTCCACCCTGCTGCTTCTCCTGTCTGTTCTGGGGCCAGGCCTGTGCCAGTGTGGCAGGTGCCAGTGTGGCAGAAACCGTGTTTGGCCCACCTTCCCCCTCCTCTTCAGATGACAGACCCTCTTCTCCTTCCCTATCCTGGCTCTTTAGTTGGTCCAGGGCTCCTCCGGGTGTTGGGCCTTTCTTCCCATAGCGCCGCTGAAGTCTCTCCCTGATCAGCAGGCTCTTCACCAGCAAAGTCCAGTTAGTCACTGCCCTCTTTTCCCGCTTCTGGAAAACACACACAAGACATGTGTGAGCAACATATGAGAAGCACTAACCTAACAAACAAAATTATGCCTGTAATACACTGTAGTTAAAAACAAACCTTCTCCATGAAGATTAATTGCATGAAATATGTATTTATTCAATTCAATACAAATGTACAATACCCAGTGGCAGTGCTCTGAGCGAAGTGGCAAAACAGAGGTGTTTCACAAACACATTCAGACACACTATAACTCACCTCTTTCTCCTTTTGTCGCTGGATCTCTTGGTCTTCCACCCATGCTGCTCTCAGGATTTCCTCATGTTCCTCACACACAATGTAGCCATCCGTACTAGAACATAAACACAATATGTAACAACAAGCATACATATCAGAAACAAAGAATTACACAACCATGCATCTGCACATACAAAACACACAAGCACGAACAATGGAAAACTTACACAGCATGAGAGTAGCCACCATGAAAGTCAAAGCCAATGACAGCAGAGGCACAGTCCATGTCCAGCTTCTTAGCCACTCTCTGGAGGTTAGGCAGACGCAGGTGGACACAGCCCACTGGCAGCATGCAGGGCTTGAACAGGTACACGTTGCCAAAGTCGTTACGAGGCACCTGGAGAAAACATATGCTTAACTCAATGGTTCATAAAATGCAACATACAGTAGACCTACATGCACCCGCACACACAGTTTCATTAGAAAGTAATCATACCCTGCCATCCACAGCTACTGGTGGCTGGTACTCCTCGGTCTGCCATTCACCAAACAGAGGCAGGTCATCTGTGTCCTTCTGCTCTGACGCCATCCTGACTTTCCGAGAGCGATTGGAAAACCCTCTCACCATCTAAGAGAGAGAGATGTTGAGAGCGAGTGTGTGAGAGAGAGAGAGTATGTGTGAGAGAGAGAGTATGTGTGTGAGAGAGAGAGAGAGTATGTGTGAGAGAGAGAGAATGTGTGAGAGAGAGAGAGAGAGTATGTGTGAGAGAGAGAGAGTATGTGATAGTGTGTGTGAGTATGTGAGTGAGTTTTGCTACGGTATGCCCTAATGAACACGACCCTGCTCACCTTGTAGGGCTCCTCTGCTAGACGGACGGTGCGTGCCTCCTTCAACCAGGCGTCTCTGGAGTGTAGTGTGTGAATACAGTCCCTGTGGAGACAGATGCAAATAAGTACCACTGTATTTCTCATTACTTTTCACAATCAAAGAAGATACATTTGTTTTGGATTCCAAACAATTTCTATGTATACCATAATAATACATTTACATTACCTACCCCCAAAAACTAACTCTACCTCGAAACAAAGCTATACTTTTAAACAGCTCTCTATCTACTTCTTTGCATTCAAAGTCAGTTATGAGAAATCTCAAATTTGTAATATCCCGGTTAGTGTGCTAATGTGTGCTGCTTACCTGGAGTAGACAGGCTCTCCCCTGCAGTATCCCAGGATGGCTGCTGTGGAGGGGTAGAGCGCTTCATATTTCAGTAGATGTCTCTTCAGGGCATACAGGGGGTGGTTTTTGAACTCTGCTATTGATGTGGGCAACGGCTTGTCCAGCAACTTTGCCTGGAGCTAGAGCACAGAGAGGGAGGAGTGTGTTAATGAGAAGCTAAACAAATGAAGGTGTGTGAATTTGCATCGTTTCCTCACCTCTTTATCCTCCTGGACGTCCCTCTCAGATTCGGGGCCGAGGAAGGGCTCTAGCGTCACCTCCCACCACTCCTCGTCCACCCGGCGCTTTCTGGTGGAGGTCATCCAGGTGGGGTCGTACTTGCTGCCTAGATCCTTCAGGTGACCGCCCCCATCCACGGCTACCACATAGGTCATGGGATGGGTGGCCTGCTTGGAGCACAGCTGAGGCTGCCCCACCCCCTGCAGCACGTCCACACACACCCAGCACCCAGTTTTCTCCAGGTACACCTCCAGCCACTCGTCTGCACCCTTCCCCTCCTTCCTCTTACCCCGCTTCATCCCCTGCTCTTCCTCTGCCTCCTCTTCATTTCCCTCCCAATCCTCATCCTCCTCTTCACTCTTCACTTTCTTAGTGCCTCCACTACTTCTTTTCTGTGGAGCTGAACTCTTGGCCTTGCTCTTACCTCTTCCTTTCTTGGCCCTGATGGCTTTGGCTCCTCCCTCAGAGTCCTCGCTGTCTTCCTCATTGATCAGCTGGAACTCCTCCCCATCGCTGGGCCCTTCCCCTTCACTGCTTTCCTCTTTGTAGCTCACCTTCGAGGCTATGCTGCGGCGCTTGGAGTTCTTGGGTTTCTGTCCCACTGGCACACCTTTTTCCGTCTCCCCTGCCTCTTTCTTTTTTGCCCTCTTCCCTCCTCTCTCGGCCTTCCCCCCTGCCGGTCTCTTGGTCCCTGGGGAGACCTTGGACTCTGAGGGGCTCTCTTTTGGAGGTTTCTTCTGTGATGGACTCTTCCCAGGCGGGCTGCCTGAGTTCTTAGCCTTGCTCTGAAGAAGAGAGTTGGATCAGATAAGGACACACATAGCCTGTGCACTTAACCTTAGTGTGTGTAAACGCAAACCCAAAGCTTTACCTTGGCTGACGGGGGCTTCAGTGACAGGGGCTGCAGAGAGAGCACCAGTCGACAGAAGAGCTGCAATGACCTCAGCACCAACAGGAACAGCTGGAGGAAACAGACAAGCACAGGGGTCAGAGGTCAAGGTTACGCCATGCAGCTAAGACAAAGGAAACACTTGATTTAAAACAGGCTTCAGTTGAGTACCATCAAGGCAAACTGAGTTAGGACCGATTTCTCTCTAGAGAGAACAAGTAATACCATAAGAGCCCGAACTGTTTAACCTTTGATTCAAAACTATATGGAAAATGTGGTCATCTCTCAAAAACATACCCTATTTGCATTTTGTTTTTTTATGCAACAGGGGAACATGAAAAAACATGTCTGCATGGTGCATTCAGTGTGCAGGATACCTGCCACTCACATGTGTCATTTCCTGGTGGTCTCTAGCTGTGAGGCTGCCCAGTCTCCTCTCCAGCAGGGTCTGTGGGTCTGGCTTCTCCTCACAGGGAAGCTCAGGGTTCAGAGTGAACGTCCCCCCAAACCTGGACAAAATCAACCAGGATCAATTACCAAGAACAAGACGTAAACTTAACAACATGTGTTAAGAAGGGTAAACATAGTTTTGTATGCTACAAGGAATAAGCAGAGAAAAAAGTTAAAGTCACACACAAATTGAAGGCCCTCCTCACCACTTGAGCAGGCCAGAGAGGTAGTTGGTGTCAATGCGTTCTTTGGCCACCATGGTAAAGTGGGTGGGCAGCAGAGACAGGCTGATAGCCAGCAGGTCCTGTGTACTACACAACCGGTTCCGGAACATCCCATTGGCTAGAAGACACATGAGGTGGACCTATGGGAGACATGTTAATAATAGGTATTGTAAGAATACAGTGTCGAATGAGAAAATAACATGTTAGGGCGAAAAAATGGACGACAGCCATTCTGTGATTCCCTTATCAACAGGTGAACATATCATGACAGTCTGTGAGCTATGCCATGTAGAGGTCCTTACGCTACACACGTGTGTGTGTGTGTGTGTGTGTGTGTGTGTGTGTGTGTCCGCTCACCTTGTGGGTGTCCTCCACCACGTCTTTGTTGAAGCGGTTCATCATGCGTCGCAGGTAGGTCTCAAACTCCGCCTTCCTCTTCTCCCTGGAGTCAGGTTGTCATGGTAATTGATTGATGGTTCATTTTTCCATCTTGGACTAAAATGAACAATTCTCCTATAGTCTGGCGACTGTATTATCTAGGATGCAGCACTTGCTTTTCCAAAGGAGTACACACAAAGACACGGACCGCCAGTTCTAACATGCCTTCTTCCACCATCTCTCACCTTTTCTGCCTTTTGTGGATGATGTCTGGGGTCTCAATCTCTATCTCCACAGGCTGTGAGGGCAGGGCTGGCTCTACTGGCTCCACTGGACCTAAGGGCTCAGCCAGCTCTGAGGACAGACAGCAATATCACATAAGAGCCATCATAGGCCTACATAGAGAACATTAATCTACACAGATATAAAGTCTACATGTGATGCATACAAACATGGTACAATCAAAACTAGCGATCATTCCTTTATCACCTTCCACTTCCTCCCAGTCTTCATCCTCCTCACTGTCGTCCTCCTCCTCATCATCATCATCATCTTGTTTTACAGGCTTTACTGTGTCTTTTCTGGCTCTGATAAAAGGAGGGATGATATCACTCTCAGGAGTCATATCAGAAGGCTCCTCCTTCACTGGAGTCTTGTCCTGGAAGTATTTGCTGGTGTTGGTTGCGGTTGTGTCCCCTACTATAGGTTTGGAGAGACGGGATTTGTGCTTGGCCTTTCTCTGAACCTTCTCCGTTTCCTCTCCATTCTCTGAAAGGGTAGAAAGAAAGATGGGTCATGATAAGATGATGACTGTGAGAGAAAGATTTTCAATAATCCACTGATGAGTGATTCTTCATGAAACCCAGACAAAAAATACCATGATTTTGGGGATTTCCACAAAATGTAATCCATAGAATAGTCCTTTGAAGGAAGGATTGTTGACATATATCTAAAGGCATAATTTAGTATATTTATGACATTTTGGCCTTAAAACTCCATAGTATCTGTAGGTGCTACGTATCAAACATTGGTGTCATATGAAGCTTTACTGCTTGCTCTGTAATATTAGTATTTTGATTTCAAAAACGTATTTTTACATTAATTTATGAATATAGAAAAATAAACATGAATATAGGAAATATACTATTTTTAATTTTACAAATTGTTAAATGTATTGTTTTTTGGGGGGGTATCTGTACATTATTTAAATTTGACAACTTTTTCTCCACTACATTCCTAAAGAAAAGGATGTACTTTTTACTCCATACATTTTCCCTGACACTCAAAAGTACTCTTTACATGTTGAATGCTTAGCAGGACAGAAGAATTGTCAAATTCACGCACTTATCAAGAGAACATACTCTGGTCATCGTTACTGCCTCTGATCTGGCAGACTCACTAAATACAAATGCTTCGTTTGTAAATTATGTCTGAGTGTTGGAGTGTGCCCCTAGCTATCCGTACATTTAAAAAACAAGAAAATCGTGCCTTCTGGTTTGCTTAATATAAGGAATTTGAAATGATTTATACTTTGACTATTGATACTTAAGTATATTTAAAACAAAATACTTCTACTCAAGAAGCATTACCAACAGAGTGAATGTGAAAATGGATTCAAAATGGTCACCTTCTGTTGGTGATTTGCAGGATGTGCAATGATACAAGTAAAAGGAGGGCTGTGTTTGGTTACAATTCCCACTATGCCAATTTCTCTGTATAAAAGGGGCCATAACTTTAAAACTAGCAGAGATCCCACTCTGGAACTTGGATATGCCAGTAGAGTATATTATGTTCAACAATATATAGAACAATTTGCCAAATCAAAATGTTTATATTCATGTTTATATTTGTCAATATTCGTATTTCGTAAATTAATATAAAAAAATAAAAAGAACTACTCATATTACAGAGCAAGCTGTAAGGCTTCATATGACACCTATTTTTGCTTTGTATCATCTACAGATTAAACATTGTTGTTTTAAAGGAGGCCTGGGTAAGATAAAAATGTCTCAATTATGCTTTTAGATACAAATGTCAAATGTATGTCAAATCTTTCCTCCTGAGGACTATTCTCTTGACTACATTTTGTAAAAATCCCCCAAAGTTATGGTATTCTTTGGTCAGGGTTTTGTGAGGAATCAGATTTGTTTTCATGCCACCCCATATTATGGATTAAACCCAAGCCATTATGTTGACAAATTGCCTAAAATCTCTGTTAAAACCCCTATTAAGAGTGTTGAGGAAAAAAATAACATGAATATATTGCTGCTGTTATGAAAGTAGTGTTGTATAGAAAGAACCATTGCAGAGTTTGATTCTGCAGAACATCAAACACACAATTAACTCAGATCAGTTGTAAACCCGTTTTTATTTGCCGCCAAGTACAGAAATACAGTTGATCCACAATGGTAACCATGCAAGAAGATGCACCTGCACACTATCTGTCAAAACATGAATCTGACAGATGCTGGCCCATTGAAACGCATCAGTGACAAATTTGAAGCAGAAGTTATGATATGAGATACAATTGCAACATCGTAATGCAGAAGGGTTGTTACTAAATTATGAATAGTTATCTCTTTACAATATCCCTGTTACATCTACAATTCGCCATAGTCTGATGCTATTCATCTGGGACTCATGCTGTTTAGAGGTGTAACCAGACCTCACCTTCTTCAGATACCATTGCTTAGTTCAGTTGAATATCCAGTTGGAAAAATAGCACATTTTCACTACAGAGGCATTTCCATATATTATGAAATAAGTTTTTTACAAATTCAAGAGGGAGCTTTTTATTTTGAGCACCTGCCCCCTGAAAGGTCTCTGCACAACCCTGGCCCTTTCCCACAGTGAATTATGAAATACTGTGCCTGTATGGTTTTATAACTTGCAGGGATTACATTTGGAGACCCAAAGCCAAATTGGATGACAAGTCAAAGAGTTGTGCCAAATGTAACCTTTGTGCTCCCTCAGAACAATAATAGAGCTGTGATGTATCTATTCCTTATATTAAAAAAACTGTACTTTTTGTTATAAGCATCCAAAAACAGTTTTGCATTTATTTTTGGTATTGTCTACATGTAAAGAGATTATAGCAAGATATTTGTAGATTCATAATTTTCTTGATTACGTTTTATTGTGGGAGAATGTGCTGCTCGGTTTCCTTAACTATAATACAGGATAAAGAAAACAATTGTACCTCTTATAATGTAATTGTGCTAATGTCATATCCATAAATGTAAATTCACTGATTAAAAAAACGCTCTTCCTTGTTTTTAGAATGATATCGAGCAGTACATTAACATTCTACATTCTTCGAATAAGAAAGCTTAAAAAAAAACAGTGACGTGTATGTCTTCACTTTGTATAATCGGTAGTTTGGTAGATAATCGGTAGATAATGTCATGTCACAATGTAGCCTATATTTGTTAAATGGCAAGACATAACTTCTTCAATGGGTGATTACTACAAGTATTTGCACAGTGGTAGCTATTAGCTGGGTGTTGTGACCAGTTGGCTACATTTACCTTGGTCTTTTTTGGCTCTTAGTCCTCCAGCTTTGCCCTTTGCAACCTGCTTCAGTTTCTTTGTATCTGTCTTCACTGCTGTGTCTGCAGACCCTTTACGCTTGGCCATGCTCGCTCGCGTCGTTCCAAATATAATTGTGTATTTTTTAAAGAGTATTACAGACAGAATCGTGAATGGCTGAGTTTACCATGCACACGTGGGGTTGTGTAATTTGGCCGAGAAACCGTGGTTATTCAACACAACTTTACGGAGCCTTTCATAATACATCGTGCGGTGACTGTTATGAAGGGGGTGTTCGAAAACGTCATATCCGCATCCACTTCCGCGCTGTATCCGCCATCAGTACTCCCCAATCGTTGGTGCTCCAGAGCAACAGGGATGGCCTGCAGGCTTCAAAGTTCCAGGTGTGTGTAGGTAGACCTATTATTTTTCCGTTCACTCAAGTGGAAATTACGTCCAGAGAAACGCGTTTTATTCTATGGAACTGTATTCCCTTTTTATGCACCAGGTAGCCTAGCGGTTAGAGCGTTGGGCCACTAACCGAAAGGTCGCTGGTTCGAATACCCGAGCCGACAAGGTGAAAAACCGTTCGATGTGTCTTTGAGCAAGGCACTTAACCCTCAAGGGGTTGACCCTGTAGGTAGGCCGTCATTCTAAATAATAATTTGTTAACTGAATTGCCTAGTTAAATAAAAATAAACATGAATCTACACAGATATAAATAAAAAATATGCTTAGTCTGACTTTGAATTTAAGCATGGGGAAAAGCCAGTGCCAGCAAGGTATACGGCTGGGGTGTATATCAAAGAAATGGAGGTGTCTACAGATATAATGTATTCTGACCTTGACCTAATTCCTTAAGATTTCCAACACCTCAAGCGAATCTGCAGGTTCCACGTGGCAGCCTGGTCTCATAGACTAGACGCAAATGTAAATACAGGACACTCATTAGTATCCTTGATGAAAACCTGCTCCAGAGCGCTCAGGACCTCGGACTGGGGCGACGGTTCACCTTCCAACAGGACAACGACCCTAAGCACACAGCCAAGACAACGCAGGAGTGGCTTCGGGACAAGTCTCTGAATGTCCTTGACTGTTTTTGCTGTGTAATTATGGGGTCTTGTGTGTAGATTGATGAAGGGGGAAAATAACTATTTAATCAATTTTCGAATAAAGCTGTCACGTAACAAAATGTGGAAAAAGTGAAGGGGTCTGAATACTTTCTGAATGCACTGTATATTTTGAGGGTCAACTTTTAGCACGTGGAGCGTGCTACACGTTAGTCAGTATGTGTTACACCTGTGCTGGTTTGTCATCTCATTAGTGGGAAAGTGATTCACCTGTGCTTGCCCATGTGATATCTAGAAGTAGCTGGCCCAGGGCTCCAGTTGTCTTGAGAGATGTGGAGGGTTGACACCTTTAGTTGGCTGTCCCTATTTGAGTTCTAGACAAACAATCCATTATCGGATCTTCGTTGTTTTTGTTTTTGTTTGTTTCATGTCTTTAAGTTTGATGTGGGTTTTTCTTTTGTTTGCCTTCTAGTGGGCGCTCATAGTGGGTGTCTTTTAGGTCCCAGTTTTTGTTGCTAGTCAACTTTCGGTGGACACCCCCATGAGTGTCTTTAAGAACCCGTCCAAAAACTCCACCTGTTTCGTTTTGGTTGTTGTCAGTGACTCTTTGTTAGTTCCCCCTTCTGTTTGAGCGACTTTTTTTCTTTCTTGCTAGGGAACGTTACTTGACGCATGACGGAAGACTTGGCACTTCCCATCACAAAGTTCCATGATTAGTGCTGGCAATTTGGATATATTTATTATATCATACTGTTGTATACTATTCTCCATATTAAAGTTGTATTGCAGGCTACACTACTTCCAATGTTACCATTGATAAACTGAATGTGTCAACTTTCAGAATTAATCAAACAACTTTTTTTTCCCGTTTGTGCTTAAAGGCTACATTTTCCCTTGAAGTAGGATTCATGATTATTCCCTAAACATAAATAATGTGTAAAATCAGTGTTTTTAAATCTACCCTACCTGTAACCCATGGGTTCAGAGACAAATATGCATAGGCCTATGCTGTATCTTCATTGCTATCTTTCCATATTCTGAACACGTTCTCCATAGTCTACATTTAACACACACAGGAGAACTTGTTCTCAACTGACCTACCTGGTTAAATAAAGGTGAAAAAAAAAGTATTGTGCCGGTCAAATTAAAGGTACACCGTATTTAAAGGGATTGCTTTAGATAAACACTACACTAGCTAGGTCTCCATCAAAAAATGTGTACAGAAACGTACTGTTTCCATCACAGCTGTCGTGATTTTTGTTTATTATAATTATTTTTTATTAAACAGTAACATGTAAAACACAAACAGAACAGCCAGAGGGATTACACAAAGTGGTTTTTTTAAACGCCACCTGCTGGAGAAGACATATTTTGGGCCCAGTTGTCCTTCTCGCTTTGCCTCTTCCTCTCTGATTAAATTGATTTAGTGCACGCAAGGTGGCCACGCACACAAACCGCGTTACGTGCCACCATAAATTAAGTCTGAATACCAACTACTGAGGATTGCATAGCAAAGGAGTGCGTAGGAAAGGCATACATTTTCTAAATCTGAATCGGCCCCCTAGTGCACCCCATTGTAATATGTAGTGGTTATTTGAGGAACTCTGTGATTAGAAAAAGTGTAAAATGCAGTGCACTGTGCTTTACTTAGGGTGGCAGTATTGTCCAATGTGGCAGGCAGGTTTTTGCATTCTATGGTCTGCAACAAGAAAATCCAAAGGCCAGATAAACTGGTTGACTCACAGGATATGTGTGTGTGAGAGTGAAAAGGAAGGGGCAAATATAACCACTCTTGGCACTTGTTCTATAAAACAACTAGATGCACCACCCTCTCCTCCCTTGACCCTCACTCTCTATTTCTCACTGTGGCATGTTTTAGTATTGTGTACCATGCCCAAACCCAAATAATGTTCTTTTAAAATTAACATGCAAGATTAGACCAGATAAGCTGCATGGGTGGGAGGGTTATTGATGGCATGGGGAAAGGTAACAGGTAGGTAGGTATCTTGTTGTGGATGTACATCTGGGTGGTTCTGGAGCCTCAATGTATTATTACACTTCAGGGAGCTTTCTGTGAACTGATAAGAGAGCCACAGATCCATACAGTCTCACTGCAGTAGGAGACAGATCACTAGGATCATGAGGAGGAGGGGGAGAGGGGGGATGAACAGTGGGGGGCTTGTCTCCATGGTCCTCTTCTGTGGTCCTGTGTGATATGAGCCCAGCGCACTGCATGGCTTCCATCCCTATATGAACCCTCAATGCAGTCAGATAGGAATAAAAAGCCATACAGTGCAATGGGCACTCAGAGCAGACTATAGGCTACCCATACTCATAACTTAAACAAAGGCTACATGAACAGGTTTCACAAACACACACACACACACACACACACACACACACACACACACAGGAGTGGTGCCATAACTACACTACTATAGCAGGTACGGTGCAACGTTGCCCATAAGGGTAAGGAAAGGTACCGGTGTGGATTGATCCACCTCAGAGCGGGCTCAGTTACCCCCCACTCCTTCCTTTACCACCATTTTCAATCTTTTCATCAACAGCCCAAACATGACTAAGCCTTCCCATTTTCACAAGTAAGAGGAAACGGCGTCTACTCTCACTGCTACCCCGCTGCGTAATGCCAGTTCTGTGTCCGCCGTGGTGCGCAGAGACACCTGTTGTCCTGTCCTCGGTGGTCGCGTTCTCCGAGATGTCTTGCCGTTTGAAACTCTCGCTGTCGGAGTGCCTCTTGTGTCCCCGTTACCCTCAGCTCACTTTCTCAAGAGAAAATGCAATGGTATCCATTCACCATTGAATCAGATCAACAATTAGGCTCTTATGAGGATTATGAAATCAAGGTGGCATCATCGTCTTTAAACAAAACAAATATCGACAATGGTCATTGAATTCCAGCCACATGCTCACATAACTATTTATGAAACAAATGACACAATTTATTTATTTTCAAGATCAGCACAATCACACAACAGTTCACCTTTTATAACTCAATGTGTGTGTAAAAGCTACATATGCCTAAATGGCAGGCTAAATCAAATCATACAATGTATCCTGAACAAATTAATCATAGCCTACCAGCAGAGATTTCCATAGACATGACGAGCAGTTGAAAGCAGGTGAAATATAGTGGTAAACGGCAGACCCTAACCTTCAGCCACTGGAATTGTTAGACCGCAGACGAGATTAGATACGGCAGTGAAGGGAATGTGGGCTCACTGAGCTGCATCATCCATGCCAGTACACTGGAGATCCGAGTTTCCCCTCCTGAAAAGAACCGCTGCTTTCCCTGCCGCAGTCTGCGCTTGGAGAACGCCTGCTACCCTTGGACTGGTCACCAGTGAACCACTGCAATAGACCGCCGAGGTGGATAGGCTATCGCATCTTTCAACCACCGTCCCGGCTAGAAGACACCACATACAGTCTAGCCGGGCCATTGCGCGACGACGCAGGCGAAGTTTGAACAGCGCCACACATCTGTGCGTATTTCCATTCACTCGCTCAGACAGAGAGAGGGGGAGTTGGGAGGGGGAGAACAAAAGCCTCCCAGCGCCGGTGAACCAATGGGTGGCGAGCACTGGGAATGAAAGGGGACATCATACCTGAGCACGAGACCTCCTCCATTCGAGGGGCTTTGTGAAGCCCTACGCTGTTAATAAAGGGTCATAGCAGCTGAATAGGGTATTTTCACTCATTCAAATACCGCCAAAAAGCACTTTCATTCTAGGTATGACAAAGTAGTGAGACTGCCAGAGACAGTTAGCTATTGAATGTCAGAGGCTGCACATGCACATGCTGCAGAGCATGTGAGTGTCCATGATGAGGTGTTTGTTTGTGTGTTTGTATGTGTGGTGTTGTCCTGTTACTCTAGCCCTTCCATGAGGACAGACAGGCATTACAAACCAACCAGTTGCCAGCCATTCCTTCTGGTTGTCTTAACGACAGAACTGTAGCCTGAGACTAAAGGAGAAAGTGGAAAAAAAGAAGCCCAAAATTAATTGCCCCCCTCCTCTCCTTGAGGCTCCACTGGAGCTGCATTCCTGTGTGTCTCCCTGCTCCCCTGTTTCTCGGAGCAACACTTCTACTTGATCTGTGCCCACATCACGCAGGGCAGAGGAAGGGGGGACAGTCTCAGGAAGCCAGCCCAAAAAACAGCAGCCATGCAGCCACAGGCTTCTTCATGCGTTGGCTCACTGTGGCCATTTTGGGCAAATGTCAAATGATGTCACCTACTGCCGAGGCTTCATGTCGTGCCTCTGCACATGTTGAGGTCTGAGACACAGTATGATGTCACCTACTGCCGAGGCTTCATGTCGTGCCTCTGCACATGTTGAGGTCTGAGACACAGTATGATGTCACCTACTGCCGAGGCTTCATGTCGTGCCTCTGCACATGTTGAGGTCTGAGACACAGTATGATGTCACCTACTGCCGAGGCTTCATGTCGTGCCTCTGCACATGTTGAGGTCTGAGACACAGTATGGACATCCTGCAATAATGTTGAGGTCTGAGACACAGTATGGACATGTTGAGGTCTGAGACACAGTATGGACATGTTGAGGTCTGAGACACAGTATGGACATCCTGCAATAATGTAAAAAATACATTGATACTCCTAAATCGATAGATGACTCTAGAAAGAGACACAAGCATTTCGTAAGTGATTGTGATAAAACAAGACCAACATGGCTATTCCAAACAGTCTGCCAGTAATTGTTATTCATGGAAGCTGATCAGACTCCATCAAAAGGCTGTATTATAATTCTGCCCTCATTGACATGGCATGGGAATCAAAGGCTCTGTAAAGCATTGGTAGTATGCCCATCTATAGTAGTTTACGGAATTGCTTGTCAGAGAGAAAAGGAAGGTGATGTCCTTTTCTGAAGAGGGCCCATTCATCCTGTACTGGATGCAGTCACCTGCTCCCCCAGTCTCACACCGGAACTACTTGCTCTCTAGATAGCAACGTGCATGCCCTGCCAACCTGAGGATATGTCTTTTTCAGCCGTCTATTTCCTGTGTTTGAGGGGTGCAAACCACTTGTCACTTAAATCTCGCTGGATTGATGCTTTAATTTTACTCCTGCAACGACTCTTTCATACTCTTGCTTGTGCCTGACATTTTTCCCTTTAATGTTACAACCGCGAAAATGTTTGTAAGGACCTGTCAAACACACCCTGGTAATGGCTTAAATGGGCTCAATGGAATACAATGGGCGCGTTCGAGCAGATCACTTTGGTCACCGCCTTTTAAAATGTGTTGCATTATGGGTATTCAAATTGTCTGACTTGCGCCTACATGTCGACTGCATGACCTTTACAACAACCATGTGATCAAAGGTCATGAACTTTCAATATAAATTAGTTTTTGACATTAATGAAAACGTGTCAGTTTGTTTGTTTGAGTAATAACATGTTCAACTACTTCAGACATTGGCTCAAATCTAGGTTGTGTCTTTAGATTTTGAGAAAATTAATATAATATAGAATTTTTCACTTCTCTCATTGACTTCTCAAACCCAAACCCTAGCCTAGTCTGTGTTCCCGGAAGTCTCGCAATGTTGCGCCTCTGGGTTTAGAAACTCTGTGACTGGACATATCTCCAGTTGCTCCTCACAAACTGCAACTTGAAGTTGGAATCAAAGCATTATGGGAGTGTCAGGCTCTGGCCATAGAGAAGCGGCGTTGCTTCTCTATGTAGCTATGGTCAGAGTCTGACAGTGTCTTTCTTTTCTGTTTCTGTGTGGGTTTTGGGTGGATCCCTAATTAGAGGCAGCTGCACCGCATTGTCTCTAATTAGGGATCTTATATATGTTAGTCTGTCATTCACTCTGGTGTGGGTCGTTGTCGATATATGTCGCAAGTCATGGTGAAGTAAGTGTATTCCTGTTGTTACGTCCGTTCTTTATTCGTGTTTGATTTTGGTACGTTTGACGTTTGTTCGATCGTGTCTGTTTCTTTTGTATAGTTCGTTCATTTGGCGTTTTAATGACTTAGTTAATAAAACACAATGTCGAACTACTATCCCTGCGCTGCGTCTTGGTCATTCCCACACCCGCATCGTGACAGAACGACCCACCACTACCAGACCAAACAGCGTAACTGGGGAGGTGCCGCCACGTTATGCGCGATGCGCGAGGCGGGGAAACGCCCGCAAACAACCCCAAGAAGATTTCGGGGAGGGGCTATGGGGGTGGTCTGGCCGCGAAGAAGACGAGCCAGTACCACTCCCCATATGGAGCATGGAGAGGCCGAAGTACCAATGGGGGGCTCAGAGCAAGGAGCAGGAGGATTATTTAGAGGAGTATTATGGAGGAGTTCTGGAGGAATTGAGGGAGATAGAGATAGAGGTCGAGAGGGAGATGACGGAGTGGTCCAATCCGGGTCCGATCGTCTACTCCACTCCCGTGCCGGAGCAGTCCGCTCCACCGGTGCCCAGTCCGGGTCCGGTCGTCTACTCCACCCCCATGCCAGAGCAGTCCGCTCCACCGGTGCCCAGTCTGGGTCCGGACCTCTACTCTACTCCCCGCATCCGACCTCCAGTGAGTGTTCCCAGCCAGGTGCTTCCAGTGCCGGCTCCACGCACCCGACCTCCGGTCCGCCTTCCCAGTCCGGTACCTCCCATGCCAGAGCAGTCCGCTTCACCGATGTCCAGTCCGGGTCCGGACCTCTGCCCTACTCCCCGCACCCGACCTCCAGTGCGTGCGCCCAGCCAGGTGCTTCCAGTGCCAGCTCCACGCATCCGACCTCCGGTGCGCCTCCTCAGTCCGGTACGACCCGTGCAGGCTCCCCGCACCCGACCTCCAGTGCGTGCGCCTAGCCAGGTGCGTCCTGTGCCAGCTCCACGCATCAGACCTCCGGTGCGCCTCCCCAGTCCGGTACGTCATGTGCCGGCCCTCCGTAGCCCCGAACCTCCAGCGAAGGTCCGTAGCTCGAAGCCTACAGCGAAGGTCAGCAGCCCTGAACCTCCAGCGAAGGTCAGCGGCCCTGAACCTCCAGCAAAGGTCAGCGGCCCTGAACCTCCAGCGAAGGTCAGCGGCCCTGAGCCTCCAGCGAAGGTCAGCGGCCCTGAGCCTCCAGCGAAGGTCAGCGGCCCTGAGCCTCCAGCGAAGGTCAGCGGCCCTGAGCCTCCAGCGAAGGTCAGCGGCCCTGAGCCTCCAGCGAAGGTCAGCGGCCCTGAGCCTCCAGCGAAGGTCAGCGGCCCTGAGCCTCCAGCGAAGGTCAGCGGCCCTGAGCCTCCAGCGAAGGTCACCGGCCCTGAGCCTCCAGCAAAGGTAAGCGGCCCTGAGCCTCCAGCGAAGGTCAGCAGCCCGGAGCCTCCAGCCACAGCCCAAGGCCTGGAACCTTCAGCTACAGTGCTCAGCCCGGGGTCAGCCGTCTGCTCCGATCCATTGCCAGAGCAGTCCGCTCCACCAGTGCCCAATCCGGGTCCAGCCGTCTGCTCCGCCCCAGTGCCAGAGCAGTCCGCTCCACTGGTACCCATTCCGGGTTCAGCCGTCTGCCCCGCTCCAGAGCCAGAGCAGTCCGCTCCACCAGTGCCCAATCCGGGTCCAGCCGTCTGCTCCGCCCCAGTGCCAGAGCAGTCCGCTCCACTGGTACCCATTCCGGGTTCAGCCGTCTGCCCCGCTCCAGAGCCAGAGCAGTCCGCTCCACCGGTACCCATTCCGGGTCCAGCCATCTGCTCCGCCTCAGTGCCAGAGCAGTCCGCTCCACCGGCACCCATTCCGGGTCCAGTCGTCTTCTCCGCCTCAGTGCCAGAGCAGTCCGCTCCACCGGTACCCATTCCGGGTCCAGCCATCTGCTCCGCCCCAGTGCCAGAGCAGTCCGCCCCACCGGTGCCCAGTCCAGGCCTGGTTGTTTTCCCAGCTCCATGGCCAGAGCCGGTTGCCCCACCGGTGCCCAGTCCAGGCCCGGTTGTTTGCCCCTCTCCATGGCCGGAGCCGTTTGCCCCACCGGTGCCCAGTCCTGGCCCGGTTGTTTTCCCCGCTCCATGGCCGGAGCCGTTTACCCCACCGGTGCCCAGTCCGGGCCCGGTTGTTTTCCCTGCTCCATGGCCGGAGCCGTTTGCCCCACCGGGGCCAAGTCTGGGCCCGGTTGTTTTCCCCGCTCCATGGCCGGAGCCGTTTGCCCCACTGGTACCCAGCCCGGGCCCGATTATAAGGAAGGGGCATGGGAGAAAACTGTCCACTTCGCCGGAGCCAGAGCCACCCCCGATGGACTAGTCTTCCCTCCCTATTAACCCCCCCTTGTATTTGTGTGTTATTTTTTGGGCGTCCGGGAGTCCGCGCCTTGGGGGTGGGGGGGCGGGTTACTGTCAGGCTCTGGCCATAGAGAAGCCTAGTTGCTTCTCTATGTAGCTATGGTCAGAGTCTGACAGTGTCTTTCTTTTCTGTTTCTGGGTGGGTTTTGGGTGGATCCCTAATTAGAGGCAGCTGCACCGCATTGTCTCTAATTAGGGATCTTATATATGTTAGTCTGTCATTCACTCTGGTGTGGGTCGTTGTCGATATATGTCGCAAGTCACGGTGAAGTAAGTGTATTCCTGTTGTTACGTCCGTTCTTTATTCGTGTTTGATTTTGGTACGTTTGACGTTTGTTCGATCGTGTCTGTTTCTTTTGTATAGTTCGTTCATTTGGCGTTTAAATTACTTAGTTAATAAAACACAATGGCGAACTACTATCCCTGCGCTGCGTCTTGGTCATTCCCACACCCGCATCGTGACAGGGAGACAACCTTCTTCTATTTCTTTGGAAGCAAAAGCACTACACGCTCATAAATGGTTGATGTTGGGACTTATCATTGATTACTATGTATGTTTACTGTTTTGGGTGGATGATTATTTAGAGCTTAAATGTATCTTTATCCTTACATCCTTCCAATCTAATTACATAGGTCTACATGTGATCCAAATTTCAATCAGCGACCCCCTCCCCACCTCCGCCCCCGCTGCCTCTGGACTGATCTCCAACACCTCCCTTCCCCCCCACCTCTGGACTGATCCTCAACACCCCCCTTCCCCCCACCTCCCTACCTGGGCTGGCTTTCACCACCAACCAAATGAAGAGAGAGCTGGAGAGACTACATCAGTGGAAAGCGGCGGGCCCTGATGGCATCAGCCCAAGGGTGCTTAGGGTCTGTGCTGACCAATTGTGTGCAATACTCCAGCGACGCTTCAACCTTAGCCTGAGCCTGGAAAGGGTCCCTGTGTTGTGGAAAACATCCTGCCTGGTCCCAGTGCCCAAGAAGGTGCACCCCACTGTCCTGAATGACTTCAGACCTGTAGCGCTAACATCCCACATCATGAAGACCCTGGAAAGGTTAGTTCTCGCTCACCTCAGACCCCTGGTGTGTATATCACTGGACCCCCTGCAGTTCGCATACCAGCACAACATCGGGATGGATGATGTAATCATCTACCTTCTGCAGAGGGCCTACTCTCACCTGGACAACGCAGGTTGCACTGTGAGGGTTATGTTTTTTTGACTTCTCCAGTGCACTACTGGGTGAGAAGATGAAGAGGATGAAAGTGGAAGCACCCTTAGTCACCTGGGTTACGGACTACCTGACCGGTAGGCCACAATTTGTGCGGCTACAGAGCTGTGTGTCAGAACGGGCAGTGAGCAACACAGGGGCCCCCCAGGGAACGGTCTTGTCCCCCTTCCTGTTCACCCTCTACACCTCGGACTTCAGATATAACTCTGAAACATGCCACCTACAGAAGATCTCGGATGACTCCGCAATTGTAGGGTGCATCAGGGGTGGAGGAGGAGCACAATCAATGACTTAGTGGTGTGGTGTGAGCATAGCCACCTTCAGCTCAACATCAGCAAAACATAGGAGATGGTTGTGGACTTCAGGAGAACCAAAGCACCAACCGACTGCAGTTCCTATACAGGGGATGGATGTGGAAATGGTTGGGTCATACAAGTTCCTAGGAGTCAATATAAAGGCCGGTGATGGGTAAATAAGCTGATCAGGAAGGCTAGCTCTGTTCTGGGGATTAGCTTTGACACTCTAGAGGAGGTGGCGGAGAGACGGATCCTGGCCAAACAGCCGGCCATCATGGACAACTTCACCCACCCTCTGCATGCCATGGTTATGATGCAGAGGAGCACTTTCAGTCACAGACTGATCCCACCACGGTGTGCCAGAAAGCGCTACAGGAGGTCCTTCCTGCCGGCGGCTATTAGACTATTTAATGTCTCACCGGGGTGCCGTGCCGTCGGCAACATAGACCTGGAACTGTTTAACAATTAGGTATCCATCCGTGAGTAACTCTGGTCTGTAATCACTCATTCACTGAGGACTTATTCATTCAGGACTGTATATACATATTCATTTACAGTTGTTATATCATGTCACATACAATATTGTAAGTAATTCTTGGACTGAACTTACGTAGTCATTCACTCAGGAATGCATATTAGTATCCTGTCAGTTGCACCTTTTCTCATTGCTTTTAGTATATCGAATGTGCAATACGTGCATTTATCTGTAATTAAACCCTGCACTAAGGACTGTATTTTAAGGGAATTATTGTTATTATCCTAAATTATATCATACATACGTGCATTTAGCTATTTAAGTATATCTTCCTGTCATTTACCTGTACAGTTTATGTAACCATACAAATATTCACTTACCTGTACATTTAACTGTACATTTACCTGTACAGTTAATTTAACCTATCTATCTATCTATCTATCTATCTATCTATCTATCTATCTATCTATCTATCTATCTATCTATCTATCTATCTATCTATCTATCTATCTATCTATCTATCTATCTATCTATCTATCTATCTATCTATCTATCTATCTATCTATCTATCTATCTATCTATCTATCTATCTATCTATCTATCTATCTATCTATCTATCTATCTCTCTATCTAATCTATCGGTTTTTCTTTATTTGCCAAAACATTTTTACATTGTAGAATTCCATGTGTGTTATGTCATAGTTTTGATGTCTTCACTTTTATTCTACAATGTAAAAACTAGTGAAAATATAGAAAAACCCTTGAATGAGTAATATTCCAAACTTTTACTGTAATCTTGTGTCCCATGTTATAGCCTTATCTGTAATAATATTGTCACCAAACAAATTAAAATTTGTTGATTGTCTGAAAGTGTGAATAAAATGTAATACATATTACAGGCTACACATGGGTTATTGTAGGGATGTATACACTGGCAATTTTAGAGGCTTAATCTGTGTCTGGGAAACCGTCCCTTAATGAGAAAGTAACCGAGACACCAGTCGTGGGGTCAATACCAAGTGCATTTGTCTGCTTGGCATATTGTTTGGCATGTTGTTTACCCAGTAACTTATGTGATCTGATGTACATGTGTACAGTGCCTTCGGAAAGTAATCAGACCCATTGACTTTTTCCACACTTTTGTACGTTACAGCCTTATTCTAAAATGGATTAAATAATACACAATACCCCATAATGACAAAGCGAAACAGTTTTTTTTTTGTGCAAATTTATAAAAAATATTAAACAGAAATAGCTTATTTACATAAGTATTCAGACCCTTTGCTATGCCCTCAGGTGCATCTTGGTTTCCATTGATCATCCTTGAGATGATTCTACAACTTAATTGGAGTCCACCTGTGGTAAATTCAATTGATTGGACATGATTTGGAAAGGCACACACCTGTCTATATAAGGTCTCACAGTTGACAGTGCATGTCAGAGCAAAAACCAAGCCATGAGGTCGAAGGAATTGTCCGTAGAGCTCCGAGACAGGATTGTGTCGAGGCACAGATCTGGGGAAGGGTACCAAAACATTTCTGCACCATTAAAGGTTCCCAAGAACACAGTGGCCTCCATCATTCTTAAATGGAAGAAGTTTGGAACCACCAATACTCTTTCTAGAGCAGGGGAGAAGGACCTTGGTCAGGGAGGTGACCAGGAACCTGATGGTCACTTTTACAGAGCTCTAGAGTTCCTCTGTGGAGATGGGAGAACTTTCCAGAAGGACAACCATCTCTGCAGCACTCCACCAATCAGGCCTTTATGGTAGAGTGGCCAGATGGAAGCCACTCCTCAGTAAAAGGCACATGACAGCCCACTTGGAGTTTGCCAAAAGGCACCTAAAGACTCTCAGACCATGAGAAACAAGATTCTCTGGTCTGATGAAACCAAGATTGAACTCCTTGGTCTGAATGCCAAGCGGCACGCCTGGAGGAAACCTGGCACCATCCCTACAGTGAAGCATGGTGGTGGCAGCATCATGCTATGCAGATGTTTTTCAGTGGCAGAGACTGGGAGACTAGTCAGGATCGAGGGAAAGATTAACAGAGCAAAGTACAGGGAGATCCTTGATGAAAACCTGCTCCAGAGCACTCAGGACCTCAGATTGGGGTGAAGGTTCACCTTCCAACAGTACAATGACCCTAAGCACACAGCCAAGACAACGCAGGAGTGGCTTCGGGACAAGTCTCTGAATGTCCTTGAGTGGCCCAACCAGAGCCCAGACTTGAACCCGATCGAACATCTCTGGAGAAACCTGAAAATAGCTTTGCAACAACGCTCCCCATCGAACCTGACAGAGCTTGAGAGGATCTGCAGAGAAGAATGGGAGAAACTCCCCAAATACAGGTGTGCCAAGCTTGTAGCGTCATACCCAAGAAGACTCAATGCTGTAATCTCTGCCAACGGTGCTTCAACAAAGTACTGAGTAAAGAGTCTGAATACATACATAAATGTGATATTTCAGTTTTTGTGATTTGTATAAATTAGCCAAAAATGCAAAAAAACAGTTTTTGCTTTGTCATTATGGGGTATTGTGTATAGATTGATGAGGGGGAAAAAACATTTAATGCATTTTAGAATAAGGCTGTAACGTATTGTAACAAAATGTGGAAAAAGTCAAGGGGTGTGAATACTTTCCGAAGGCACTGTATGTAGTGTAATCATTTTCATATTGTTTACCCAGTTACTTATGTGAACTGATGTACATGTGTATGTAGTCTAATTATTGTAATATTGTTTACCCAGTAACTTATGTGAACTGATGTACATGTATAGTCTATTACTTTTCTGTACAGTGAGTGTTTTTTCCTTCATTAGATTGAATTAAATTATTTTCTTTACATGCTTACTGACAAAAGCAACATAAATGTTAAGAATGAAAGAAATACACAGCAGGCTGTAGTGATGCTGACATGCAATCAATTACCATACAGTAAGAATCTTTGTGGACTCCATTTACTCACATCTATTACAATTGCATGTTGCACAATCACAAGTAATAATGAGGACGGTACAAGGGCATGAAGTAACGGCAAACAGCATATCCCATATGCTGCAAAAACACCTATATGTTCTCATTCTAGTAGCCTATGCACTCACTACCTGGTTATATTTTGAGAAAACCATCTCAAAAATAAAAAACAAGTAGTGTTCACACCCCTTTTTCCACCTTTTTTTTTGTGTGGTTGGATTAGTGGTTGTTTTTGTCACTGGCCCCATAATGTCAAAGTGGAATTATATAAGTATTCAACCCCTTTGTTATGGCATGCCTAAGTAAGTTCAGGAGTAAACATTTGCTTAACAAGTCACATTATAAGTTGCATGGATTCACTCTGTGTGCAGTAATATTGTTTAACATGATTTGTTAATCTCTGTACCCCACACATACAATTACAGTGCCTTCAGAAAGTATTCACACCCCTTGACTGTTTGTTATGTTACAAAGTGTGATTAAAATTGATCTAATTGTCCTTTTTTGTCAATGATCCACACACAATAGTCTGTAATGTCAAAGTGGAAGAAGAATTATACAATTGTTTTTAAAATTCATGAAAAATGTAATGTTAATATACAGTGCATTCGGAAAGTATTCAGACCCTTTGACTTTTTCCAAATGTTGTTACATTAGAGCCTTCTTCTAAAATGGATTCAAAACAAATACATTCTCATCAATCTACACACAATACCCCATGACAACAAAGCAAAAACAAGGTTTACAGAAATACAATACAGAAATACCTTATTTACATAACTATTCAGTCAAGCAGTGAATTTCAAACACAGATTCAACCACAAAGACCAGGGAGGTTGTTCAATGCCTCGCAAAGAATTGCACATATTGGTAAAAAATACAGACATTGAATATCCCTTTGAGCATGGTGAAGTTATTAATTACACTTTGGATGGTGTATCAATTCACCTAGTCACTACAAAGATATAGGCGTCTTGCCTAACTCCGTTGCTGGAGAGGAAGGAAATCGCTCAGGGATTTCACCATGAGGCCACTGGTGACTTTAAAACAGTTACAGAGTTTAATCAATGATGGATCAACAACACTGTAGTTACTCCACAATACTAAACTAATTGACAGAGTGAAAAGAAGAACATGCATCCTGTTTGAAACAAGGCACTGAAGTAATACTGCAAAGAAATTTACCAAAGCAATTCACTGTTTTTGCCCTGAATACAAAGTGTTATGGTATGTTATGTTTGGGGCACATCCAATACAACACATTACTGAGTACCACTCTTCGTGGTTTCAAGCATAGCAGTGGTTGCATCATGTTATGGATATGTTTGTAATCGTTAAGGACTGGGGAGTTTTTCAGTATAAAAAAGAAACGGAATGGAGCTAAGCACAGGCAAAAGTTCAGTTTGCTTTCCACCAGACACTGGGAGATGAATTCAGCTTTCAGCACAAGGCCAAATCTAAACTGGAGTTGCTTACCAAGAAGACAGTGAATGTTCCTGAGTGTCCTAGTTACAGTTTTGACATACATTGACTTGAAAATCTATGGAAAGACCTGCAAATGGTTGTCTAGCAATAATCAACAACCAATTTTGTAAAAGAATAATGTGAAAATGTTGAACAATCCAGGTGTACAAAGCTCTTAGAGACTTACGCAGAAAGACTCACAGCTGTAATCTCTGCTAAAGGTGCTTCTACAAAGTTGTGACTCAGGGGTGTGAATAAATTACATATTTCTGTATTTAATTTTCAAGAAATTTGCAAAAATGTCTAAGAACATGTTTTCACTTTGTCATTATGGGGTATTGTGTGTAGATGGATGAGGGGAAAAAAATACAGTATATTTAATCTATGTTGAATTCAGGCTGCAACACAACAAAATGTGGAATAAGTCAAGGGATATGAATACTTTCTGAAGGCACTGTAAATGTTAGAAAGAGCTTGTGCTGGTATCTAATTTCATTATCATTAGGCTATTCATTCTTTGGACATGTTCATCTTCGTGTGGGAGAAGTGGAATTTCGATAGCATCCACTTCATTCCATGTCTGCCATTGTCGCGTTTCCTAGAAACAGCAGAAGTTGTCGATTTTGCTGTCAGTGCATATGTACCTACCCTGACTTTACTCGTCAACTTCCCATCTACATTCGTCTACTTTTGCCTTACCACTCAATCGACACATCACAAGAAAGAGAAGAAAGATAACTTTGTTTTGATGGGTGTTTTTTTGTGGGATTAAAAAAAGTAATAATTTATTACAGTTGAAATGTTTACAAATTAGACGTGCTGAAATGAAAGCAACTTCCGAAAATTAACACTCTGATTTTCTTGACATTATGTCTGATCTTGCAAACAATGTAAAGTATGTTAAAATAGGCATAATCTAGTGCCAAGCATGTTGATTTTTAATCTGAAGGTATCCTGCTATTGGCACACTTGTTGAATTATGCAAGAGATTGTGAGAACAACAGCGATTAATGAGTGAGTGCAGGTAGAGTAGACAGAGCAAGTGTTTGGTGGTTGCAGCCCTGTTCCAACCATTTATGTTAATTTATTCATATATGCACATTCAATTGTTGTATTTATGCAAATGAGGTACGTACTGTATCATTTTCTTTAATTTAACCCCCCCTCCAAAAAAAAGTATACAATAAGAACATGTATATATGAGTGTATTTTAAGATATTTTTTTTATTTTTTTTTACAATACATTTAATACCTGATTTCCCACCAAAATCCCTGAACTCATTACTCATTATTTGTCTGTGCCAGTAAAATGTTTTATGTCCTATAATTAAGTAAATATCTGATGGATTACAACAATTTAAAAAGCTTGGAGTATCTTCATCCATTGTCCACCTATTGCATTCATTAGAATATATTTTTTTTTATATTTGAACAATTTAGATGACTGTTGCCTTCAGGCTCACCTCTCTAGACCCACCTCCCTGTCATGGTGGGCTCTGGGACTGCCTGGCTGACTGTGCTACGTGCTACACATTTCATTTTTTGCCCATAGCACTACACAGCTGATTCAAATAATCAACTAATCATCAAGCTTTGATTATTTGAAACAGCTGTGTAGTGCTAGGACAAAAACTAGTTTGGGAAACGCTGAACTAGTGGAACAATGACAGAAAAATCGTTTTTTTTTAACATGCAAGTCATCTTGTCTACTGTGCAGAGCTTCTATTAGAAATCCCCTCTCAGCTCTCTGCCTGGCACACGAGCGAGGAGCCACAATGGGCGGCGGATTCCCCCGGGATTTGGAACACAAAGGCGGGCCGTCACCCATCCGTGGCTCCCTCCTGCCCGGCTCTGTGCCTCCAACCCAACGGGAGCTTCTGGATCTCCTGAATCAGCAGCAGAGTACTGACTGAATAGCACACAGATACACACACGTATCCACACACACATATAATACACAGGCACTGGCAGCATCCACACACACACACACACACGCACACACACACACACACACACACACACACACACACACACACACACACACACACACACACACACACACACACACACACACACACACACACACACACACACACACAGTCTACACACACATTGTCATACCGACACGGTCTCCAAAACAGGCCTATACACAGGTACTGGCGCCACAGCTAACGCTCATAATCAACCCACACTTGGAACATCAGATTTTGTCAAGTAAAAGATCACAGTTTATCTTTAGCAGAATCAATTGCAACGTTAGAACAACCCTACCTGTTTAGATAAAAGGGAAGTTGTGTGTTGTGGTATAAATGAATGCGTTGAGCTGCATGGATGAGCAATTCTACTCCAGATGACTGAGTGAGAGTAAGTTCAGTAGGGGTCCAGAGGAGCACTTTGATCATTACCAAGTGTGACAGAAGACTTCTGACAGAGAACCCCCCCTCTCACACACTAGTACACACACACACACACACACACACACACACACACACACACACACACACACACACACACACACACACACACACACACACACACACACACACACACACACACACACACACACACACACACACACACACACACACACACACACACACACTAGCCTACAACTCTAATTTCACAATCTATTTTCTCCGTTCATATCATTTCTCAAGGTGTCTTATTGATGCCGGTTCTCCTCAGGGTGTTTGGGAGTTGAGTGAAATGCTAATAATTTTGAAAGTTAGTGTTTGATCCACCGTATCTAGATAAAAATCAATTCCAAGCGCTGTTTTTTTTCTGGCATGAATAGGGACGATTCCCAAATGTCCCCCTATTCCCTTTATAGTACACTACTTGCACTATATAGGGAATAGGGTGCCATTTGGGACGCATCCTGGGACTTCCTGTTTCCTGTGGAAGAGAAGGGACACAGGGCCAAAGAGAGAGTCTGTGCTTGGTCACAATCTGCCACTGCTTTGTGCTGCTGACAGTGAAGACTGAGGAGATATGTATTTATATCCAGGTTAGAGTTTATTTTAAGAGACCAGGGTCCCTCTGAGGCTAAGGCAAGTCCCTCCTCCGCTCCCCCACCTCCCCAGCCCACTCTAGTTTGATCAGTCTTAAGTCCGGAAAAAGCTGTGTTGTCAGGGGGTGTAGGATTGTGTGTGTGCATGCGTGATTTTGTGTGTGTGTAGTGTGTGTGTGTGTGTAAGGGGGAGGAAGGGGGGTTGAACAGTGCTCCCCTCTAAAGTCATGTCAGCACAGTAAGACAGACAGCTATTCCTCCTGTGAGGTTGTCATGGCTACAGCAGGGAGATGGAATGCAGTGTATATCTTTATTTACCATCACCCCATCCCCAGTCATCATAAACAATCCACATTCACTTTCTGACACACACCCACGCACGTGCGCGTGCGCACACACCCACACACGCCGATTGCCTTCCATCACAGTACCTTATAATTTTTAAATTTACATACACATTCTCTCTCCCTCTCTGTTTTCCTCAGTTAGTCTTTCAGGAGAAAGGTCAGACCACACCAGGAGATTGACAGTCCTGTCAGAGGGGAGGAAGATGGGTGGGGGACATTTTATTTGTGTAAAGGCTACAATCAGTCTCTCACACAAACAGCGAGCGCTGACCTCAAAAAGGGAATGAGGAAAATAAAAAAATATGAATTTGACTGCAGATCTCTCAATTCCAAAGGCCTATCAGCAATGGAGTGGGATTGGACAGGTGGCTATTGGGTAGAACGAACAACACCAGGGTTCATTTCAATGGTGATGAATAGGGAGAAATAACAACGGAGAGGTGTACATTACAAGGCCTTTCTTTCCCTGCGACCACCCAGAGACCTGAAGCCTTGTCTGGCTGTGAGGCCAGAGGCTCCCGGGAAATGCTGGAGCCTGAGTGTGAATAAACATCGGATTTCATCATCAGATCATATCCCATTATCTGTAGTGTCCAGTAATGTCAAGTTTGTATTATGCTTAGTTATGTCCTAAAAACATTTTTCCATTGTGAATGGAATTAGTTCACAGTAACCAATTGGAGAGAGTTTATTTATAATTTATATTTTGTTCAAAGCGTTGGAAAACCACAGATTGAAGAAATTTAAAAAAATCCCTGGACCTCACCAACCACAGATGAATAAGACAAATCAAAGACAGAGAGGGTGTGAAAAGAAAGGGAGAGAAGAGAGCGTAAACGACAGAGATAGTTAGCGGAAGAGTGGAGAAGGAGAGACTAAACAGGTCACCTGGAGATGAGGCCCCAAGCTGTGTGGGCTTTAGGGAAGTAACGGTCGCTATGGAGAAGCAGTGGTCGCTATGGTAACCCAGGGAGCGCGGGTCAGCGGCTCCAGGAATGTGTTTGCACACAGAGGGGGATAATGAGAGGAGGACCCCACTGGTACAGTTGGAGAGGGTTGTGAATGTCTGCACCTCTGTAGGGGGGTGGGGGGACAACTGCCACACCACTGGTGCCATCCCACACAGAAGGGGGGGGGGCAGAGAAGGATAGGGTGAAGCGGGTGGACAGGGTGAACCCTGAAAAATATATTCCTGTGTGTGTATTGTGTGTATTCCTCCCGTTCAGTTTACTTACTGTGCCCCTGATGCTTGGTCAAAATAGCAGGATGTCAGCATCACCTCCCATTGACAGTTAATCTTCCCTCCCACCAGAAACGCAGACACACACACACACTTACACCGACTCATTCCTGCTTCCCAGACCACTGAACAGACACGCTCACTCAAGCACAAAATGTGAAGTTCAAGCAAGAACATTTAGTCACTTTCCCCACCGCATTTCCATCACATTCAGAGTCAAGCATGATTCAGATGCTTAAACTTACAGGTAAACACCCCCACCCTCACACACAAAACACAAACACACATTTGTCATGGATCATCAAATCCATGTCCACAGACCCTCTAGTCTTAACACATATACAAAACCATTGACCTTCGCTGTTCCCATCTTTGACCCCCTTACAATAGCCTTATGAACCTCTGATAGGCCTCCCGACCCACCCACTGAGCCTAGATAAGCTGTAGCTCTCCACCCTGGCCCCATAGAACAACCCCTGGACTTGACCTTGACCCCAACTGCAGCACGACTCCTCAACCCTCACTTTGACATTGTTCACTTCAAAGGCTACTGCTGGAACTCTCTGTATGATCCCTACCATGTATGTCCCTTTTCAATCATGGGGGCCATACAGAATGTATCCGTAAAGCTTTGAATGCTTGTTGTGTGGTGACCAGTGGTGAAAAGCATTTAGACACAGACATCAAGTGACACATTTTTCAGTGAGAGAAACAAAAGCCATTGCATTCGCTGGGCAGTGATAATTGATATCTGTCTATGTCCATCTACCATCTCTACATCTCAGCTCAGACTGCCCCACTTTCAACAACGTTGTCAGCTTCGGAAGCTGGCAGTCACACTGTTAGACAGGCGTCTGTGCCAGAACTCGGAGTCCCAGTCCAGGAACTGAGGCCAGGGAAAGAGGCCAGCTATCCACTTTAGGCATGGAAGCTGTTTTTGAGAGGTCCTCAAGATTGTTTTTGTCACACTGGTTGAAGAGGCTACACTCAATCTTGTTTTGAATCAATCATGTTCACCTGTTTGTGATGAGAAAAGTAATCTTCTGAAAGCATTCAAACAGGCAGAATTGTGTCAAAACCCTTATATGTTGCGTACATATGACCTGCTCTATGACCTGCTCTAGATTTTAACATCCTGATATACAGTTGAAGTCAGACGTTTACATACACTTTAGCCAAATACATTTAAACTCAGTTTTTCACAATTCCTGACATTTAATCCTAGTACAAATTCCCTGTCTTAGGTCAGTTAGGATCACCACTTTATTTTAAGAATGTGAAATGTCAGAAAAATAGAGAGAATGATTTATTTCATCTTTTATTTCTTTCATCACATTCCCAGTGGGTCAGAAGTTTGCATACACTCAATTAGTATTTGGTAGCTTTGCCTTAACTTTGTCAAATGTTTCGGGTAGCCTTCCACAAGCTTCCCAAAATGTTGGCCCATTCCTCCTGACAGAACTGGTGTAACTGAGTCAGGTTTGTAGGCCTCCTTGCTCGCACACGCTTTTTCAGTTCTGCCCACAAATGTTCTATAAGATTGAGGTCAGGGCTTTGTGATGGCCACTCCAATACCTTGACTTTGTTGTCCTTAAGCCATTTTGGAAGTATGCTTGGGGTCATTGTCCATTTGGAAGACCCATTTGCGACCAAGCTTCCTGACTGATGTCTTGAGATGTTGCTTCAATATATCCACATAATTTTCCTTCCTCATGATGCCATATATTTTGTGAAGTGCACCAGTCCCTCCTGCAGCAAAGCACCCCCACAACATGATGCTACCACCCCTGTGCTTCACGGTTGGGATGGTGTACTTCGGCCTGCAAGCCTCCCCCTTTTTCCTCCAAGCATAACGATGGCCATTATGGCCAAACAGTTCTGTTTTTGTTTAATCAGACCAGAGGACATTTCTCCAAAAAGTACAATCTTTGTCCCCATGTGCAGTTGCAAACCGTAGTCTGACTTTTTTATGGCGGTTTTGGAGCAGTGGCTTCTTCCTTGCTGAGCGGCCTTTCAGCATCTTCACAAGGTCCTTTGCTGTTGTTCAGGGATTCATTTGCACTTTTCGCACCAAAGTACATTCATCAATAGGAGACAGAACGCGTCTCCTTCCTGAGAGGTATGATGGCTCCGTGGTCTTGGCTGATTTCTTTTGATTTTCCCATGATGTCAAGCAAAGAGGCACTGAGTTTGAAGGTAGGCCTTAAAATACATCCACAGGTACACCTCCAATTGACTCAAATTATGTAAATTAGCCATCCAGAAGCTTCTAAAGCCATGACATACTTTTCTGGAATTTTCCAAGCTGTTTAAAGGCACAGTCAACGTAGTGTACATTATGTTAGCTTCTGACCCACTGGAATTGTGATATAGTGAATTATAAGTAAAATAATCTGTCTGTAAACAATTGTTGGAAGAATTACTTGTGTCATGCACAAAGTAGATGTCCTAACCGACTTGCCAAAACTATAATTTGTTAACATGAAATCTGTGGAGTGGTTGAAAAATGACTTCAACCTAAGTGTGTGTAAACTTCTGACTTCATCTGTATCTGAGCTGTACTTTGCCCTCCATCTTTAAAAGTTTGGCGATGCTACTTTTTGGAATGAGACGTGGAATACTATTCTTAGAATCATACACTGTGTACAGTAGCTATAGTGCTGTGCCCACTGGCTGTATGCTGTACTGTATTCCTGTCATGGCTGCTCTCTTTCTCAGATGTGTAGCCCGCCCTCCCTCCCTCCACTCTGTCTCTGTGCCCCCCGCCAGCTCCCCTTTAAGACACTGTTCCGCAGCTTGCTGCACTTAAAGAGCTGAACTGTCTGCTAGTGGAGCAGTGAAATGGAAAAATTTAATCGCATTAAAAGAAAAACCTTCTCTTTTCATTTGTAAATTCCTGGGACACGCTTCCCCCCACTCTTCCTTGCTTTGACACGGCTGGTGCACTTAGAAACATCCCATCCCCTTACCCCAACTCCTTCTATCCCCCCTGCTCCTCCGCCCAAGAGCAGAGGATCCAGGATCTCCCTCCCCCCACCTCTCCTTCAGCTCCATCCTGCTCCTCTAATTTTATTTATCCTTTTTGAAATAAGACGCAGATCAAAGCAGACTGACCTGGCTTGTCCCCACCCCTCCCCACCTCTTCCTACTCTCCCTCCATCCAGAGCAGCATTATCCCGGTCCATGTGTCACACTCTTTCTCTCTCTTTGTGGAAACCTTTTCCGGTTTTGTGCCATGTCCAACCACCTCCATTGTCATCTAGTTCCCTAACGGGCACAACCTGACAGTGTCCCTCTTCACCCCCACCTCCTTCTGGACCGTGAACCCCATCCCCTCCCTACACCACCCTCCACTCCACCCACTCCTGCTTCCATGGGGATGAGCCACCTGAAGAGTGCTGGGGATTAGCGGTCCAGTTCAAAGACTTGAGGAGTTTTGTGTGGGGGAAGGGTTTGGGCAGGAGGGGTAGGGGGTGTGAGGTGTTCTGTCTCTGGGCATCAGGGAGACTGCCTGCAGCTGTGGCCCAAAGCCCAGTTCCTCTGAGGGGCTGTCCGGTCTGCCAACTCCAATCAGCTCCAGAGCACGGAAGGCCGCCACCACCAGCTAGCAGGTCACAGGCCAAGCAGCCCGACCTTGGCTGACATACCCCGGCTACACAGTCCTCTATGCCTCACCGGGCATGTGCACCTAGCTAGCACTCTCAGTGGGACTGATCTGTGGGAAAAACAGTGCAGCAGGCTCAGAAACATTGATCACAGGAGGGCGTTCACAGTTAGCCTGGCTGACGTGATCCACTTGACTCACACCACAAGGAGAGCTGTGACACACTGGTCTGGACAAGAGCCTGTTGTAAATGTAATATTCGCACAGCGAATATTACATTTATCAACAACAACCAAAAATCCTCTGAGACCTTTCGTTGTTCTGACAGTTGTATTGGAAGGGGGCTGTGTGTGGCTGTCCATGTGGGTGTTTGAGTGAGAAAGGCACTGACTAGAACCAACCGGTATAAAGCACAGCCCCCTTCATTATCAACACATTGTGTAGACAACAGAAAGGAGCCTTTCCAGACTCTGAAGCCAGGACGACTTAGGTATCAGCCAGGCTAATTCACAGTGGGTATTGACTTTGACCTAATACTATTTAATGGACTTCTTTCCATTTTTCCTTTAAAGGATTGGAAACAGTTTTCACTAATCAGGCCCCTACAGTGGTCACGGAAATTGGGAGGTAGCCGCAATATATCTTCAATAACGTAATTTAGTGGGGAAATTAATTATTCCCCTCAAATTTTACAATGTCACAGAGCTCCCAGTGTCAATGTCCATGGGTCCATGTTTATTACTATTCGATGTGGGACTTTCAAACACACTGAACTTCTAGGAGCTATAATAGTGTTAAAACTATAGTTTTTTTAAAATGTTTTTTTCTCCCATTGGGTTTACATTCCTACAAGATGGAGTCATGTAGAACACAGCACAATAGAGTTCACTTGAAAACAATTGTCCTCTTAGTCAAGTCTTTCAATGTCAGCCAAACTCGAATGCTATTGGCTGGCGGGATGGATACACAGGGAGCTCAGTGGTAGAGTGGCCACAAGAGGGGGCCGTTACAGCAACACTGAGAGCATGGCTGAGAGGATTTGACCAAAAACCGAACATTATCACCTCTGCTTTTTGCTGTTTACATGTGAATCTGTGCTTGTTTTATATTTGAATTGGCCTTTGGGGAAAATAATACATGTAAATGGAATTGAATCTCAATGTGAGTAAAATACTACTCATTACTTGAGAGGAGCACAGTGTCAGCCGCAGGGTCAAACACAGCTGTTTTGGGGTGAAGTGCTTTACTCGATGGATACAACTGCAGCAAGCTTTGTCAGTTCAAGTAAAACCAACACCTAAACAGACCAACCAACCTGACCTACCCCAAACGGCAACCACCAACCCAAAGTAGAAAATAGTAGAAATAAAGAAAAACCCTTTAATGACTAGGTGTGTCCAAACTTTTGACAGGTACTGTATGTATCATATAAAACGTGTAAAAAGGGTCCTACTCTCATCTTATCTCTGCCTAATCATCACCATCCTGAAGGCGTGCCACCACCACCTGACCTGCGACCTGCCACCGCCCCAGTTGACTACCAGTGCCTTGTCCTAAAATCATCTGCCACCACCAGCGGTGGAAAAGTACTCAATTGTCATACTTGAGTAAAAGTAAAGATCATCTGTGTGAATTGGAACATTTTCCTGTCCTGCTAAACATTCAAAATGTAATGAGTACTTTTGGGTGTCAGGGAAAATGTATGGAGTAAAAAGTACATGATTTTCTATAGGAAGTAAAATAAAAAGTTGTCAAAAATATAAATTGTAAAGTAAAGTACAGATACCCCCAAAAACGACTTAAATAATACTTTAAGTATTTTTACTTAAGTATTTTACGCCACCGGCCACCACCCTCACCTGTCATATAGGTCACCCACCCCAGCTGATCGGTTTCCATGGTGACGGGCCCCAGAGTACAGGATTCACCTCAGATCCCTCTCCCTCATAATCTCAGGTCTGTCAACCGGCCAGGAATATCCTATCTTCCAATCCTCACATGGACGAATGGACACACGCAAATAGATACACCCACAGACAGACAGACCCACACACGCATACAGACAGACAAACCCAATCGTAGCCATTACAGTTTTTTGCAATCACTTTGGTGTAATTTTCACAAATATATGGTACATTTGAACAATGCTTAGTACAAAACTCAAAACAGATAATCAAAAAGGCAGTTGTTTCAAAACTCAAAGCACATTTTCAATTGACTAATTACAACACACAAAAACAAAGTCACTTTTTCAGCAAACTTAATCAGTGTTTCATATAGAAATACGTGTTTCACATTGCAATACATGTTCATATGAAGTAATTGCTTTTCACAATGCAATGCTCATATTACTTTTGATATGATTGTGTTCTCATTTGTTAAAATAATTTTACTATTGCTTTTAATAGATTGCTCTTAATGGATAATCACTTAACCGTTTGGTAGACCTATAGATTTTAAACTAGCTAGTCTACTACAAGTTTTGAGAACTACATAATGAAAATGTATGTTTGTAAAGTATAAAAATATTAACTATTATATATACTTTAATGTACTATTATGATGATAATTATTATGATTTTACTTCACAGTACGCTTTTAAAAGAATACAATTGCACTTGCCAATACAATACTGTAATACCATAATATATACCATTTACATAAGAGATGCTTTTATCCAAAGTAACAACAGGGAATCCATACATTTTCATATGTGACCCCAGTGGGATTCAAACTCTAGTGTTGCTAGTGACACGCTTTTAATACACAATTACAAGTACAATAAAATACTGTAAAATACAATACAAAACGTGATTACAGTACAGGTGGAAGGTGTATGATTGCCATCCCCTATGAGCATGCCACTCTCCTTCAGGCCATGGATGAGGCATACGATGACATCCAGACCAATGTCAGGCTTGTATTCACCATGCAATAAAAGTTTTTCCCCAGGTGCATGAACAATTAGGACATTTACTGCAATGTGGATGAGAACCTATGGCCAAAAGTTAAAGAGAGGCTGGATGCAAACTACTGCATACTAAACATAGTTTCTTCCATTCATTTCATTTGTTTCATTTGATTACAGCACACCTATGTATCAATCATATCTGAACAATACATTTATTTTTTGCATCAATGATTGTGGAAGATGTGTTCAATGATCACAGTTTTAATCACACATGGGATAGAAATTAAGAAAATTTGAGTTTCAGTCCATTTTGATGGGAAGCGCAAGTGTATTGCATAATACATTTGATTAATAATGTGAAACTGTGTAATGTACTGTAATTTACAGTACTGTAGCATATTATGTTCAAAGGGCAATTTTGAAACATGCATCTTGTATTTTTTGCTGTTGGATTAACTGGTTGTTAAAAACAACTGAGAAGATATCATTATGTTGTGTTTTGGTGATTAAATCAATGTTCTCATGGTATTTCACAGTAAACGTGTATTTTGGATCAATGGTTGTGTGGTGAAAGATGTCTTCAAACAAAATGAAGGAACAATAAAAGATTTTAAATGTAAGATTTTTATTATTTAAACTTTTTGTCCCCAATTGGTAGTTACAGTCTTGTCCCATTGCTGCAACTCCCATACAGAGAGGTGATGGTCAAAACCAAGCCGCACTGCCCACTTAAGCCAGAATCCAGCCCCACAGCTGGTGACCAAAGTCGGCATGCATGCTCCCTGCCCGCCACAAGGAGTCGCTAGAGTGCGATGGGACAAGGACAATTGTGTGCCGCCTCATGGGTCTCCCGGTCACAGCCGGCTGCGACACAGCCTGGGATCGAACCCGGTGTGTAGTGACACCTCTAGCACGGCAATGCAGTGCCTTAGACCGCTGCGCCACTCAGGAGGCCTTGAATGTAAGACTTGATGGGTGTTACCAGTTTGGAGTTTTGTACTAAGAGTTTTGAAAACACAAATTATAAATAGCCCCAAACTACACAAAAAAATCCCACAAAAAATGTTAAATATCTCTATGATTGTAGCAAGGAAAACAGGCACATTTATCACCATCACTGCTTTGTGATTCTAAAACCTACCTATAGTATTTTAAGTCTATATTTTCACTGTAATAGTACATTAGAGTCAGTATATATCATGTTAATACTTTACAAGCAAACCTTTTCATTATCTAGTTCTCAAAATCTTTAGTAGACAAACCAGTTTAAACTCTATAGGTTTACCAAAAGGTTGAGTGATTATCAATTAAGAGCAGTCGGATTAAGTTATAGTAAAACCTATTTTAACATAATGAGAAGACAATCATATTAAAAGTAATGTGAGCATTGCATTGTGTAAATAAATGACTTTATATGAACATGTATTGCAATGTGAAACCTGAATTTCTAGATGAAACACTGATGAAGTTGTACTAATTCAATTAAAAATGTGCTTAGAGTTAGAGCCTTTTTGATTGATCTGTTTTGAGTTTTGAACTAAGCGTTGTGAAAATGTACCACATACTTGTGAAAATTGCACCAAAGCGATTGAAAAAACTGTAATCACCTTTGAGGTTCTATGCTGATGTTCAGGCCCAAATAGACCAATTTAATTGTAGAATAGATTGAAAGATGGAAAACAAAATACAGAGCTACTGACTAAGGAACAATCGATACTGAAGAAGAGCATAGAGAAAGGAGGAAAGATAAGGGAAATGGAAAAAGGCCAAAAGTAAAGATATATCAGTAGAGAAGGAGAGAGAGATCACAGGTGTGAGCTACTCCGTCCGTGCAAACAGGAAAGCGTTGGGGCAGTCCTCCCGTTGGATTATGGGATTACGGTCAGGACAGGCGGTCATCCGAGTGTTGTGGTCGGCACTGACCCTGCTTACAGCCAGATTACCCTGGTGAAGGTGAGGTTGCTTCAACCTGCCTCCTGTCACTTCCTCTGGCTCTCCCTCCTTTCCCTGCCTCACACTGACTCTTTCTCCGGCTGGATGGCTGTGTACCGTGGGTCTCCCTCCCTACGGTTCACCACACCACCCGTCCACCCATGTCTCCCTGGTCAGACACTAACCTGACTGACTCCCTGACTTCCTCCTGCCTCCAGAACAGTACATGCCTTGGGGTTGAAGCTTACTGGGGCGTTAACACACCTGTCTGTGGGGAAGCCTGCCTGGATACTACATAGACACCAGACACATCTTCTCCTTGACCACCTTGAAGACCCTGGGAGCGGTTGACGTCCTGAAAGTCCTGACCAGTGCTGCTCCCCCAGTCCAGCAGAGTTTAGCTAGCTAGCTAGCATCAGGTGTATCCAGGAAGTGTCCGTCTGTCCGGACCAGCAAATCAGAGGTGAGTGACCTTCTGACCTGCAGCATAAGACCTTTGACCTTCTGTCAGACAGTGCAGCCAGGGAGCCTAGACCACCTCTGACCCCACAAGCTACATCATTAATATGGAGTTGTAATGGAGATGTAGTGATAAGGTGGTTCTAACTGATAGTGGTGCTCACCCTGCATGTGGGACTTCTACTTCTACTTACTATGACACATAGCTTAGTAACACTTAAAGCCTGCATGTGTAATGCACTTTATAATGTATTTTAGCCTTTCAGACAAATTCTGGGAAGGATGAGGCATTGGCTCATTCCGTAAATGTGTCTTTTTCAATGATGGCAAAATGTTCCAGTCCTCTTCCACATAGAAGTTCCACAGAAAGAGCAGGATATGTTTTTGCTGCAATGTAAGAAATCCTAATAAAATTTCTGTTGCCAAGTTTAGAGGGGGATTCCTAAGGGTCTAAGTTTGGCACTGTAGTATTCCTGTCCTTTTTCAAGTCAGGGATTGAAATGAATGTGTCAAATAGGTACCTTATTATTTGACCACATAACTGGGACAAATACAGTATATACACTAAGTGAACAAAACATTAGGAACTTCTGTCTGTAGCGTCCTAACCGTTTGGGCTACAAACTAATAGGACCCCGCTATGGAAAGGGAAGATGCTACAACCACCACAAGTGTCACGGGACTCATCTGTAGGTAACTGGTACCTGATAAAAAAGCAAGAAATGGAAGTATGGAGGTAGTTTTGTGCCAATAACAAAAAGGGGTTAAAAAGTTATCAAAAAAATACAAATATTTCCTTAGCTTAATTATATCTCCTAGATATAGAAAATACACTTCAAAACCTTATCCCCCCACCCCAAAGGCTTAGACTTTTAGAGGTTAAACTGTCTCCTCCCCTTCATTTACACTAATTGAAGTGGATTTAACACGTGACATCAATAAGGGATCCTAGCTTTCACCTGGATTCCCCTGGCCAGTCTATGTCATGGAAAGAGTAGGTGTTCCGAATGTTCTGTACACTCAGTGTGTATATGACAACTACAGCACAATGGGCTCTTGTCCATGATATCGGTTAACTGATTTCTAAAACGGTGAATTTGTTATATATTACTTGTTAAATATTACTGCACTGCTGGAGCTAGAAACACAAGCATTTCGCTACATCCGCAATAACATCTGTTAAACACGTGTATGTGACCAATAAAATTGGATTTGATTTGATTTAAAAGCATGGTAGTTAATCCTTTAGGTTTTACATAGAATCCTCCATGTTCACATGCTTTGTGGTGTCCTGTCCCCTTCACGCCTGATCAGTAAATAAAAAACAAAAGCAGATTACTGTTAAAGGATTAGAGCTTTACCCCAAAAAACGACATATTTACCATTTTCTGGTACTATGGATTTACTGTTTTTCACAGGGCTGTAATGATTGCGATCAATAATAATAGTGATTTATGTAGTTGTTCTTGGCATGGGCTCCCGAGTGGCGCAGCGGTCTAAGGCACTGCATCTCAGTGCTAGAGGCGTCACTACAAACCCTGGTTTGATTCCGGGCTGTATCACAATCCGGCCGTGATAGGGAGTCCCATAGGGTGGCACACAATTGGCCCAGCGTCATCCGGCTTTGGCTGTCATTGTAAATAAGAATTTGTTCTTAACTAACTTGCCTAGTTAAATAAAGGTTAATACAAAAATACAAATAAATGGCTCCCTCTGCTGCGCTACAGAGTAATTACTGAGGGAGGAGTGTCTCAGTGATCCACATGGGCAGCACTAATGAATCCCATTAACTCTAGTTAATGACCTTTTTGAGGCATCCTGTTCCTCTAGTCTAGTCTCCTCTAATGGTGCTGCCACTGACACACACACACACCTCATTCTCCTTATCAATCATCTCTTCTTTTATTGTTTTAGGCCTACTCTTGGAAGGCCAAATAAGCTTGCATAAGAATCACACAAGTCAATGAGAATGTTTTAAAAAATATCTGGCGGCGACATGGGGCTGACTAGGGATGATTGGCGCAGCCTGGCAAGATGATTAGTCTGTTGCTGTGTAATTGTTATTGTTGACAATGATTCAGTGACAGGTACTGTATACAATGTTACAATGTGATAAGAGGTATGCAATGTTAATGTTGGCATGTAGACAGCTGAGGGTGCCGTGTTGTGTTCCCAGGGCTATGGTTGGTTGTGAGGGCCTGGAGGCGTGGTGAGACACAGAGGCAGCAGGCAGCTCCATGGCGTGGACTGAGCTGGAGCTCCGGGCAGGGCTCAGAGCTGAGCCACACAGGGCCCTACTACTACTCCTCCAGGGGTTGATGCTTCTTACCTCCCCCTGCCTTGGTGGTCCCCCACAGCCGGCACGCACCCCTCTGTCAGCAGGGCAGCCTTTTCTAGTACTATGGGGAATCCCCAACAAGGCGTGTTCTGGACGTCCTGACCCAGGAGCCTTTGGGATGGAGAGAGAGGGCCGTGTGTCCATGTTTTATGAGGACACTCTGGGGAAGTACCCCTATTACACTAACCAGGATCAGCCTGTGAACGGAGGCCTTCCCCAACACACCAGACTGGATGGACACCTCCAGAAGACAGGGGAGGACCTGGCGGCAGTGCTACCCTCCACAGGGTACCAAGGCCTGGGGGTACTGCGTTGGGGCCAGTGGTCCCCGCAGTGGGAAAGGAACCGTGAGAAACAGGGCATCTACCTGGAGGGCTCCAGGGCTCTGCTGAGGACCTTCTTCCCTGACTGGACCACCGAGGAGGTGGAGAAGTGGTCTCAGGTAAGATCCTCATCAATCCAGTTTAGAGTAATAGATGTAATAAATGCTATTCAACATCACAGTTGTCTCATAATGATGATGTCGTCACGTTCCCCAGGTGGACTTTGAGGCAGCGGCCCAGTCCATCCTCATGGAGACGCTGTGGGAGGTGAAGAGGCTCCGTCCCAAGGCTCTGTGGGGCGTGTCCCCATACCCCAACTGCTACAACTCCGGCCCCGCCCAGTCGCTGTCCAATTACACAGGTCGCTGTCCCGCCGCCGAGATGGCGTTGAACGACGAGCTGCTGTGGCTATGGAAATGCTGCTCTGCCCTCTACCCTGCCCTCACACTAGAGAAGCTGCAGGGCGGGACCTCGGGGGCCAGACTGTACACGTCCAATCAGATACGAGAGGCACTGAGAGTGGCAGGCTTGGCTGGGACAGCCTACGACCTTCCTGTGTTCCCATTGGTCAGGAGTGTCTATACATCGACCAATACTTTTCTGTCTGAGGTGAGAGATAGTGCTGGGTGGAAGTACCATGTTTTTGAAAGTGGTTTCTCTTTGTCGTTGGTTCTGTAACCAGTGTATAACTGAGTGATGTTCCCTCAGGCTGACCTGGTCAACACCATTGGTGAGAGTGCTGCCATGGGGGCAGCAGGGGTTATCCTCTGGGAGAAAGATCAAGGTGTCTTCTCTACAAGGACTCAGGTAAACGTCTCTTCAATTTTCCACACATTGTCAGTCAGACTACTGTAACTGGGTCCAAGGTCTGTGAATGACAACATTTCACCTCTGTCTGCCCCCAGAGAGCCTGCTCAGAGCTGGCCACATTCGTGCGCGAGGTCCTGGGCATGTACGCCGTCAACGTGACCACAGCTGCCCGCCTGTGCAGCGTCTCTCTGTGCCAGGGGCGTGGCCGCTGCATGCGTCGCAAACCCGAGAACTCCGCCTATCTGCACCTGCCGCCCTCCAACTTTGTGATGACGCAGGGGAAGTTGGAGGGGGTGCAGGCCACAGGTCAGCTGGATCCTGGCAACCTGGAGGCCTGGAAGAGGGACTTCCAGTGCCAGTGGTATGAGTCCATGGAGGGGGCGGCCGCCGACGAGGAGGTCCCCAAGGACAGGGCACTGGGAGCCCTTCCCCCCACACGGAATTCCCCCTTATTGAGTGAGCTGAACCAAGGGACCAGGCCCACACTCACTCTGTCAGACCACAGTGGACCATCACTCACGACACCTCTCCTGCCTCTACTGCCGGTATTAGCCACAGCTCTAAGCCTAAGCCTGAACCTCTGACTAACCTGCTGGACTATCAGGTCGGGGCTCAGGGGGGATAAAGACACTGTCGTACCAGTGTATACATGTTTTTTGTGCAACAGAAACTCTTAAGAGGTGTTTCTATTTCAAACAAAGAAATGTTGTGAGCAAAGACTACTATTCTATTTGAGAATGTGGATATTTTTATTTTCTGTACAACTAAGAACATGAAGTAGATCTAACCAAAACCTTTTATTCATAGGATTCGTGGTTAACATTGCCGTCATTTCTCGTCTCGTCAACAGTTGTGTGTATTCAGTTCATAACATTGCAGTACTGGATGTTTCTTTTATAACTCATTTTTGTTTATCTGCACACTTTTTCTTCTTCACGCTACTTACATGTGAATGGCTATGTTGTGACGGACCTGTAATATGGTTCACAACTTGGTTTCCTCAAACAATGTAAACACATTCTACTGCAGTCATATCAATTGAGATGACTTCACCATTCAACATTACCTTTGTGTTCTTACCGGTCATGCTATTGCGTTGACAATAAATCATACCTCTGTGAAAATGTACTAATATTTTCTATAAAATGTTGTTGATGCAGTCTAGATGTCCTGTCATCTATCAGTCTAATGTCCTGTCCAGTATCAGTGTAGATGTCCTGTCTAAATGTCCTGTCCTGTATCAGTCTAGATGTCCTGTCTAAATGTCCTGTCCTGTATCAGTCTAGAAGTCCTGTCTAAATGTCCTGTCTAGTATCAGTCGAGATGTCCTGTCTAGTATCAGTCGAGATGTCCTGTCTAGTATCAGTCGAGATGTCCTGTCTAGTATCAGTCGAGATGTCCTGTCTAGTATCAGTCGAGATGTCCTGTCTAGTATCAGTCGAGATGTCCTGTCTAGTATCAGTCGAGATGTCCTGTCTAGTATCAGTCGAGATGTCCTGTCTAGTATCAGTCGAGATGTCCTGTCTAGATGTCCTGTCTAGTATCAGTCTAGATGTCCTGTCTAGTGTCATGTCATCACAACCACGTCCAGGAACAAAAACAGACAGCTACTCTTTGCAGCTCATGTAAATTTATTGTGTTATTCTTCTTAAAATATACACTCAGAACGAAGGGTAGCTAAATCATTTCTTTGTTACAGAACAATATGTACAGAGATGCTTCTGATTGTACAGAGATTAAGAACAGTTAGAGAGGAGGCCATCTCTCCTTCCCCAGCCAGTCCCACAGCCCACCCCCCTTTATATCCAGTGTGAGGGTGCCGCTGCCTTATCTAGGTGGGGCTTCAGCAGATCTGATGACATCTGGTAGCATCCAAGTCCTTCATGGGCCATGGTACAAGAAGCCAGTAACAGCATAATACATGTAACGGCTGTCCAGAACCTCTCACCATGGCAACACAATTTAGGCCAAATAGATATGTTCAATATTTAGGCAGGCCTACTTACTTAGTGCCTACCTACCAGCCAACCTGAGAAATGACCGAAGATACCACAGTCTCCTAAAGCGCAACATATCATCCAGGGATCAGAGACGAGAGCTCCAAAGGGAATGGCTTTTGGTTGGTAACAGGTACGCAACATGACGTCTGGAGGAGCTGACATTAAAACAACATACCTTCACCTGTTTCTCTTAATAGTTTAAAGTACCTGCCTAAGAAGTGACTAACATCTAAACCATCTTATCTCAACTGTTTCCTAAAGCTCACTCTCCATATGAGAGAAAGAGAGAGCGCCCCCTGTGTGGGCAGCAGCAGTTAGTACAATCTGAACCAAGTGGGTCGGACGGTAATAAGTGAAGCATCAAGTGCTCCGTTTCCTTCAAGTTCTGTCAGGAGTAGGGGCTCCTAGCCGAGCAAGCATTTACCGTGTTGGGGAGGGGTTTGAAGCAGGATGCCTCCACGGGGAGGGGTGAAGTGAGGGGGAGGAGCAGGTCATCCATTAAGCTGACATGATTAGTAGCAGTGATTCCAGGAGGGAGGGGGTCCATAGGTTAGAAAAGGGTCTGCAGTGGATGAGGATCTCTGGGGGAGGGGTTTCCAGGTAAGAGGGGCTACTTGCAAATGGCCTCCAGGGCGTCCAGGGTGCGCTTGATGTCCCGGATCTGGGCGGCCAGAGTGTGGATGGGCTGCATGGACCGGTCCAGCTCCTCACAGCGCGCCATCAGCGTGTACATTCCCTATGAACACACACGCGCTCTGATAAGGACATTATACTTATGACACAAGAACCATCTGTGACTATTGATCAGAATTCACCGCTCATCCTTCCAGTCACATCTGGCCAAGCGATCTGTTCTCTCACCTTTATGCTCATGTCCACAGACTCCCCCAGGCTGTCCACTGAGTCTCTGTATGTCTGGATGTAGCCCACACTCAGAGCTGTCATCTGGACACACACACAGATAAAGACATTCAGTATATAGCATAGTAGATACTAATTCTGGGCAACTTACAACAAGAGCATTACAATAGCAGAGCAGAACTAAAAGGATAGAAGGGAGATCAGAATTATTTGAGTGAACGAATAAATTAATGACATTTTTTTCCCGTGTCAAATCGCCAGTTGGCAACCCATCCCATATGACACAAATAAAAATGTCAATGATTTACAGTTATAATTCTTCCGATGTTCTGCGCAGTGCGCACCGCATAAAGAATGGCAAATAATTCAATAGATAAGAGTAGACAAGGTTATCCAAGCAATAAATAACATCAGAATAGTACAAATATAATACAAATACATTCATTTTTGTGTGGACAAACTGAGCTCACGTACGTTCTGGACGGTTCCGTTGAGGCTGCGCATCATTAGCTCCACGCTGTGGGCAACTTCCTGTGTGTGTCTCTGCAGGTCCACCAAGACAGCAGGGTCGATGGGAGGGATGTCAGCCAGACGCCGCAACGAGGACCCCCGACCTCTACTGCTGATGGAACCCGAGCAGTCCGCTGGACAAAGAAAGAAAGAAAGAAAGAAAGAAAGAAAGAAAGAAAGAAAGAAAGAAAGAAAGAAAGAAAGAAAGAAAGAAAGAAAGAAAGAAAGAAAGAAAGAAAGAAAGAAAGAAAGAAAGAAAGAAAGAAAGAAAGAAAGAAAGAAAGAAAGAAAGAAAGAAAGAAAGAAAGAAAGAAAGAAAGAAAGAAAGAAAGAAAGAAAGAAAGAAAAGTAAAAGAAAGAAAAGAAAGAAAAGAAAAGAAAGAAAGAAAAGAAAGAAAGAAAAGAAAGTAAAAGAAAGAAAAGAAAGAAAAGAAAAGAAAGAAAGAAAAGAAAATAAATAAAAACGCATGCACACACACCAGAAATTACTATGTTATCTGAGTCTAAAAAGCAAACCAAATCATCCTCCCTCATCCAAACTGCTGTGTGAGTTATCCGTCCTCCCACCCTTCCTGAGGGTGCTAATCTAAATCACTAAAGGAGAGGGGAAGGGTGGATTGATTCGATTTGGAACTCAGCCTTCAACTGCAGCTTCAAAACACTGAAATAACACCAGAAAAGGGATTTTGTGGATCAGCATTTCACTGATCACCAGGGTTGTATTCAGGTCCATCATAAGCAAAACGTTTTGCAACGGAAAAAGAAATGACTTACTGGACAAGTTCAGATGGTCTCCCTGTTTTAGTCCTTTTTTTCAGTTTGGTACCTAATGAATACAACCCTGGTGACTAGTTATCCAATCTCCCATCCCGGTCACCATGGTCCCCCGGTGCTGGTACTCACACTCGCAGTCACAGTCCAGGCTGGGCTTGGAGCTCTTGATTTTCTGCTCCAGGTTGCGGCAGATGAAATGGGTCAGGTCCCCGTCGTGGCTGACTGTTCCCTCCAGCTCCAGGGCAGAGGAAATGGTGGCCCTGCGACCCTCTGGCTGGCCCCCCCGGCCCCCACCCCGGGCACCTCCACCGCATGCCTGGCTGATCTCGTCCAGGCTCTTGCTGTCCTGCATGCCCCGGACAATGCGCTCCCGCTCTGGAACGTTCCGCACTTGCACCTGGGCCATGACATGGGGCGGACAAGGGCTGCTGTCTGATGACTCCCCCTCGGTTGGGGCAGAGCTGGGGCCGGGAGCTGCTGCCGAGGGCTCCTCTGTAAGCTGGGGGGGAAGAGGCAGTCTTAACGATAACGATCCTTAAGATCCTCCAGACATAATGAGCATGCTGCACTGCTCAATGGATAATAAAAAACACTTGATAACTACTATATCGAGGGAGAATGTATTTGCTACGATTGTGATGTCTCACCTAGCTATCGTAAGATGGATTCACTCTGGATCGCTCTGGATAAGAGTGTCTGCTAAATGACTCAAATGTAAAATGTAAATTAAATAAAGTACTATAGTACTATTCTCCAGCTGATGGCTGACACTTTAACGTTAACAATTACAGTGCCTTCGGAAAGTATTCAGACCCCTTGACTTTTTCCACAGTTTGTTACGTTACAGACTTATTGAAAAATGTATTCACAAACACAATACCACATAATGACAAAGAAAAAACAGTTTTATGGAATTTTTGGCAAATGTATTAAGCCTAAACAGAAATACCTTATTTACATAAGTATTCAGAACCTTTGCTATGAGACTCGAAGTTGAGCTCAGGTGCATCTTGGTTTCCATTGATCATCCTTGAGAGGTTTCTACAACTTGATTGGAGTCCACCTGTGGTAAATTCAATTGATTGGACATGATTTGATACACCTGTCTATATAAAAAGGTCCCACAGTTGACAGTACATATCAGAGCAAGTCGAAGGAATTGTCCCTAGTGCTCCGAGACAGGATTGTGTCAAGGCACAGATCTGGTGAAGGGTACCAAAAAACGTATTCGGCATTGAAGGTCCCCAGAACACAGTCGCCTTCAACATTCTTAAACAGAAGAAGTTTGGAAGTCTTCCTAGAGCTGGTCGCTCGGCCAAACTGAGCAATCGGGGGAGAAGGGCCTTGGTCAGGGAGGTGACCAAGAACCCGATGGTCACTGACAGAGCTCCAGAGTTCCTCTGTGGAGATGGGAGAACCTTCCAGAAGGACAACCATCTCTGCAGCACTCTACCAATCAGGCCTTTATGGTAGAGTGGCCAGACGGAAGCTACTCCTCAGTAAAAAGGCCCATGACAGCCCACTTGGAGTTTGCCAAAAGGCACCTAAAGACTCTCAGACCATGAGAAAAAAGATGATCTGGTCTGATGAAACCAAGATTGAACTCTTTGGCCTGAATGGCAAGCGTCAAGTCTGGAGGAAACCTGGCACCATCTCTACAGTGAAGCATGGTGGTGGCAGCATCATGCTGTGGGGATGGTTTTCAGCAGTAGGGACTGGGAGACTAGTCAGGATTGAGGGAAAGATGAACAGAGCAAAGTACAGGGAAATCATTGATGAAAACAGTAGCAACAGTAGATGGGCCAGGGTGTACATGCACATTACCAGATATCACCAACAGTAATACAATCAAGGCACGGCATAGGACAGGGAGAGCTCTGCAGTGCTGATGTATGAATGTGCATCAGATGGCAACAAGATCATATTGTACAGCAATTTCATCAGGTAACATGAATACAAAGCCGGTGGGAGGTGGTTAGAATGGGATGGTAGGCCAAAAGTCTGTGTAACCAAAAGAGAGTCCGGAGTGTAGGAACAGACATAGTCTGTCCCACGGTTGGATAAAGAAAGTTCGTAGTCAACAAAGCACGTATGAGACATCAGGCAAATGCCAAAATAGAAAATATATAATGACTTGGGGCTAGCCATTGTAACAGTGCCTGTGTGCTGGAGGAAAAATGCCAGTGAATGGGCTCTGAACAGCAGGAAGGGGCTTCAAAGCCTCTGGATCTCTCGCTTCTCACGTGGGAAGTGTGGTTGGGGGTACTTGCTTGAAGGAAATGGCAGTGGATGGCCTCTGAACAGCTTCAAAGGATTCAACAGCTCTCTTCACACTAAACAACTCAGTGCTAGTTGAAGTTGTATCAGATTCCAGGATCTCAGGACTTTGATTGCCAGAGCACCCCCTGAATAGCTTGGGGAAATTAAATCCTTGATAGAATTTTCCAGGTAAATATTGTCCAAAAAGTAAGTTGTAGGTTTGAAGTTTTGATCTTGAGTGAAGGTTAAGTTGTGGAGGGTACCATCCTGTATATGTCCCTGATGAAAAATCCAAGTTTATCTAACTCCAAAACTATCTTATTGTAAAAAAAACATGTTGAAAAATGCGAGAGCACACATGAGCTGTGTCTCTCTAAGCAGAGGGAGTAGGAGTCAGCAATGATCTGCATGTATGCTTTATTAAAAACAAAGGCAATGTCATACCAGAACATTTGCATGTGAACAGCAATCTGCGCAATATGCTGTTCCCAAAGAACATTTCAATCTATTCGGTCAATAAGATTGAATTTCAGAAGGTTCAGCAGTCTATTCCTAGACAGCTTTCTCAAATGCTCTTTTCAGATGAAAAGGCCATGCCCGGCGCAGAGGGTCCTCTTGTGACAATGACCCTAAGCACACAGCCAAGACAACGCAGGAGTGGCTTCGGGACAAGTCTCGGAATGTCCTTGAGTGGCCCAACCAGAGCCCAGACTTGAACCCGATCAAACATCTCTGAAGAGACCTGAAAATAGCTGTGCAACAACACTCCCCATCCAACTTGACAGAGCTTGAGAGGATCTGCAGAGAAGAATGGGAAAAACTCCCCAAATACAGGTGTGCTTGTAGCGTCATACCCAAGAAGACTCAAGGCTGTAATCGCTGCGAAAGGTGCTTCAAAGTATAGTAAATGGTCTGAATACTTATGTAAATGTAATATTTCTTTTTCTTCTAACATTTCTAAAAACCTGTTTTTTCTTTGTCATTATGGGGTATTGTGTGTAGATTAATGAGAACATGTTTTTTTTAATAAGGCTGTAACCTAACAAAATGTGGAAAAGGGGTCTGAAGAGCGGGTCTGAATACTTTCCAAAAGGCACTGTACGTACAGAAGCAGTAGCAGTCAGTATGGCAGACTCACCTCAGCTGAGACTTCAGCCTGTGTGCTTCCTGCATGCTGATCCTCTCTCTCCTTTTCCTCCTCTGTTTCTGCAGCACAGCAGCTAGAAGGCTCTGTCTCTGATTGCTCTTTGTCTGCGCTGTGAGTGTCCCCCTCTGGGGCTGTGTCTTTGGATGGTGTGCCTGTATGCTGCCAGTCTCCAGACAGAGTCTCATTTAGGGGCATACCTGTTTGGGGGGGTCCAGTGAGGGACACGTTTTTGGGGGGCTCGTGTGGGTCTTGCGCTGTGTCTGCTGTGCATGTGAGGAGGGAGGGGTGTGCTGGGAGCGTGTCTCTGTGTTGTTGTGTGTCTGAATGGGACGTGAAGTTGTGAGGAGTGTCTATGGGGTTTTCTTGTCCATCGCATGCTCTCTCCCCATCCACACAGTTCTCAGTCTCTCCAGGGGTCCCATCAAGGGATCCCTGCCCAGGACAGGGCACCCTACCCCCAAACTTCAGGAGCTGTGCGGGGGCAGTAGGGGTGTGGGTGTACGGGCCATTCACACTGCAGGATCCAGGGAAGTCTGGTGTATCCACTCCATTGGCTGCTTCCCGCACGTCTGTGCCAATCACAGGGAAAAGGCTCATCCCTCCACCTGCTGCATAAATACATGTCAGATAACAACTGACAACCTCTCCTCCCTATGCATACATACAACTGGGTCTGACTACAAATCATTGCACATCAACTTGCTCACCCAGGGCTCCAGCTCTTCTTTGTTAGTGGGGTTTGCTTCCTTTTCACTTTTAAGGGGAGGTTGGGATAAAGACTTGAGTGATATGTTTTATATTCATGTTTTGTACATGGTTGGATGGCACGTATCTTGCTAGTTCTCTAGCCAGCTTTCAAGCATGCATCAGACGACCCACCAAACTAAACTGTTAACAATACAACTTTGCAGCTCAATGCAATCCAACGAACACATAATTATCAAAGGTCGAGTGACTGTACAATACGCGATAAGAATATATTTAGACACCAACATCGCATGTGTTTATATGACGTAACTAGCTAAAGTAGCTGGCTAAGTGTGATTAGTTACAGCTAGCTAGCAGCAGGAAATGGTAAAACAATTAGCAATAAGTACCATCAGACTAAAGATGTATAAATAATAAATAATGGTCCCAACATCTAGCAAGCAAGTTGACATACTGCTGTCATTATCAGACATAAGCTTGCAATCAGTCACATGACGTTAGCTCGCAGGCTAGCTAGCTGTCGATGCTAGCAACAAGGCCTCGGAATTGTATGTTGTTTTCAGTTCCCTTGTTATTCCATGTCAAGAGTAACACCTGGCAATGTGTGAGAAAACTTATTTCGATTACTTACTTTCAGGAATGTAAAATATTTGGCCGTTTTTAGCATAATCAAATAAATGAACACTTACCACGGTAGTTATTTCCTGGAGATATAGTCAACAAGGAAACTGTGTCGAGTCCGCTCCGTATATTCTTCCACACAACTTTTAGTAGAAAACGCAATAGTTCCGTATAATGATGCAACACATTATAGGCATAACTCACCACAGAAAATGTCTCACATGATGATAATATGCACTAGTAATATGTTATATATCATAACTATAATTTAAACCTATAATAATTGTAATTACTAAAGAATTTCAGAATGAAGTTGTATTTAATTGAATTCAATCAATCATGCTTGTGTACTTAGGGACAGATCGAAAATTACTGGGGGGAGGGGAGGTGCAAACAAATGTTTTTCCTTTGGGAGGGTTTTATGTTTTTTGGGGGGGAGCACAGGCGAGGGTAGTGCTTTTTTTCCCTGGTTTACATTTGCTCTTTGGCTCGTATTTTCCATATAAATGATGGCTTGACTTACTTTTGATATTGCCCTAATAAAGTTTAGAAATGTTTGTGAAGGTTTGGTATGGTGTGGCTATTATTAAACTTTAGCTACTGCAGGCCTATGATATGAAGGCAGTGCGCAGCGGCGCTCCAACTGACTCCTACAGTACAGTTGAACTTGAGGTGAGGAAGACCAGAGGTACTCCTATAATCTAACAATATAATGCTTATCTTTATGCAAAATATTCGGATAGAACATTTACGAATTACCCTCCTTCTGTACGTCTATACAGTGCATTCGTAAAGTATTCAGACCCCTTCCCCTTTTCCACAGTTTGTTACGTTACAGCCTTATTCTAAAATTGATTAAAGAAAAACAATCCCTCATCAATCTACACAAAATAACCCATAATGACAAAGACCAAAAAAACGTTTTTTAGAAAAAACAGAAATACCTTATTAACATACTGTAAGTATTCAGACCCTTTGCTATGAGACTCGAAATTGAGCTCGGGTGCATCCTGTTTCCATTGATCATCCTTGAGATGTTTCTACAACTTCAACTGATTGGACATGATTTGGAAAGGCACACACCTGTCTGTACAAGGTCCCACAGCTGACAGGGCATGTCAGAGCAAAAACTAAGACATGAGGTTGAAGGAATTGTCTGTAGAGCTCCGAGACAGGATTGTACAACCACATCATCCTTGAGTGGCCCAACCAGAGCCCAGACTTGAACCTGATCGAACATCTCTGGAGAGACCTGAAAATAGCTGTGCAGCGACGCTCCCCATCCAACCTGAGAGAGCTTGAGAGGATCTGCAGAGAAGAATGGGAGAAACTCCCCAAATACAGGTGTGCCAAGCTTATAGCGTCATACCCAAGAAGACTTGAGACTTTAATCACTGCTAAAGGTGCTTCAACAAAGTACTGAGTAAAGGGTCTGAATCCTTATGTAAATGTGATATTGGCCTGATTCACGCAGTCTCCTCTGAACAGTTGATGTTCAGATGTGTCTGTTACTTGAACTCTATGAAGCATTTATTTGGGCTGCAATTTCTGAGGCCGGTAACTCTAATGAACTTATCCTTGGGGTCTTCCTTTCCTGTGGTGGTCCTCATGAGAGCCAGTTTCATCATAGCGCTTGATGGTTTTTGCGACTGCACTTGAAGAAACACAAAAACTTTCTGGATTGACTGACCTTCATGTCTTAAAGTAATATTGGACTGTCATTTCTCTTTGCTTATTTGAGCTGTTCTTGTCATAATATGGACTTGGTCTTTTACCAAATAGGGCTATCTTCTGTATTACACAAATTACACAAATTTGCTTTTAACAAGGCCAAACCTGTTAATTGAAATGCATCCCAGGTGACTACCTCAAGAAGCTGTTTGAGAGAATGCCAAGAGTGTGCAAAGTTGTCATCAAGTCAAAGGGTGGCTACTTTGAAGAATGTCAAATATCAAATATGTTTTGATTTGTTTAACACCTTTCTGGTTACTACATGATTCCATATGTGTTTATTTCATAGTTGTTATGTCTTCACTATTATTCTACGATGTAGAAAGTACAAATAAAGAAAAACCCTTGAATTAGTAGGTGTCCAAACTTTTGACAGGTAGTATATATTTAAGCAATGAGAGGAGGTGTGGTATATGGCCAATATACCACGGCTAAGGGCTGTTCTTATGCACAACGCAACTATTAGTGCCTGGATACAGTCCTTAGCCTTGGTGTATTGGCCGTATTCCACAAACCCCTGAGGAGCCTTATTGCTATTTTAAACTCATTACCAATGTAATTAGAGCAGTAAAAAAAATGTTTTGTCATACAATCAGCATTCAGGGATCGAACCACCCAGTTTATAAATACATATACAGTGTATATATATTTATTAAAATATGAATATCATGCAGTGGACACCTAAATCAAATCAAATTGTATTGGTCACATACACGTGTTTAGCAGATGTTATTGCGGGTGTAGGGAAATGCTTATGCTTCTAGCTCCGACAGTGCAGTAATATTTAACAAGTGATATCTAACAGTTTCCCAACATATAAGCAAATACACATAAATCTAAGTAAGGAATTAATTAAGAATATCTACATATATGAATGAGCAATGTCAGAGCGGCATTGGACTAAGATACAGTAGAATAGTATAGAATACAGTATACATGTGAGATGAGTGATGCAAGATATAGGCCTTTGAGTGCAATGCCCTGACACATTTAGTGCTCAAATCTCTGACAGCTGATTAGTGGGGTGGACAATTATTGGTTTAGGAAAGTAGCCTAGATGTTATTTGTGATTGTAAACATTATTTTGAGTTAATTATATGATGGGTGAGGCTGTTCAATTTATTTTACAGTACAAGGGGAGGGTCATGTGAAAATATTTTGTAACTTTGCATCTGTACCAGAGTTCTCCATGCACTTATCTTTCTTCCCCACAGAGGGAGACAGAGACCATTGCCCATCACTTCTGATGTCACAGAGCTATTTGCCACATGGCCATGAGTGTGTCAGCTGTGCTGTGAGAGCCCCACCCATGCCCCTGCTACAATCTGGTGATGTTCAAGACGGGAGAAACATAGCAGATACACACAGACTATCCCTGGGGATATCTGTCTGCACAGCTATAACCTCAAGCTACAAGCACTACCTCATAGGGCCCAAGGACTCTGAGGTAATTCTTCACACAAAAAGTATTTGTTTTCTATAGTGTCACAATACATTCTCTTGTGTTCAAATACTGAGCCAACAGCCAACTTTGTAAATTGTATGTTAATTTGTTTATTTGTTTTGAGGACAGCAGTATCTAGGGAAACACACCCAACAATATACATACCATATGTTTAAACGCTATCTCACCACCATTTAGATGAAGTCTTAGTTGGACTTGAGGAGACCTAAAGGCCCTGAAGCAAGTAATGTTCTGTGCTACTCCGGCTTACAGAAGGCAAACGTGACGGAGTGGAGGTTCAACCACATCTGAACCATGGCGATTGAGATCCACTCAAACATAACCACCTCTCCCTCCATCCCAACGTCAAGAGTGCATATAATGAATGAGAGAAGGATCTGAACAAGGTCTTTGAGGAAAGCATAAACATTACATGTTTCATTGTAAAATACTTTCTTTATGGATTCCATCATACTATGGTAGTGAATAAAGCACACACACACACACACACACTAATGAGGACCTTGCTCAGTATTGTTTCTGTCTTTTATGTGGTAAAAGAAGTCTGAACACATTTTACATTTTCTCCGTCTCGCTCTGCTTTTATGCAGCTGCTCCAGAACTCGAAACGAAAGTTTATTTTTCTACAGCATTAAAAGTGCTTTAGCTTTGCTGCATTTCATTTTGGCAGATTTGCTGGTTTGACTCAGAGTTCCCCCTTTTCATTTCTCTGATGCACTGATGTCAAACACACCCAGCATCAATGAGGCCAGTTGTGAGGAGTCAAGCTTGAGTTGGAAGCCTAATGAACACCACAGAACTTTTACTAAATAAAGCTGACCTCATACAACTACTGAAACTAACTGTTTGATTCAAAACTGAAATAAATATGACACACAAAATTAAATAAGGAAAATGTAGCTTTTCTTTTCTTTTTTTTTTTTACATCAAAGACAAATCACAGATTTTTTTTTTCTTGAAGACACTTAAGTCTCTCACATACTTGTGTCCTTTTGACTCCCTCTCTGTCTTTCATTAGGACAGATCCTAACTTCACCTTTAGGGCATTTTTCTCTGTCTTATGAGACACCACATTCTTCCAGGTCTTCTTCATACCTTAATATACTCTTTACCAGTCTCTTGGACATGCTGTGCATCCTTCATCCAACACGCTATGCAACCACATTCACACTTCTGAATCCAACCCACACTGAGCCTCCTATGTCCCCATTCTACATGAATATGTGTTTTTGTAAATGTGTGTGTGTTTTTGAGAAAGTGAGACAGTGTTTGAGTGTGTAAGTCAGGAGAAAGCACATCGAATGCAGTGGAGCATCTAAGAGCTTCGTTGGAGACCTCTGCTTGGAGCATCTAAGAGCTTCGTGGAGACCTCTGCTTGGAGCATCTAAGAGCTTCGTTGGAGACCTCTGCTTAGATCATCTAAGAGCTTCGTGGAGACCTCTGCTTGGGTTTGCTCCTGCTCTTCCTCCCACCTCCTCTTCCTCCTCCTCCACCTCCTCCTCCTCGGCCTCCATGTTTGTGCCTCTCGCCCCGGGGGCCGTTCCCTGTCTTGTGGTCACTGTCCTTGAGCTGATCCTGGCCGCGGTTGCGGCGTCGTCGGAAGCCCAGCCTCTGACACTGCTGCTCCAGGCTGCTGGGGTGGATGAGGGCCATGACGTCCTGGTACCAGGGTTGGGAGGCGTCTAGTCTGGAGTTGTGGTTGGGATTGCTGGTGGACCAGGAGAGGGCACGGGAGGGGCTCCACACACTCAGACGCACAGTGACGGCGGTCCAGCGGAAGCCGTGCTCCTCCAGTTGACAGTGGTACACACCAGAGTGACCCGTCTCGGCCCGACTGATCAGAACACCTCTCTCTGTCACCACCAGCTGCTCTCCTGACTGCAACTGCAACACAGAGAGGGGTATGAGTGTTTAGGCCTGTGTGTGTGTGTGTGTGTGTGTGTGTGTGTGTGTGTGTGTGTGTGTGTGTGTGTGTGTGTGTGTGTGTGTGTGTCTGTGTGCATATGTGTGTGTGAACACATGTAACTGCATGTGTGTCAGTATGCACCTGATTCAGCTCAGGGCTGTTCTCTCCTGCCTGTTTGTACCAGGTCACGGCTGCATGCCTGGATTTGGGCAGGCACTCCAGATATGTGCTGTTACCCTCGGCAACCATCATCATCCTCTGCTCTGCTTCCACCTGCAGACCGGCTGCATAGAGACAGAGAGAAATGTCACAAAGTCTACTCTACACTGAGTATACAAAACATAGACTGACCAGGTGAATCCAGGTGAAAGCTATGATCCCTTATTGATGTCACTTGTTAAATCCACTTCAATCAGTGTAGATGAAGGGGAGGAGACAGGTTAAAGGTTATTTTTAAGCCTTGAGACAATTAAGACATGGATTGTGTATGTGTGCCATTCAGGGGGGGAATGGGGTAAGACTAAGTGCCTTTGAATGGGGTATGGTAGTAGGTGCCAGGTGCACCGGTTTGTGTCAAGAACTGCAACACTGTTGGGTTTGTCACACTCAACAGTTTCCAGTGTTACATGAATGGTCCACCACCCAAAGGACATCCAGCCAACTTGACACAGCTGTGGAAAGCATTGGAGTCAACATGGGCCATGGGGGTGGGGGGGGCAACTCAATATTAGGAAGGTGTTCCCAATGTTTGGTATACTCAGTGTATATAGAAACGTAAGCTAGTGTATGTCTGTGAGAGTGCGGCTCCTGATAGTTCCTCCTCACCTCCTTGCATGACACACTGGTTCAGAGGATCTTCCTCATCACCAACCTGACGAGCATTCCTCCTTCAGAGAGAGGAAACCAAAAAAGACATCATGTTAGATAAGTGTGTACTAAATGTGAGTATTCCTATGTTGATACAAGTAGGGCTTATAGCTACATGTACATGTGTTGGATGGGTAATGGGTATATAGCATAAAAGTGGAAAAACTTTAATTTCCACTCCATTTAAACTTCCCGTTTAGTTTATAACGTCATGTTTAGTAATATAACTGTGTGAATTGCTAGTTATACAATGTACGTATGTGTTGGATGATAAATGGGTGGAGTGTGAGCTGAGCGGGTCCACCTGCGTGCGATGGGCATGAAGGGGCTGCAGGCTTGTCCATCCCAGGTGCAGTAGGGATCTCTGGCCAGGCAGCACTCAGCGCAGGCCTGGCCGTACAACTCACACTGGAACAGAGCCAACTGGGCTACACCCTCTGCAGAACCCACAAACAGCCACTGCTGTAGCCACACACACACACCCACACACACACACACACACACACACACACACACACACACACACACACACACACACACAAACCCGAGAAGAAAGACATTCAGATCATTCCAACGTGGCTCAGAGAGCAGCAGCCACAACCATCAGTTTTTTTCAGGAATTCATGCATTTGCTGATTCATACTTTCAACATTCATGTAAGACTGAGATTGACTGCTACGGAACATGTTTACTGGTGTGTATGTAATGTAGATTCCCTATCTTAGTGTGAGCGAGGCCTCATCGCATGGTGGTTACCATAGCAACTGGTGATGAAGCTCTCCTTGGAGATGAGTGTGTGTGTTTGGGGGGGGGGTCAGTTGTTTGTGTATATTTGCGTCATTCTTACCTTTTTCTTGGACAGTGTCATGGTAGTCACAGGTGACTTGTGCTGTGGGGGGAGAGGGGAAAATGTGTTAGGGTAAACCCGAGGACAAAAGAAACTACAGATCTGTCAAGAAAATTATAAAAAACTACAGATTTCTCAAAAGTAAGGATACAACGTTGTACCTTGAAGACCTGCAGCTGCTCCAGGGTGACCTCCTGGGTGACACCGTGTTCTTTAGGGAGGGGGATAGACTTCAGCACCTGGCCTGAGTCTGCAACACAGAGGACACTCCTGCTTGTACTGTACTCAAGCACACACGCGCACGCACATACACACGCATACACACACACAAAACATCTTCCCCCACACACCTGTGCCAATGAACAGGACGTCATACTGTCCGTCCACTGCCTCTACTCGGTCCACCAGCAGTCGGCTGAACTTGTAGTGCACTCCCACCCTGACCAACAGAGGGCGCCCTCCCAGTGGCAGCACCGCCTCCTGCAGCAGAGGGTGGGTACGGCTGAAGAAGATGACGTCATCGGGGTACTCCCGGGTAGAGCTGTAGCTACCGTATGTGCTGCTGGGACACTGGAGGCAGAGCGAGAGAGATAAAGAGAGCTGCATTGGCATCAAGCATTCAAAGATGGATAGAGTCGGACATAATATGGTTAGAGTTGGGAAAACAGTTGACCCATTGGACTAAAGTTGTTGTTGAGCTAGAGTTGGGTCAAAGACAGTGCTTGTATTATTTTTATTGGCAGACAGCCTCGTCCTCAGCACATTTTGTATTACATGATGAATCAGAATCTGGTGAGTAATGATGGACAGGGAATGACAGCTCATTAGAAGAGAACTTACTGTGCCAGGTCTTGGGTAGGGGATCTTTCCTGTGTACTCGGCCCACTTGTACTGTGGTCCCTCCTTGTGGTAGAAGTTTCCTTTGTATGCCCGGACCACATCCTGCATGCGGTACACACACACCGCTGAGCCATTTAGAATGTCACTGTGGGGAAGAGAGGATTATTATCTGTCAATCAACTGTCAAACACAATGAAACTCACACAGCCAGTCAGTTATGTGTCTGTTGTCATCCGTCACTACAGACAGTACAGTCTGTTGTCTGTATGTCACACAGCAAATTCTCCAGTGTTAAATCAACAGTTTAAGTGTTAAATTTAACACTGGTCAAGTTTCCATTAGAGTCCACACCTGTCAGTGTTAAATTAACACAGTGCTTAGTGTAAAGCTTGTATTTGCATATTTCCCAGCATGCCTTGCCTTTCGAGTGAATTGTAGAGTTACTACCTGCGGCCCGCTACCAAGGACTGTGGGATCTCCTCAGCGGCCGACGTGAGTAAGACATTTAAGCACGTTAACCCTCGCAAGGTTGCCCAAATGGTATCCCTAGCCACGTCCTCAGAGCATGTGCAGACCAGCTGGCTGTTGTGTTTACAGATATATTCAATCTCTTCCTATCCCAGTCTGTAACTAAACTAAATGACTATCGCCCCGTAGCACTCACCTCTGTCATCATGAAGTGCTTTGAGAAACTAGTCAAGGATCATATTCCCTCCACCTTACCTGCCACCCTAGACCCCCTTCAATTTGCTTACCGTCCCAATAGATCCACAGATGATGCAATCGCCACCACATTACACACTGCCCTGTTCCATCTGGATAAGAGGCATACCTATGTAAGAATGCTGTTCATTGACTATAGCTCAGCATTCAACACCATAGAACCCTCCAAGCTCATCATCAAGCTCGAGGCCCTGGGTCTGAACGCCGCCCTGTGCAACTGGATCCTGGACTTCCTGACGGGTCGACTCCAGGTGGTGAAGGTAGGAAACAACACCTCCTCCTCGCTGATCCTCAACACTGGGGCCCCACAAGGGTGCGTGCTCAGCCCCCTCCTATACTCCCTGTTCACCCATGACTGAGTGGCCAAGCACGCCTCCAACTCAATCATCAAGTTTGCAGACAACACAACAGTAGTAGGCTTGATTACCAACAACGATGAGACAGCCTACAGGGAGGAGGTGAGGGCTCTGGGAGTGTGGTGCCAGGAAAATAACCTCTCACTCAATATCAACAAAACTAAGTAGATGATCGTGGACTTCAGGAAACAGCAGAGGGAGCACCCCCCGATCCACATAGATGGGACCGCAGTGGAGAAGTTGGAAAGCTTCCAGGGCGCAACAGCGCCTCTTCAACCTCAGGAGGCTAAAGAAATTTGGCTTATCACACAAAACCCTCACAAACTTCTACAGATGCACAATTGAGAGCATCTTGTCGGGCTGCATCACCGCCTGGTACGGAAACTGCACCACCCATAACCGCAAAGCTCTCCAGAGGGTGGTACGGTCTGCCCAACGCATTACTGGGTGCAAACTTCCCGTCCCTCCTGGACACCTACAGCACCCAATGCCACAGGAAGGCCAAAAAGGTAATCAACCACCCGAGCCACTGCCTGTTCACCCCGCTATCATCCAGAAGGCGAGGTCAGTACAGGTGCATCAAAGCTAGGAACGAGAGACTGAAAAACAGCTTCTATCTCAAGGCCATCAGACTGCTATAGACACTGATTAGAAATCACAGGCCACTTTAAGGAATAGAACACTAGCCACTTCAATAATCCACCCATATCTGCATCACTCATCTCTATGTATAAACTGCACTCTACACTATTCTACGGTATCTTAGTCACTCTAATTGTGTGTACATATTGCATCACCCATCTCATATGTATATACTGTATTGTACTCTATACTACGCCACTGACTGCTAAACAGCCATCTCTAGCACATCAGAGACTGCTGCCTATAGACATAGATTAGAAATCACCGGCCACTTTAAGGAAATTAAACACTAGTCACTTTAATAATGTTTCCGTATCTTGCACTACTCATCTCATATGTATAAACTGTACACTATACTATTCTTCGGTATCTTAGTCACTTAATCGTGTTTACATACTGCATCACCAATCTCTTTTGTGTATACTGCATACTATAAAGCTTACTATGCCACTGTATCTTAGTCCGATGCCACGTGTATGTGACCAATAACATTTGATTTGATTTGATTTGTATGTGTTAGTGAAAGAAACATGGTTGTTGTATTCATCCATTTTCAGTCCTGTGGCCTTCACCATGTGAGCTGCTAAGCGAATATGTTTTAATACAATTGTTATTATTCAAGACAACACAATACGTATTTCATAAGGCCTTATTTTGAGGGCCCAGTTTTACCCTAATACAGTGGCCTAAAACTCATGGTTTACAGGCCACATCAGGCCTACAAGTCACATTATGCTGGCTTGCAAAGTGATGTGTGATTCCTATTGGAATCAAGTCAGGGTGGGGATATCCAACATTTAGCATTTTGATTAATCCGCAACCTGCATTCAGAATGACTGCTAGGTTGGGAAGACTAAGATATGAGACTGCCTACATCATCTAAACTTTCAGTAACAATAAGTCCAAGTAACAAATTGGATTAGTTTAGAAAAATGTATGTTATTTATATTTAAGTGGTATAATATTAATTAATCAATGTACATGCAAAAACATAGATATCGAAACAAACAATTCAAAAATCGACCTGCAATAGAGCATGCTGGGAAATATGATAATAGTGGGGCGTGGTTTTGGTTTAACACTGGTCTTCCTTTACACCAATTGTTAATTTAACACTTACAGAGGTAATTTAACACCTGAATCAACACTAGAAATGTTACACTGAAAAATCAACAGTAGGGAACACTGGCCATTGTGCATCAGTATACTGACGGGGTGTGTGTCAAAGCTTGCATGTCAGGAAAGGAAGACCCAGAGGATTTCATTAGAGTTACCGGCCTCAGACATTCAAGCCCAAATAAATGCTTCACAGAGTTCAAGTAATAGACACATCTCAACATCAACTGTTCAGAAGAGACTGCATGAATCATGGTCTGATGAGTCCAAACATGAGATTTTTGATTCCAACTGCTGGGTCTTTGTGAGACACAGAGTAGGTGAACGGATGATCTCCGCATGTGTGGTTCCCACCGTGAAGCATGGAGAAAGAGGTGTGATAGTGTGGGGGTGCTCTGCTGGTGACACTGTCAGTGATTTATTTAGAATTCAAGGCACACTTAACCAGCATGGCTACCACAGCATTCTGCAGCAATACGCCATCCCATCTGGTTTGCGCTTAGTGGGACTATAATTTGTTTTTCAACAGGACAATGACCCAACACACCTCCAGGCTGTGTAAGGGCTATTTGACCAAGAAGGAGAGTGATGGAGTGCTGCATCAGATGACCTGGCCTCCACAATCACCCGACCTCAACCCAAATGAGACGGTTTGGAATGAGTTGGACCACAGAGTGAAGGAAAAGCAGCCAACAAGTGCTCAACATATGTGGGAACTCCTTCAAGACTGTTGGAAAAACATTCCAGGTGAAGCTGGTTGAGAAAACGCCAAGAGTGTGCAAAGTTGTCATCAAGGCAAAGGGTGGCTACTTTGAAGAATGTCAAATATAAAATATATTTTGATTTGTTGAACACTTTTTTGTAGAAAAAATAAAGAAAAACCCTTGAATGAGTAGGTGTCCAAATGTTTGACTGGTACTGTATATTGTCACAGAATCCACAATTGCAGATTTCTAAATGCATATTTTACAAGTGAAACCTCATCCCGGATACGGCCAACCTCAGAGCCCTCCCAACCCACTGGCCCTTGGCCCACATGCTGCCAAAGCCTGGTTTACTGGGCTATTCCCAGAACTTCTCTGAACCTCTGCACTAATCACACAACCCGGAGAGAATGTGTCATTGCAGACATTGCACTTTCTCTCTCTCTTTGTTTCTCTATCCCTCTCTTTCACACACTCACACACACACACACACAGTAAACATGTCGTCCTCAACGAATTATGCAGCGCCCCCCTTGGGCCAATCAGACAATTTTATAAATTACAGGGCCATGGGTATCTAAGATATCGTGTGGGATAGCTGGACTAATAGCCAAATTTCATCACTCTTAGTCAAACAGAGTATCAAAGTTCTTGCATATGTTGAGTCTTGACAGTGTTTGCAACATGTGTACCAACATGTTGTTACAATACGAATATCCTTGACTGATTTATATGCATTTATGTGCCAGATCACGCCCATGTGAATGTTTATTGGTCCATAGCGGCCATGTTGTTTGAGCTACTAGTCTGGAAAATATTGTGTTGAGATACCTTTGTTAATAGATGCCACATATCAAGTTTTGTGCAGATCGGTCATTCAGTGCCAGAAGAGTAGCGTTTTAAGTGTTTTTCACAAAATTCTAAATGGCGGAAAATCCATCATGGTGGGCCTTATGGGTCCCTGACGAGAATTTGTTCCTTGTGAGGAGAGGGACCTATCTACCGAATTTCAGGACTTTAGGTCAAACGGGGTGAGGGGCGTGTTTTTTCAAAGTTAGCATTTTCCATCAATGGTTATAACATGACCATCTAGCCAGTCAGTGAATTTTTAAAAATGCTGGATCTCTATGGCAAGACGCATCATTCACCCAAATCTCGTCAAAATCAGGCAAGTGTTATCTGAGATATTCCGTGTGACTAAAGTATGAAAACACTAACGCACTAACATACTGAGACAGATCCACAGTCCCCTCCCCGATTTCATCATGGTGGACAACAAACAAACATTACAGAAAGACACAATCACTTTGAACTTTCTAATGTGAAACATATTTGGGATCATAGCTGAACCATAAAGTCGTATAGAAAAAACCTTTCTTATGAACTGGTTTGAACTTTATTGAATTACCATCAATTTCTGCTGCTGAGGCTTGGTGTCACTGTGGAAAGCATGATCCCATAAGAGACATAACTCACCCTAGCCTCTCCCATCTCTCCATCATCGCCTCATACGGGGAGTAGACACACAAGGAGTACAAACATACATAATGCACCCATTATTTTCCAGAGGAACGAAGTACGTAAGGATGGAGGGGGGTGGCCCAGAGAGGGGCTGCTCCCAATTCTCTGGAAGTCTAAGAATTTAATATTTTTCAAACACCTGAAAAAGCTTTTTCCTGCAATTTAGAGCCATAATCATTGTCTAATTCTATATAGAAAAATATGTAAATGTTTCTGCAAAGGTTATCTAAGCATACCTCTTTACCTGTTCAATTGTGATTTTAATTAATGATGCACATTGATTCTTTAAGAACATGTACGCCTTAAGAGTTTAGTACAACTGCAACACTGGTATATACAGTGCCTTCAGAAAGTATTCATACCCCTTGACTTATTCCTCATTCTGAAGTCAACAAGTTTTTTTTTCATCCATCTACACACAATACACCATAATGACAAAGTGAAAACATGTTTTCGTACATTTTTGCAAATTTATTGAAAATGAAATTAGGAAATACATGTGGCAGCAATTACAGCTGTGAGTCTTTCTGGGTAACGCTTTGCACACCTGGATTATACAACATTTTCACATTATTATTTGTAAAATTCTTCAAACTTTCAAGTTGTTGATCATTGACAGCCATTTTCAAGTCTTGCCATAGATTTTCAAGCCGATTTAAGTCAAAACTGTAACTAGGCCACTCAGAAACAATGTCGTCTTGGTAAGCAGCTCCAGTGTATATTTGGCCATGTGTTTAAGGTTATTGTCCTGCTGAAAGGTGAATTTTGTCTCCCAGTGTCTGTTGGAAAGCAGACTGAACCAGAGTTTCTTTCCAAAATATTGCCTGTGCTTTGCTCTATTCCGTTTATTTTTGTCCCTAAAAACTCCCTAGTCTTTGCCGATGACAAGCATACCCATAACATTATGCAGGCACCACAATGCTTGAAAATATGAAGAGTAGTACTCAGTGATGTTTTGTGTTGGATTTTCCCCCAAAAGGCTTTGCATTCAGGGCATAAAGTTCATTTCTTTATCACATTTTTTGCAGTTTTTTGTTTATATTAAGTCTAACCACCTTGCCAGCAGGCATGCCAGCTAAGATAGATAGAGAAGCTACTGTAACTTGATTGATAGCCTGAAATGGCTTGGTAGCTAGCTAAAGCCAATTTCATCAAATTGCTAGGTGGCTTGTATTACAGTGAAACAACAAAAACATTTTGTTTCATCATTTGTTCATCAAGAAGAAATCAATAGACTACATAGATTGATCAAATTAATTTTTCAAACAACAGCGATTCCTGCCCATCACCGGCAGCTAAAATCTAATTCAGAATTTTTAAACAGGACAAATCTGAGGAAGCACGTGCCCTTGTGCCCCCTATGGGCATGATGCCTCTGCACACACACATGCACACGCACACACACACTTTCTCCCGCTCTACTAACCCACAGCATGTATTACACAAGCCACTCGTCACTCGCCAGGCAGCCAAACCGAACACAAACTACTGTCACAATAAAACATTGTACAACTCAACACAACGCACAACAGAAATATGCAGCCCTATACAAAAGTAATGATTGAAAGTGTTTGTGTGACATTGTTACTGTCTCATAACTTCTTTACATCAGTGAATCCCTAAGTGGCAGCTCTGGGATACACAACCAATGATACACTGTATATCCCCTCATGTATGCATTCCTAAATGCCTTATAACAGCTACATAAGTCTTATATAACATCAGCCATGGGAAGCAAATGGCTGAAGTTCCAATGGCAGTGGGGTTGTGGTGAACTGTGTGCCGGAGGCTGGCTCACCTGGATGTGGTGAAGAGGCCGTAGATCAGAGGGTTCTTCTTGTCCTTCCCATCATGGAGGATAAAGATGTCCTCTGGAAGGAGAAGAGATATGTTGCATTAGGTAATAGACTTTGATCAAACTGATTATAGGGCTGATTTGCTGTAAATAAGTTACATAACAGGGTTGAGTTTGTGGGTTGTGTGAGTTTCTCTCTCTCTCTCTCTCTCTCTCTCTCTCTCTCTCTCTCTCTCTCTCTCTGTATGTGTGTGTACGTGTTTGTGTGTGTGTGTGTGTGCATATGCGCGTGTGCATGCTCAGTGGTGTACTTAAATTAAAGAAGTACTACTTAAAGTCGTTTTTTGGGGTATATGTACTTTACTATTACAATTTTTGACAACTTTTTCATTTTATTCCACTACATTCATAAAGAAAATATTTACTTTATACTCCCATACATTTTCCCTGACCTCCAAAAAGTAAATAAAAAAAACAAGGAAATCGTACTGTCTGGTTTGTTTAATATAAGGAATTTCATGTATAGCATTTACCTTTACTCAATTATGACAATTGGATACTTTCTCCACCACTATACTTAAGTACATTTAAAACCAGACACTCAAGTAGTATTTTACTGGTTGACTTTTACTTTTACTTCAGTCATTTTCTATTAAAGAGAGTACTTTTGTATGCTTTTTACCCAGTAGTTCTGAAAGTAGTGCTCACGAGCCAAAGGTGGTCCCTGAAAATTGCATACTATGTCACATTTGTGCAGATTTGTGCACTACGTCATTGCTCTCTCTCTGCTGTATGTGTATGATGGGCCTCTTGCTAGATGCCACTCAAATGGCGAGGGGCTGAAGCTCATTGGTTGAACACAAATTGCTAGAGGGCTGGCCCATGTGGGGGGAAATGTAGGGAAAATGGCGTAGCACAGCTTCCAGAAAAACTGCTGCTTTCAAACTAAGGATTTTGTGGCTAATTGAGGTAAGACAGTAATTCTACTTATAGATTATACATACAGTGGGGAGAACAAGTATTTGATACACTGCCGATTTTGCAGGTTTTCCTACTTACAAAGCATGTAGAGGTCTGTAATTTTTATCATAGGTACACTTCAACTGTGAGAGACAAAAATCCAGAAAATCACATTGTATGATTTTTAATTAATTTGCATTTTATTGCATGACATAAGTATTTGATCACCTACCAACCAGTAAGAATTCCGGCTCTCACAGACCTGTTAGTTTTTCTTTAAGAAGCCCTCCTGTTCTCCACTCATTACCTGTATTAACTGCACCTGTTTGAACTCGTTACCTGTATAAAAGACACCTGTCCACACACTCAATCAAACAGACTCCAACCTCTCCACAATGGCCAAGACCAGAGAGCTGTGTAAGGACATCAGTGATAAAATTGTAGACCTCCACAAGGCTGGGATGGGCTACAGGACAATAGGCAAGCAGCTTGGTGAGAAGGCAACAACTGTTGGCGCAATTATTAGAAAATGGAAGAAGTTCAAGATGACGGTCAATCTCCCTTGGTCTGGGGCACCATGCAAGATCTCATCTCGTGGGGCATCAATGATCATGAGGAAGGTGAGGGATCAGGCCAGAACTACACGGCAGGACCTGGTCAATGACCTGAAGAGAGCTGGGACCACAGTCTCAAAGAAAACCATTAGTAACACACTACGCCGTCATGGATTAAAATCCTGCAGCGCACGCAAGTTCCCCCTGCTCAAACCAGCGCATGTCCAGGCCCGTCTGAAGTTTGCCAATGACCATCTGGATGATCCAGAGGAGGAATGGGAGAAGGTCATGTGGTCTGATGAGACAAAAATAGAGGTTTTTGGTCTAAACTCCACTCGCCGTGTTTGGAGGAAGAAGAAGGATGAGTACAACCCCAAGAACACCATCCCAACCGTGAAGAATGGAGGTGGAAACATCAATCTTTGGGGATGCTTTTCTGCAAAGGGGACAGGACGACTGCACCGTATTGAGGGGAGGATGGATGGGGCCATGTATCGCGAGATCTTGGCCAACAACCTCCTTCCCTCAGTAAGAGCATTGAAGATGGGTCGTGGCTGGGTCTTCCAGCATGACAACGACCTGAAACACACAGCCAGGGAAACTAAGGAGTGGCTCCGTAAGAAGCATCTCAAGGTCCTGGAGTGGCCTAGCCAGTCTCCAGACCTGAACCCAATAGAAAATCTTTGGAGGGAGCTGAAAGTCCGTATTGCCCAGCGACAGCCCCGAAACCTGAAGGATCTGTATGGAGGAGTGGGCCAAAATCCCTGCTGCAGTGTGTGCAAACCTGGTCAAGAATGATCTCTGTAATTGCAAACAAAGGTTTCTGTACCAAATATTAAGTTCTGCTTTTCTGATGTATCAAATACTTATGTCATGCAATAAAATGCAAATTAATTACTTAAAAATCATACAATGTGATTTTTTGTTTTAGATTCCGTCACTCACAGTTGAAGAGTACCTATGATAAAAATTACAGACTTCTACATGCTTTGTAAGTGGGAAAACCTGCAAAATCGGCAGTGTATCAAATACTTGTTCTCCCCACTGTATATTAACTAAATATTGACACATCCAGCCCAAACCCCAAAAAATACTATACTTAGTATACATTAAAACCATGAAACATGTGATACATTTGTGTTCAGATTTTAAACACGTGTTTACTTTCCCATCGTCCTGTTTAGAGCGCATTTAGTCATTAGAAATATATTTGACTTTTATTCAGATTAGTGATAGCAATGTCTGTCAACTTGTCTACATCTGAACAGAGAGATATTCAAGAAATCTTTTAAATTGCGTGGTGTTGTTGTTACTCGATTGAGTTTATTTCCGTTAACTAATCACTTCGCAAACCAGTGTATTGTGACTTGCACACCTGATGTGGCCCATGTGCCAGGATTATCAGACCACAATGTCGAGGATAACTAGGCCATAACTGAAGAACTTAAGAAATGTATAATAGGTAGTCACTTGGTGAAGGAGTCGGTAATATAAGTTACTGAATGCAACAAGCATGTCTCTGTCACTAACAAACACAGCCAGGATTGGCATCGCTCACATTCACTCGAAAGGCATGCTGGAAAATATGCAAATATGGCTTTACACCCTACAGTGTTAAAACAACACCACCAGTGTTTAATGTTTAAAATCCTTAAGAGTCTAAGCCGGGGGGTTTCTGCTATGCTAACATATGGAATTATTTTAAGATGGTCATACCAAGGATCATTTAGCTATTTGATTTTGAATTTAAGGGCCCCTTTAGGTATCAAAAAATGTGATCTTACTTCTATCAGCACATAGAAATGCATTGAATAACAGATCCAAACATGTAAAAACAGATAGTAAAAACATTTATCAAAAGGAAGTGTGTTTTAAAATGTCTGTCCTATACCTGAGAGATATTCTTTTTACCCATATTTAACTAAACTACTTCCCTATTCAGTGTATACTTCCATGAATTTTTTTAACTTGTACTAGGCTACCTTCAGATGAGTCTTGTGGGAGTCCTAGAGTGGGAGTTACATGTTCGTGAGAGCCTCACCTTTCCATAGAGGGCTCATATAAGTGTGTAGCCCAAACTGTTCGGACGCTACAGGCGTGTTCGTGAGAAGACCAATTTTCGGGATGTCTCACGGTCTGACAAACACCAACCTCTGTAGCTCAGCCACCTTCCACTGCAGATACAGAAGGCTGCCATTGGCGGATGTTGTCAGGTCCTGACCATAGGGCCTGACAGTAGAGATCCCCAATCAGAGACAGCTGCCTATCGTTGTCTCTAATTGGGGATCCTATTTAAGTTTGTTCCATTTCCACCTGCGCTGTGGTACATTGTTTTTGTGCTGAGCTTCTGTTGAGCTCTCACGTATGTTACAGGTTCTTGTTTCAACCATTTGTTGTTTTGGTGAAATTCACCTTTAAAATAAAGATCAAACTTAAATAGCGCTGTGCCTTGGTCACTCATTTCAAAGGTTTGTGACAGAATGTACCACCAACCCAGTGCCAAGCAGTGCTATCCTAGGAAGGAAGACCTTCCTTTCCCAGCTCCAAGGAACCCCTCAAAAAGTTTTAGGGGGGGGGCCATGGGGGCTGTGGGATGCAAGGGATGAGGAGGAGAAGGAGCGCCTGTGGTGATACTTCGGCCACACCCGGCCTTTAGTGCGTGTGCCCAGCCCAGTACGTCCTGTGCCGGCTCCCCGCACCAAGCCTCCAGTGAAGGTGTCCAACCTAGCCCCAGGGTCGGAGTCTGACAGAGGGGAAGATCTGCCGCCGGAGGGTTTCAACACCTTGCCTCTGGAGGTACAGGCATGCTGGTGGAGAGCATGTCTGGCGCGGTGGCCCAGTCCAGCTTCCGGGATGGAGCCCCCAGCGACGCCGGTGCCCAGTCCGGGACCGGTAGTCAACCCTGCTCCATGGCCGGAGCTGTCCACTGCACCGGTGCCCAGTCCGGGACCGGCAGTCAGCCCCGCTCCAGAACCGGAGCCGCCTGCTACACCGGTGCCCAGTCCGGGACCGGTTCCCAGTCCAGCTGACGGGTTGGAGCCTCCCTCTGCGCCGGTACCCCGCCCGGGACCGGCATCCAGTCCAGTTCCAGGTCCGGAGCTCCCCTCTGCGCCGGTGCCCAGCCCAGGCACGGCATCCAACCCAGCTCCATGACTGGAGCTTTCCACTGCGCCGGTGCTCAATCCGGGCACAGCGTCCAGCCCAGCTCCATGGCTGGAGCCTTCCTCCACGCTGGTGCCCCGTCCTGTCCCGAAGGCAGAGCCTTTGGACCCAGCGCCACCTGATGGGGGGCTGTGTCCTGCGCTGGGGCCAGAGCCGCAAATTTCCCTCCCTAACCCTCTGGCTTCTCTATGGCTGTCTAGGTCAGGGTCTGACAGTAGGTTTTGTGTGAGGTCCCAAATTACAGACAGCTGCCTATCGTTGTCTCTAATTTGTTCCATTTCCACCTGCGCTTTGGTACGTTGTTTTTGTGCTGAGCTTCTGTTAAACTCTCACGTATGTTACGGGTTCATGTTTCAACCGTTTGTTGTTTTGGTGAAATGACCCTTTAAAATAAAGATGTCAAACTTAAATAGCACTGTGCCTTGGTCACTCATTTCAAAGGTTTGTGACAGAATGTGTTAGATTGAGACGCAGCCCATGCAAAAAAACAGATATCTCTAGTTTAAACAGACAGTTTTTGATGGGGATTTGTGTATTATGCTAATTCGATTTCCACGGGGGCGAGAACTTCGACTTTAGGGTTCATGTGTTCAAAAAGTATTACAGAGAATAAACATGTTCTGGTGTTTACAATATAAACACTGTGACGTGTTTTCATTGAAATTCTAAATGCCTTTACGCATTTAAAACGTGTTACTGACAATTGTTTAGTTATGTGTTCAGATCCCAAAAAATTGGTTTTACAGTGTAGGTGCCAAAGTTCCGGTGCCTGTCTTTAAGGTATCTTTACTTTTACTCAAGTATGATGCTTACTTTTGATTACTTTTTCCATCACTATGTGTGTGTCTGTGTGTGTGCGTGTGTGAGAGCGAGTATGTGTACAAGTGTGTTCCTGTGTGTGTGTTCCTAATGCTGTTTGGTGTGATGGTACGGCTGAGTGGGCCAGCCTAATGAATCCCAGGCAGTAATATCCCATCTCAGTGTGAGAGCTGGAGACAAGCTGATCCTCCATGACCAATCCTCATATAGCAGCCCTCCCCTGCCATGCAGTCTGTCCCCTAAGGCCCTACACTGTCCTCTATCCCCTCCCAATGACAGAGATAAACTAGTGACCAAATGTATGACACATGTACATGTACTGGGCACCGGCGCAGAGGGAGGCTCCAACCCGGCAGCTGGACTGGGAACCGGTCCCGGACTGGGCACCGGTGCAGTGGACGGCTCCGGCCATGGAGCGGGGTTGACTACCGGTCCCGGACTGGGCACCGGCGTCGCTGGGGGCTCCACCCCGGAAGCTGGACTGGGCCGCCGCGCCAGCCACGCTCTCCACCAGCATGCCTGTCCCCTAAGGCCCCACACTGTCCTCTATCCTCTCCCAATGACACAGGTCAACTAGTGACCAAATGTATGACACATGCACATGCACAGTACATTCAGAAAGTATTCAGATCCCTTCACTTTTTCCACATTTTGTTACGTTACAGTCCCGCCCTTCATCAATCTATACACAATACCCCATAATGACAAAGCAGAAAAAAACCCCGGAAATATCACATTTATATAAGTATTCAGACCCTTTACTCAGAACTTTGTTAAAGTACCTTTGGCAGTGATTACAGCCACGAGTCTTCTTGGGTATGATGCTACAAGCTTGGCACACCTGTATTTGGGGAGTTGTTCCCATTCCTCTCTGCAGATCCTCTCAAGTTCTGCCAGGTTGTATGGGGAGCGTTGCTGCACAGCTATTTTCAGATCTTTCCAGAGATGTTCGATCGTGTTCAAGTCCGGGCTCTGGCTGGGCCACTCAAGGACAGAGACTTGTCCCGAAACCACTCCTGCGTTGTCTTGGCTGTGTGCTTAAGGTTGTTCTCCTGTTGGAAGTTTTACTTTCGCACCAGTCTGAGGTCCTGTACTTTGCTCTGTTCATCTTTGCCTCGATCCTGACTAGTCTCCCATTCCCTGGCACTGAAAAACATCCCCACAGCACGATGCTGCCACCACCAGGCTTCACCGTAGGGATGGTTCCAGGTTTCCTGCAGACTTGACGCTTGGCATTCAGGCCAAAGAGTTCAATCTTGGTTTCAACAGACCAGAGAATCTTGTTTCTCATGGTTAGAGTCTTTAGGTGCCTTTTGGTAAACTCCGAGTTGGCTTTCATGTGTCTTTTACTGAGGAGTGACTTCTGTCTGGCGACTCTACCATAAAGGCCTGATTGGTGGAGTGCTCCAGAGATGGTTGTCCTTCTGGAATGTTCTCCCATCTCCACAGAGGAACTCTAGAACTCTGTCAGACTGACCATCGGGTTCTTGGTCACCTCACTGACCAATGCCCTTCTCCCCGGATTGCTCAGTTTGGGCAGTCAGCTCTAGGAAGAGTCTTGGTGGTTCCAAACTCCTTCAATTTAAGAATGATGGAGGCCACTGTGTTCTTGGTACCCTTCCCCAATCCTTTCTTGGGGCTCTACGGACAATTCCTTCGACCTCATGGCTTGGTTTTTGCTCTGACATGCGCTGTCAACTGTGGGACCTTATATAGACATGTGTGTGCATTTCAAAATCATGTCCAATCAATTGAATTTACCACAGGTGGACTCCAATCAAGTTGTAGAAACCTCTCAAGGATGATCAATGGAAACAGGATGCACCTGAGCTCAATTTCGAGTCTCATAGCAAAGGGTGTGAATACTTAAGTAAACAAGCAATTTTAATAAATTAGTCAAAATTTCGAAAAACCTGTTTTTGCTTTGTCGTTATGGGGTATTGTGTGAAGATTTCTGAGAAAAAATAAATATTTAATCAATTTTAGAATGTAACAACAAAATGTGGAAAAAGGTCAAGTGGTCGGAAATACTTTCCGAAGGCACCGTACACAAACAAGACAGAGATATGTGCACACAGTCTACACACATTAAATAACGGATGCGATACACAAACACATGCATGAATTCACGCACACATTAACACATGAACGGACAAACGCAAAGCATGCACGCACACACAGTATGTATGGTGGGCTTATATTTGAGGTGTGAGACACAGTAAAGCGTATCATTATTCTCACATTCCTCTTGTTCCTGCTGCTTCATGTGGCCTCGATAGGATCAGTCTGGTGGAAATCTAATCTCATCTCTCACACACATACATCTCCTCACACACACAACGTTTCACACACACACACACACACACACACACTGCAGCACGCATACACATGCCGCCGCATAGCCCAGGGCACAACACACATCATAGAGTCTGGGTACACCATGCTGCTCTCTCTCTCTCTCTCTCTCTCTCTCTCTCTCTAAAACCCAGAATGCATTAAATGCATTAATTGTCTCCTACATTCTACTTCTCCCTTTGTTTCTTATCCAACACATCTTCATCCTACTTTCTCTCTCTTTCTCTCTCTGTCTGAACAATCCTCTTCCATTTATCTCCCAAATACACCTTTTGGAGTCTCTCTTCCAATACATTTCTTTGTCTTTCACTTTGTCCTCCCAACCCTCTTGTTCTTTCTCTCTCTCTTTGTCTGTGTCTCATTGTCTCTCCTGAGGGCTATACTTGTGTCAGTTCCTCTAAACAAAGAGATCTGTTCCCCCGGAGGGGAGATATCCTTGTCTTACCCACACCCCTCCAGCTCTAGCCTCTATCTTCTCCAGAAAATACCCTTCTCCTCAACTCTCCACCCCTCCTCTACTGTCCTGAATAACAACACACTAACACGCCAGTGAATTCCATCTCTCCTGGCTTATACGTCTGTTTATGGGCTTCTGACCAGACACGCCCTTCAAATGTTTTCGAACTGATGAACACATTCAAAAGACCTTTAAGATATCTATATGTAGGCCTATTAAAACACAAACAGTTAATTAATTGAAATTCTACTATACTCTGATCCTCTGAGAGCTTCCCTAACCATCAGGGGTGGAAAAGGTATTCAATTGTCATACTTAAAAGATAACTTAATAGAAAATGACTCAAGTAAAAGTGAGTCACCCAGTAAAATACTACTTGAGTTAAAGTCTGAAAGTATTTGGTTTGAAATATACTTAGTATATAAGTATATAAGTACTTATATAAGTAAGTATATAAGTAAGTATCCAAAGTAAATATAATTGCTAAAATGTACTTAAGTATCAAAAGTCAAAATAAAGGTATAAAAATTTCCCATTCCTTATATTAACCAAACCAGACGGCACGGTTTCCTTGTTTTTGTTATTTACGGATAGCTAGGGGCACACTCCAACACTTAGGCAATCATTTACAAACTAAGCATTTGTGTTTAGTGAGTCCGGCAGATCAGAGACAGTAGGGATGACCAGGGATGTTCTTTTGATGAATGCGTTAATTGGACCATTTTCCTGTCCTGCTAAGCAGCTGTATGGAATAAAAGTACATTATTTTCTTTAGGAATGAAGTGAAGTAAAATATAAATAGTAAAGTACAGATACCCCCAACAACTACTTAAGTAGTACTTTCAAGTATTTTTACTTAAGTACCTTACACCACTGCTAACCATGTCTCTCATAAGCTTTCAATCCAAGACTACAGTAACACTTTATTCTGACTGTAGGAGGATTAGAAACTAATGTATTCAGTAAGTATTGATGGTTGAGTGCTCCACACTGTAAACGATCCCTTTCACCTGTACAAACACTGATGACCTGCCAGGATAGTGGCTCTTGTCAAAGTTGACAGCAGTTTAGCCCAAATATTCTTGTAGAAGTTCCGGCATCGATAACAGCCTGGCTCCTTCAACATGAGGGACCCGGACCCGAACAAGGCGCTCATGCAATTCGTAGTGTTTCTGGCCGATGGAGCGTGCCGTAAACACAACAGCGGCAGCATTCTTGGCCTGATGGGATCTTTTCAGCTGCAACGTGTCCCGGGGTAGGTTGTTCATGTTCATCTTCCTACTCACAGTCCTGGGTGAGACGGGTTGTTGGTTTGTACGTGTTTGTATGTGTCTTGATGTGTGTGGTTCACTTTTCCTCAATATAACCACAGAGAGAAGGAAGGAGAGGGAGAGTAGGGACGGTTTACTGGCTGGTTGTGTTTACATAAACAGATGTGATAAGGGACCGGTCCTGTCTCTCGGTTTTGCTCCTAGTGATCACATCACTGACTGATACTCCATGGCCCATATAACCAGCGATGACAGAGTGCAAACATAGACACACATGTGCACGTGCTCACACTCACACAGACACGCAGAGACACACACACACATAGCCACAAACACACACTTGATAAACAAGAGATCACACAGAAGGACAGTGCCAGACCCTTTATATCCTCTTTAATAGAGACTACATAGTTGTTGCCAGGGCGACTAGGGCTGAAGTACTACAAAGGCAGAGCAGGGTAAAGAGACAGGGCTGCTGGTCACCGTGGTAACAGAGTGGAATACCACAAACCAGGGTGGAGTGGAGTTATGCTGGCTGCATGATCAAAAACACTAAGCTTTCTGTAGGCCAAGCATAGAATTTTCACTTCTATATACAGTGCCTTCAGAACATATTCATGCCGCTTGACTTATTCCACATTTTGTTGTGTTACAGCCTGAATTCAAAATTGATTGCATAGATTTTTTTCTCACCCGTCTACATAAAATACCCCAAAACGACAAAGTGAAAACATGTTTTTATACATTTTAGCACATTTATTGAAAATGAAACACAGAATACAAAAGTATTCACACCCCTGAGTCAATGCTTTGTCTTTCTGGTTAAGTATCTTAAGAACTTTCCACACCTGGATTGTACAATATTTGACCATTATTATTAAAAACATTCTTCAAGACCTGTCAAGTTGATTGTTGATCATTGCTAGACAGCCATTTCCAAGTCTTGCCATAGATTTTCAAGCCGATTTATGTAAAAATGGTAACAACACTCAGGAACATTCAATGTCGTCTTAGTAAATGTAACTTTTATATAACTAGGCAAGTCAGCTAAGAACGACGGCCTACATCGGTCAAACTTGGACGACACTGGGACAATTGTGCACCACCCTATGGGACTCCCAATCACGGCCGATTGTGATGCAGCCTGGATTCGAACCAGGTTGTCTGTAGTGACGTCTCTAGCACTGAGATTCAGTGCCTTGGTAAGCAACTCCAGTATAGATTAGGCCTTGTGTTTTAAGTTATTGTCCTACTGAAAGGTGAATTTGTCTTCTAGTGTCTTTTGGAAAGCAGACTGAACCAGATTTTCCTCTATGATTTTGCCTTTGCTTATATCTGTATTCCATTTATCTTTATCCCCCAAAATTCCTTAGTCCTTGCCGGTGACAAGCATACCCATAACATGATGCAGCCACCACCACGATTGAAAATATGAAGAGTGGTACTCAGTGATGTGTTGGATTTGCCCCAAACAAAACACTTATTTATTCAGGACAAAATGTTGAAGATGTCCTTGCCAAATTTTTTGCAGTACTATGCAATAACCTTTTACTGCAGTGGGCTAAATCAGGGTCACACAGAGTGTTTATTGGTAGTCTTAAACAAATCTATTTTGAAACATTATAACATTTTATATACACTACTGGTCAAATGTTTTAGAACACCTACTCATTCAAGGGTTTTTCTTTATTTTTACTACTTTCTACATTGTAGAATAATAGTGAAGACATCAAAACTATGAAATAACACATATGGAATCATGTAGTAACCAAAAAAGTGTTAAACAAATCAAAATAATAGCCACCCTTTGCCTTGATGACAGCTTTGCACACTCTATTTAATGTTTAATGCAGGCTGTAACACAACAAAATGTGGAAAAAGTTAAACGGTGTGAATACTTTCTGAAGTCACTGTAGCTGCTTTAGCGCCAATACAGTCTGTACAATATCCACTCCCTCCCCCTCTGCTGTCTTATTGAGATTCAATAACATTCACCTATGGTATATGTCTGTAGAACTTTAGTATAATTGTCTGTGTTTTCCTTGGAAAAATGGTTGGTTATGGTCAGTGAGCTTATGGTCATGTGTGTGGTCACTGGTCAGTAAGAGTGAGATAACGTTGATAGTTCATACTCACGTAGTTGGTCAAAGTGAGTCTGTATCCCGTCGGGTCCAGGGACAGAGCAGACTATACGTGCCTTCTGGAAGGTACTCCACTTGTTCACCAGACTCCGCTGGCCCCCGATGTCATTCTGTACTCACACAGATTAGAATAGATGTCACTATTGACATAGACAGCAACTAAGATAGTAAAAAGGTAAACAAACACACATATACAGGCACATCGATAAACACACAGGTGCATATACGCACATGCCCGTTTTACGTAAACACACACACACACCCGTACATTGGTACCAGTACACACAGGCACGTAGAGATCCTTACCTTGCATACACGTGCCACTCTGGAGTACAGCACCTTCCCAGCAGCCCCCTCGGCCTCCTGAGCGCGCTCAGTGAAGAACATGTATACCTTATCATCCTCTGGGTTATCAGTCTCCGCCATCCAGGCCACCTTCACAAACTGGGCATCTGACAGAGAGCGAGAGAGAAGAGAGATTTGACCATTTAGACAGAGAGGGAGATAAGGGGGGAGAGAGAGAGAGAGGGAGAGAGAGAGGGAGAGAGAGAGAGAGAGGGAGAGGGAGAGGGAGAGGGAGAGAGAGAGAGAGAGAGAGAGAGAGAGAGAGAGAGAGAGAGAGAGAGAGAGAGAGAGAGAGAGAGAGAACAGCAGTACCGGAGAGAGAGAGAGAGAGAGAGAGAGTGAACAGCAGTACCGGAGAGAGTGAAAAATATGTTTACAAATTAGAGCGAATGAGAGGAAATGTTTTGATGAGAAAGAGGGAAAGATAGAACAAAGATACATTTTTGAGTTTTTATTGTTTCATTTATACAGAGGTCCCCACTTCCTTACCCTGCAGCCAGGTGGAGTCGTACTGCTCGGTGCGGATCACATGACGACTGCCCAGGCTGCGGAAGAAGGCAGAGTCTCGACTCATGAAGTCAGATGAGATCCCAGCATACAGCTCCCCATCTGGACACAGATACAGACAAACATATTATCCTACATACTATGTAGGCCTACCCATGGAACACCACAAACACATCATTATCTACGTACACCTATGAGGACATCAACCAGGTCTTTGTGTTAGTGTGAACTCACTCACACACAAGACATTTGCTCACAAACATACTGTGTGTGATTACCAATAATGGCAGCGGCAGTTCTCTGGTGTGGATCATATGGACACTTTCCCTTCCCGCATTCAGTCTGTCCAAACGACAGAGTTTGTCTCTCCGACTGCCAAAGAAACAGAATTGAATAGACACATTTTACACACACACATACATACACTCACTCACGCATGGACACACACGCTACTGCCACATTACAACAAATGGCAGACTGGCCATCTGGCATCACGGGAAAATGCCACATGGGCTGGTCGATATTTTGCCCATTGGCCCTGTCTTACTTGTTTTTTTTTTCCGCAAAATCATAATTATCTGGCTAATAATGAGGGCGTCAAAAAGAAAATAATTGTCCGGTGTTTTCTAAATGCAAGGGCCGATTTTTGGTCCCAGTCCGCCCCTGCACATAACTCATGTACAGTACAACTCTAAAACTCTCCCAGACTTGTATATTAATGAGGCAGTAATCTCCGTAAATATTTGGGTGAAAAATGCAATGTGAGGGAGGCAGCCCCGCTGGCCTCTCAAAGCACCGCGTCCCCTCGTGTCCTTGTTCAGGAGTCTAAGCCCCTTTCATGGGCTTCGCACCTTCTCCCAGAAACACAGACACCAGCACACATGGGGACCTGAAGACAGTGTGTGAGAAAGTGAAAGAAGAAAGAGAGAGAGGAAGAGCAAGGGAGTTTAGCTAAGAATTGTTGAGACATGGGGCAAACACACGGAGACATAGGGTAGGCAGGTATCAGGGTACACAGTAGAGTATGCATAGGTGTAGCAACAGATAGGGGCAGCTATAGGGGCAGACAGCTAGGCCTATAGTCAGACAGAGCATACAGGTATAGGATTTATTGCTGTAGGACAGATGTAGAAGGACAGAGAGAGAACGCTTGAGATAGGCATCAGTAGAGACGTTTTCCTCAATACATTCCTGGGGGACCCCCGAGTGTGCACATGTTGGGTGAGGAAGGTGTGTGTGAGTGTGTGGCTTTACCTTGAGGAAGACGCTGGTAGGGATGAAGGCACAGCGAGGGTTGAAGGCTCCCGTTCCACACACATACAGGTGGGTCTGGTTGTAGGGCTGCAGCACCCGAAGGAAGTTAGCACACTCCGACTGTAGAGGGGGATTGAAGTTAGGAGTGTGTGTGCGTGTGTGTATTTGTGTGTTTGTATTTGTGTGTGTGTGTGTGTGTGTGTGTGTGTGTGTGTGTGTGTGTGTGTGTGTGTGTGTGTGTGTGTGTGTGTGTGTGTGTGTGTGTGTGTGTGTGTGTGTGTGTGTGTGTGTGTGTGTGTGTGTGTGTGTGTGTGTGTGTGTGTGTCTATACCAGTAACCACTCACCTCCGGGTCCTTTCCAGCCATCAAACACTCTTGGACCCGGTCTGGACTTGCTGGCCAGTAGAGCTGAAAAAGGAAGCGACAGTACAGTTGTCATGCCACCATGATGATCTGGTATCATGCCACCGTGATGATCTGGTATCATGCCACCGTGATGATCTGGTATCATACCACCGTAGATGACTAACCTCCATAGCATGTCCACTGAGTTAGTCATTTAGGGGCTGTAGCAGAGATCATGTGATAAGATAAAGATGTTTTCTTTATCATTCGCTTCAGGCTATCTGAGGAACTGATGGATGACTACAAAATTATTGTAGACACCCTCGTTAGCACAGGGAATAGAATAATTATCTCTGGCCCCCTCCTGTGCTATCGAACGGGTTCAGCCGCCTCGTTGCCCTAAACGACCTGAAGCAACTTTGCAACAACAAGAACCTCCCTGGTCTTTGTAGTTGAATCTGTTTGAAATTCACTGCTCAACTGAGGGATCTTACAGATAATTGTATGTGTGAGTTACAGAGATGAGGTACATTCAAAAATCACTATTAATGCACACAGAGTGTGTCCATGTAACTTATTTTGTGATTTGTTGAGCAACTTTTTACTCCTGAACTTATTTAGGCTTGCCATAACAAAGGGGTTGAATACTTATTGACTCAAGACATTTCAGCTTTTCATTTTTAAAGTTCCAGTTACTGATAAGTTACTGATAACCATGCACCCATCAAGAAAATGACTGTTAGAACAGCTAATTCCCTGTGGATTTGTGCAGAATTTAAAAACTGTATGGTTGAGAGGGACGAGGAAAAGGAACAGCAAATAAATCTGGCTGAACAGCCGATTGGTAAACGTACTGTAAAAAGAGAAATTAAACCAAAAGAAGAAGAAACTGTACTGTGAAAACGAAGGTACATTTTTATAAACGATGATAGCAAAAAACTTTCATGAAATTTTGGCCAAAAGGCAAACTTAGCTTCCTCCTTCATTGAATCAGGCTCATTCATCACAAAACCCTTTGATATTGCCAACTACTTTAATGACTTTTTCAATGGCAAGATTAGCAAACTTATGCATGACATGCCAACAACAAACTCTGAGCCTTCATATTCATGGATAACTGACCAAATAATGAAAGTTAAGCGTTGTCATTTTGAATTCTGTAAGTGAGTGTGGAAGAGGTGAACAAATTATTGCTTTCTATCTATAATGACAAACCACCTGGTTCTGGCAACTTGGATGGAAAATGACTGAGGATGGTAGCGGACTATATTGCCAGCCCTACTTGCCATCTCTTCAATGTAAGCCTACAGGAACATCAACAATATGAAGGTCAATCTCTCCTTGCTTAAAGTAGAGGAGAGATTGACTGCATCCCTACTGATCTTTGTGAGAGGTATTGACATATTAAAAGTACCAAACTGTCTGTACAAGCATTTAACACACAACTCGGACATCCATACATATCCCACCCCATATATGCTACCAGGGGTCCAGAACAGAGTCTAGGAAATGCACAGTACTATACAGAGCCATGACTACATGAAACCCTCTCCAACCCCAGGTAACTCTAAATAAAAATAAGATTTAAAAAACAACACCTCACGGTACACCGCGGACTGTGAAGACAGACACACAGACACAGACACAGACACAGACACACACACACACACACACACACACACACACACACACACACACACACACACACACACACACACACACACACACATTATTCTTAGTAATGTAGTATTGTAAACTTGTATGACGCACAAGTTTTTGTATGATGCTACATTGGATTTCTGTTTGTACCCAAGGAATAGTAGCTGCTGTCTTGGCAACAGCTAATAGGGATCCCAATAAAACACTAAATGCTATCACTGAACACAAGAGGGGGAAGTAGATTGGGCGACCACCAGCATTCTCACTGGGAATATATAAATCAACCATCTGTGACAAATTAAATTTCTTGGATTGGAGTTTTCTACTAATTCTATGCTCTGGACAAAGATACGGAAATGCATAGACACTACACTAATCCCTGTGCAACATGCAATTCAATTAGCAAGAGACTGAAAAGGAACTGGATGAAGAAGAAAAGAACGAGAGGGAGGAAATGGAAAAGGAGAGAAATTAGGATAATGCTGGTAGGGGGCATGGATAAATAGAGAGTTGGAGTTAGTGATCTCACACACACACACACACACACACACACACACACACACACACACACACACACACACACACACACACACACACACACACACACACACACGTGCACAGAGCTCTTCAGTGCTTGTGTGTGATGTGGGCTGGTGGTGAGAGGACTCATGCAATAGGAATGCCTCAGGGGTTGGTTGATCAGAGGATGGTGTTATTAGAGGGAGCATGGCGCTCCAGTCAATCTCCTGCCAGGCAGAAATGGGAACAGGGGTGACCTTAGAATGAAACCCTCACTTATACAATGCGTGCTATTCCTGTCTGGGAAAGAGTCTGAGAGAGAGTCCCTGTATAAATGTGTGTCTACGTGTATTAGAATTAACGTTCTGAGAGGGAGGAAATAGAAAGGGAGAGACATTAGGATCTGACTGGTAGTGGGCATGGGTACATACAGTATAGAGGTGGAGAAAGTGTGTGTGGATTGTTGTGTATTAGAATGAGTGTTTGCCTGAAAGAGAGGGATTGAGAGGCACAGGGGGCTTGATGGAAAGAGGAAGGGATGCTGGACAGCTGGAGATGGCTTGCTTCCCCGTATTCTGGTTATCATCAATTTGAGCGTAATTATACCTCTACATTACTTTATCCATGCACACAGTGACTGTGACAGTCATCCAGCCCCTAACATCTATTCTCTCACAAGATTTTCTGGGTTACAGTGAAAACCAGCTAAGAGATGACATTTTCTTAACTGAGGAGTGTAGCTGCATCAATAAATGTGTTAATGTGGGCGTAAGTGTGTGTAAGTAATTGTATTTTTTCACACAATCATGCAGACCAGAAACAGACTGTGGTTTGGATAATTGCTTTTCAGATCGTCTTTTTCAACTGTTCTAACAACTATAGTGGTTGTGTCACCAGGACAGTTCAGTACAGCTTGGTTTGGTTTGGCTCGGTTCGGCTCAGTAGTGTGAGAAGCCTATAGAGGGCCAGGCAGTCTGACCTTGCTGGGGTTCTGTGTGATGTCGTCCAGGCTGGTGGACAGCAGGTTGTCCTTCATGGCCACGTAGAGCCGACGGCCATCTTCATCTGGCAGCAGAGAGTGCATGTCCCCCGCCACCAGGGGCAGGGATAGGAGACGGCCATTCTGGACCAGCTCTGAGAGAGAGAGAGAGAGAGAGAGAGAGAGAGAGAGAGATAAGCCGAGAGAGAGAGAGAGGAGAGAGAGAGAGAGGAGAGAGAGAGAGAGAGAGAGAGAGAGAGAGAGAGAGAGAGAGAGAGAGAGAGAGAGAGAGAGAGAGAGAGAGAGAGAGAGAGAGAGAGAGAGAGAGAGAGAGAGAGAGAGAGAGAGAGAGAGAGAGAGAGAGAGAGAGCGAGAGAGAGAGAGAGAGAGAGAGAGAGAGAGCGAGAGAGAGAGAGAGAGAGAGAGAGAGAGAGAGAGAGAGATAGAGAGAGAGACAGACAGACAGACAGACAGACAGACAGACAGACATGCAGAGAGATTAATACAACAACAGCACGGTACTGAGGCTGTCCTAATATGGACACCGTACAGCGGAGAGGTGAGTCACAATATGATACAGACACCAATATTACAGCTATACTACGTCTGTAACCCAATGACAAATAAAAATTGACTGTATGATCAAACAATTTGTATAGACAGCTTATGAACTACAGATAGAAAAACAGAGAGATCAAAAACACAGTCACACACCAGCTATAATATCTCATATGGTACACAAAGACCAGCTAATGAGTAGTACTAGGCTGCATGCATTAATCATATGAGTTGTAGTATTCTGTGGCTATGACTCTGGATGAGTCCAACACCACTCCACAAACAGACATAATATGGCACTACACAAACCCTTTCCCACAGCATCTATCACACATTAATCTATTAATTTCTCAAGCATGCTTATCGGGATCAACATAAGCCAGAACTCCATCAGACAAACAAACAAATACATCTCCAGCAGATTAGACGATAGTGACACAACATTGAGACTATGAAAGCTATGATATAGGCTGTACGTGAGATAGACCCAATAGCCGGATAGCTAAGAGTAGCGATTAGCAGAGGATGACAATCACCACTTCTATCAGTCTACTCTCAGTGTGAAACCACACTTCTCCCACACAAACTACACTAACATACAGAATGTCGATAAGCTTTGAGATCACATAGGAAGGAATTTTGAGGATGGATTGGTTTACATTCATCTAACTGTTCTAACACATATTATCTGTTTCCCTTAGGAGAACCCTTTTAGGTTCCAGATAGAACCCTTTTGGGTTTCACGCCCAAAAGGGTTCTACCTGGAACTAAAACTATTCTACCTGGAACCAAAACGGGCTCTTCAAAGTGTTCTGGGGACAACCGAAGAACCCTTTTTTTTCCCGAAAAGTGTAGCAAAGCTTGGCTCAAAAGCTTAGCTTGCATATGTGTTTGATAGAAGATAGAAGGAGGAGGGTTTGGAGAAGATTGAGAAGTAATGACAGACTGTGTCTGATGGAAAAACTGGAATAGTGAGATGAGACTGATGCCACTGTGATGAGACTGACAGACTGAGAAATGAGACATGACGAGTGTGTTAGAAACTACACCGTGATGAGAAAGAAAATACATAGATGGGGAGAAGGGCATGAGAGAGAAAAAAAAAATGGAGCAGACAGGAGACTGTTATCAAGGGAAAATACTAAAATAAACTGTAATTTTGAGTTAATTTAATCAGTTTTATCAGGTAGCAAATATTTATTTGAAGAAACCGGGAGGGCTGAGTAAGATCAAACTGGCACACACACACTCTTGGTTGTTGGCAAACTTGTTGAGTGAGATGTTCCAAATATCACACACACAAATATATTATATGTACTGTATATACTGTATATTTCTACACACACTGGACTGTAGAGCCAATGGCCAGAACAGCCATCAGGGTTGTGTCATTCTGAGTCTATGATGAATGTTTCTTATTCAGGGTGACAGAAAACACATTCCTGCCTCTCCCAAGCCAAAATCCCCTTTTAGACACGGACATGTAGTCTCCACACCAAGACACATCACACACGCATGCACACATGCGCACACACACATTCCTGCCACTCTCCCAACACACCAGCTGCACCCACCAACCCCACCGGGCCCATCCTTCCTCTGGGGTAGTTGCCTTGACAACAGTGACCAAGTCGACCCAGTGGGGGTTCCAGGCCTGTACTCGCCAGCAGCCCCTCAGAGGGATTAGTACTGGCAGTGTTTCACCTGTCAGACTGGCCTACACAGCTAACACCAAAACACAACGCATCTAATGTAGAAAGTCTGTTAACTTCAGGCACTAATGTGCTAACTGCTCAACTGTAAACGTAGGCCAATGTGTAGAAACAAACTAGTGAGAAGTTGATTGTAAAGGTACATTGTTTAGTTCAGAAGGCTTAGATTGAAATCCTGAAAATGTTGTTGAAATCAAAGGTCACAAACAGAAGGGTCTTCTAAATATGTCTCAACTCATCAGAACAGCCATGTATTTTCAGTCCGGGTAGCCTCAACGTATTTGTAAAAACTGCAGAGTGCAGACGTCCTCAGACGAGCTGAAGGTGACAGCGAGGTCCTTAAGGCCATGACCCTTGACCTCCAGTCAGTTGATCCTTGACCCTGTCACTCTAAATCAAAGAAAACCGTTGACATATTTCCACCGCCCACTCGCCCCACCCTCTCCGCCCTGTGTCCTCATACCCCAACCTTCACACTTCCCCTGGTGTCTGTGGCATTTTTCCGGGCGAGTCTCTGTCTGCCCACCACCCTCTCGTCCTCCTGTCCTGTATGGATGTGGATGTGGATGCCATAATTTAGCATGGCATCAGGAGGATGACAGATATATTTTTAGCCGCCAAACAAACCCAAGCCAGTGAACATTAGATTACCTCAGTCATGGGAGCCACTGATGTGCGTCTATGTGATTAGGGAAAATGTGTGGCGTGTGATACAGCTAAGAACATTCCTGCATCAGGAGACACACACACACAACGAGCACACACACACACACACACACACACACACACACACACACACACACACACACACACACACAACGAGCACACACACACACACACACACACACACACACACACACACACACACACACACACACACACACACACACACACACACACACACAGACAGACACAAAGACACACAGACAAGCGCACATACATGCACACACAGACTAAAATGAACACAGAAGCATGCAGGACTGCACACGCGCACACGCACACACACACACAATGGTGGGAGTCCATTTCAAGACGGATGGTTATTTTCCTCAGACTGGTGCTAAGTTAACTGTCTATCATGACTCAATAGAGTAGATATCATTAATCTCCCTCAGTACCATGTTGTTATTATCAAGAGGACTGCTATTGTGTCTAAGTGTGTGTGTATGTTTCTAAGTGGGTGTGTGTGTGCGTGTCTATGTGCGTGGGTGTGTCTGTCTTTGTGTCTGAGTTAGTCTACCTGTTTCCCTACATGGGGAGCCCCAGCGCTGAGTTGTCTGGCTCACAGTTCCCAGGGGGAAGATTTTGTTCGGTGCGCCACTAGAGAAATTAGGAAACTGGGGCCCATTTCCTGTGGAAGTGGGGTTATCACTTCACCAATTACATTGCAATTAGAGAGGCAGGCCTGGAGGCGCCTGGGAAACGGACAAACACACACTCCCGGACATCTGGATTGTTTCACCCCTCAACCAGGCACACGTGGATACCCTGCCCTTTCACCTTTCTGAATATATAACTACATAGAATAATCAGATGTTTGACAAAGGCAGCTCTCTGTCTGAGCATTACAGCACTGCTTTAGTTCAAAGGATGCAAAACCAACATATGCCGTTATCAAGGGTGATGTCAAGGAGGAATACCAAGTATATGGGCACCACCCTCCCCTCAGGTCAAAGGAGAATGTGTCATCATCTTGAGATGATGAAGACTCCCAATCTATGTGAGAAATGTCTTGTGTGAATCAATCTAAATGATAATGACCTTCCAAACATGGCCGCCTCTCCAATCACTGTACAGGGTAATGATGCATCATCACGGGTCACGAGAGGAGCAGGTGAACTGTAAAGGTAGCCGGGCAGGGCAAGCATCATCAAGCGGCAACACTATAACCCGCTTGTGTGGAGTTCCCAATCATTATACATGGCTTAACAGCTGGCATTGCTTCATTAGCCTTTTATATGTGCCGCAATACATTTCACATAATATGCAGCAGTAAAATGTCCCTTCTGTGTGGGAAGCAAGAACCCAATCTCCAGCTGTCATTTTTCATTTGGGAATTAAGGGCTGGAGTCTACAAGCGACTGGGATAATTAAGTCATTAGGAGTGGGGGTGGCAGGCAGTTTAAGTCCAGTGCTGGCTGGCTGGCCGATGCGAAGTTTGACTGAATAACTGGGATAATTTAGTCATTAAAGATAGGTGGGTTGGAGAGAGAGGGAATAGGCAGCCAAGCTGATGGGGTAATCAGTTATGGTGGGGTTAAGACCAGCTCCCTAACAAATAGATCTCCAGGATCTGATCTGGAATCAGGCCCTGGTGGCAACCCTGACCCGTGAAGAGCAGAGGAAAAGGTGCTTTTTTAAGTTTCTGGATTTTCTATTTCGTTCCTCTGATATTGAACTCTGCATTGTGACACTCATGTTCAAAAGCAGCCAGATGTAGCACTGAAATTAAATCCAGCAAAGCAGAAATTATGCAGGAAATGAAACGGCTCAGTGTTCAGACAGCTTCACTCTGACTGAACGAACTAAATTAAACTAGTTTCCCTCCGTGCATAAGTTCCCGTTATACTTTCTAGGTCACGTACGTTTCAGCCTTGAATCTGATTGTTATATGTACCTCACATTTGATTGATTAGACTATCACTCCCAACTGTGGTTTATGAGTGTGCAGGGAACGAGGCGCAGAGCGAGAGGACTGTGCGAACATGTTTTATTATAATACTAATAATAAAACTAAACAAAACAAGAAAGCTATTGGCACCGTGGCGTGAGTACTTACAAACAAATACAATAGCACAAGCAATGATCCACACACAGGTGGAAGTGTGTGGAGCCTAAATACTATCCCCAATCAGAGGCAACGCTAGACAGCTGTCTCTGATTGGGGATCATAATCTTCCTGGTTAGGGTGTGAGGACTTGATTGTGTGCCTCTCACCTCCCCTAGGTGGGAGTAAGAGGCCTTACCACAACCAAGCCCTCACAGTGGCATTCTCAGACATGAGCAGTTGTAGCAGTTGTATACTCATTGAGCACAGACCAAAAATCTTAACATACCTCTCTATTAGGAGACAGATACAGTGCATTCGGAAAGTATTCAGACCCCTTGACTTTCTCCACATTTTGTTACGTTACAACCTTATTCTAAAATTCGATTAAATTGTTTTTTTTCCTCATCAATCTACACACAAAACCCCATAATGACACAGCAGAAACAGGTTTTTAGAAATTTTTGCAAATGTATTAAAAATAAAAAACTGAAATATTGCATTTACATTCAGACCCCTTGACTTTCTCCACATTTTGTTACGTTACAACCTTATTCTAAAATTCGATTAGCCTCGAGTCTTCTTGGGAATGACGCCACAAGCTTGGCACACCTGTATTTGGGACTTTCTCCCTTTATTCTCTGCAGATCCTCTCAAGCTCTGTCAGGTTGGATGGTGAGCATCGCTCCACAGCTATTTTCACGTCTCTCCAGAGATGTTCAAGCGGGTTCAAGTCCGGGCTCTGGCTGGGCCACTCAAGGACATTCAGACACTTGTCCCGAAGCCACTCCAGCATTGTCTTGGCTGTGTGCTTAAGGTCGTTGTCCTGTTGGAAGGTGAACCATCGCCCCAGTCTGAGGTCCTGAGCGCTCTGGAGCAGGTTTTCATCAAGGATCTCTCTAGACTTTGCTCCGTTCATCTTTCCCTCAATCCTGACTAGTCTCCCAGTCTCTGCCGCTGCAAAACATCCCCACAGCATGATGCTGCCACCACTGTGCTTCAACGTAGGGATGGTGCCAGGTTTCCTCCAGACATGACGCTTGCCATTCAGGCCAAAGAGTTCAATCTTGGTTTCATCAGACCAGAGAATCTTGTTTCTCATGGTCTGAGCGTCTTTAGGTGCCTTTGGGCAAACTCCAAGCGGGCTGTCAAGTGCCTTTTATTGAGGAGTGGCTTTAGTTTTGCCACTATACCATAAAGGCCTGATTGGTGGAGTGCTGCAGAGATGGTTGTCCTTCTGGAAGGTTCTCCCTTCTCCACAGAGGAACTCTGGAGCTCTTTCAGAGTGGCCATCGGGTTCTTGGTCACCTCCCTGACCAAGGGCTCTTCTCCCCCGATTGCTCAGTTTGGCCGGGCGTCCAGCTCTAAGAAGAGTCTTGGTGGTTCCAAACTTCTTCCATTTAAGAATGACTTAGGCCACTGTGTTCTTGGGGACCTTAAATGCTGCAGACATGTCTTGGTGCCCTTCCCCAGATGTGTGCCTCGACACAATCCTGTCTCGGACCTCTATGGACAATTCCTTCGACTTCATGGCTTGGTTTTTGCTCTGACATGCACTGTCAACCATGGGACCTTATATAGACAGGTGTGTGCCTTTCCAAATCATGTCTAATCAATTGAATTTACAACAGGTGGACTCCAATCAAATTGTAGAAACATCTCAAGGATAATCAATGGAAACAGGATGCACCTCAACTCAATTTCGAGTCTCATAGCAAAGGGTGTGAATACTTATGTAAATAAGTTATTTATGTTTTTTATTATTTATACTTTTGCTAAAATGTAAAAAAAGAAAAAAATAGAAGAAAATAAAGTGCTTTGTCATTATGGGGTACTATGTGTAGATTGATGAGGAAAAACAATTATTTAATCAATTTTAAAATAACGTAATAAGTCAAGGGGTCTGAATACTATGTCCGAATGCACTGTAAACATACTATCATTCTTTAAAGAAAAAGCCATCACCCTCAATGACACACATCATCTTTACACAATAATCGCACTTCGTCAATCATACACAAACACCTTCACACAACAATCCCATGCCCTACTTAACATAGCTGATCCCTTATTGTGCAAGAAAGTGGAATGAGGAAAGCAGTGAGAGGGATAGACATTGAACTACATAATACAGTTAACACAATGAGTGGGCAGATGCGAGCCACACTAACAAGAGACAGCAGGGCGTGTGGGAGAGAGAGAGGGGTTCTGTCTTACCTGAGTGGGTGAACTGCAGGCGAGGCAGGGAGGCTCTCCATGCCCCTGTCAGACTGCACCCCAGGTGGGCTAGGAGGAACAGGGTCACGAACCTCCACATGGTCTCACACACGCACACACTCAAAGTCCCGAGCGCAGCACACACACTTCACGAGTAAGGGACCGGCAGGATACACACTCACTTGTGTCTGATTGTGGGCTCTGAAAAGCAGAGAATCTAGTCCAACAATACACAGTACTACCGCTTGGCTTCAGCTCGACAGCTACAGAGATGTGTCTCCTCTCTTCTCTTCATGTGACTTGTCTCCTGTATCTCTCACTCTGTCTTTTGTCACTCTCTACTCTTGGGTTTCTCCCCTCGTTGAGTGTTGATTTTTCTCTCACTGTACTCTAATCTCGCTCTCTCTCCCTCTTTCAGTCCTCCTCTGTATAGGCAAGGAGGAGGGGGAAGAGATCCCAAATCATTGCACCAGCCACACACACACACACTCCTTCTCTCTTTTTCACTGCTCCAGGAAAACCTACTTTAATAGCTGGTAATAAGACAAGACTGCTGTGTGGGGCCTTTCATCTCTCTCTCTCTCTCTCTCTCTCTCTCTCTCTCTCTCTCTCTCTCTCTCTCTCTCTCTCTCTCTCTCTCTCTCTCTCTCTCTCTCTCTCTCTCTCTCTCTCTCTCTCTCTCTCTCTCTCTCTCTCTCTCTCTCTCTCTCTCTCTCTCTCTCTCTCTCTCTCTCTCTCTCGTAAAACGCTTAGCTTATACAACCCTTTCAGTCTATATAATGCTGTCCTAATGTATCCCCTGCTAACAATAACAAAAAATATTTAAAAAACAGTGACAGTCATGTCAGATAATTTACTAGGTATATGTCTACCATAGCCAATAGCTAATCAAAATAACTGTTGGTGTATTGAAGACACAAGGTCAAATATGCTACCATGATTACGGATAGTCCTGAATGATTCGTGAATAATGACGAGTGAGAAAGTTACAGAAGCACAAATATCATACCCCTTCTTATTGTAATGGTGAGAGGTTAGCATGTTTTGGGAGTATGTTTACAAGGAACATTTTTCAAAGTTAAATAAAAAAATTACATGATTTATTTAGTTGAGTTGGCGTCATCATCTAGCAAGGGTGGCTGACCTGCTAGCCTATCTATTAAAAATGTTAGTGGTATTGTTCATATGAATTACTTAATCCATGTGTTGTTTGCCCTGCATAAATACTATCCGGTCATGATTTTCAACAGTAAGACATGATGTAACAGAATGCAGAAGTGTTGTAATTGCAACCTTCTGACTCCAAGGTATAAATACAATTGTAAAATGTAAAAAGACATTGGGTATGTCATGGGTAAAAAAATAAGAGGCTATAATGGTTGTTTGTTGAATAAGCCCATGGTCCTAGCAAATAATGGAAATTGGTAGATGTGATCAGTGTAGGTGTGGCCATGAGGGTCAAGTTTTAGGATTAGAGATGGAGTTAACCATAGAAATAAAATCAATAGAAAGGTCATCCCCATTCAAGTCAATGGCCTTTTCTCAAATGGATTTGCTCAACTCCTGTGTTTTCTCTCCTCCGTCCTCTCTCGCCTCCTTTTGAAAAAGGTCAAAGGTAATCTAGGAGAGGCGGCGAGGAGAGAGGATGTGGACGAAAATGTGCTTGTATGAAATGAGACTCTCCTCCACTCGCACATCATCAGGCAAATCAGGTTTACAGGGGTGGATCCCAAAATAAATATGTAAAATGATAAAAACAAATTAAGTTAGTTGTGCAAGACATTGTTTTTAAACATATGCATGCTTTTCTCCTCTGACAAAACAAAAGCTGAATCAAAGGGAGTTGTGGCAGATTTCAAAAAGGAAGATCGAGATAGTTCTAAGAACAAAGCTTCGGAAGAGACGGAGAGTAAGACGAATGCAGAGATGGAGGCATTCAAACTCTTGTGCCGGGAAGACCAGAACATGAAAGACTACGACTATCAGCTCGGAATGACTACGATGAAAACTGCCTCTCGAAAGAAACATCAGCAATTTGAGAGACTGAGAAGGCAGCAGGTAATGCAGATATTATGATAGGATGATTATCATTAGTAGCAGCTGTCATAGATGGTAGTTGTAGCATTGTGATTGTTAATAAAAGCATGTAAAACTGTAATTACAGAAACAGAGTGAGATAATGAGAAGCCCTGAACCAGAGAGAGTTGCTGGTAGAGGATGGTGAGACTGGTAGAGAAGGAAAGCCATCAGATATGATACAATAGCCTTATTTCTTTAAATGGTGATGTTGTTAATATAGCTTGAGAATATTAGCTGAGTTAACAGCACAGCTGTAGAGTTCAAGCGTATCCAAGCGTTTAATCATTCCGTTTTTGCATGAAAAGGACAAAGAGAGGAGAGAGAGAGAGAGATGGAGAAGGAAAGGGAGAGAAAGACGCATCAAAAGCTGGCTAAAAGAAGGAAAGACGGGCAAAAGAGCTGAGGCAGAAGGCTTCGGAGAAAGAGAGGGAGGAGGAGAGAGATAGAGTAAGAGCAGAGGCATCATGAGGTGAAAAAACTGTGGGAGGAGGAGACTGAGGGAGACAGTTGTGATGACCGAGGGAGAGACCCACTTGGCCGTGAAACAGCAGGATAGATTGAGGGAGTTCGACAGACTCAGAGAGCTTGAGAGTCTTATCAACTTGGACAAGACCAGGTTTGTATCTATTGTCTGTATTTGTTTAGATATGTCCGTGTGTATGCTCAATGACGTGTTTTAACGTACGCTTGTGAGCCACAAACAAAGGCATTGTCTTATCTAGCAGAAGATGAAAGAGGAGAGAACGGTTGGAGAGGAAAGGTGACAGAGGAGAGAGAAAACCTGGGAAGAGATGTATCTGGAGAAGGCGCAGAATGAGAGCAAGAAGTGGGAGCATGCTGTGGTTGTGGCTGTGCCCAGGCTCATTGTCTGCAAGCCAAGGCCTCAGGCTGACCTCACGTCTGACTGTTGGCTCCCGATCCAGAATGACCCAGCTCTAGAGTCCGACCAAGATACTGAGCCAAACCAAGCTCCAGAGCCCACGACGGATGCTGCCGACGCCCAATGTGAGGTACTGGACATTGTTTTTGATGAGAGAGAATGTGTAGATGTAGATGTGGTTTACAGGGGACAGATCGTTCCCCTTGAAGAGCTCCAGGAGGCTGAGGACACTGAACGCCAGGTCAAGGCCAAATCCTACGAAACCCAATGCAGGAACTACACTGACCAGCTGTAGAGGAACCCAAAGCCCTTCCTAGTGATAGAGGAGGAGAAAGAGTCCAGTGGCAGCAAGTGCTCCAGCCTCAGTGGTGAGACTAAGGAGTTGGAGGCACGTGCCAATGAGGAGGCAGGGAAGGACCTCCGACAGGAGGAAGGAAGTGAAGAGCCCAAGAAGGAGAAAAGCAAAGAAGGAAGGTGATTGGCTGGGTGAACGAAAAGGTCAAAGGCGGCTACCATAAGAGGATGGAGCAAACCTATTACAACGAGGAGCAGAAACTAGACAGAATGGTGTACTAGGAGGCACATGACATCACCCGCACAAAGCAGGAGCAAAGGAACCGGGCAAAGCTGCTGAAGGATGAACAGAAGAGGTAGAAGCTGGAGGACCGCTGGACAGAGTAGGAGAAGGAGAGGGCTTAGAAGAAAGAGGCCAGGAAGCTCAAAAAGAGAGAGAAGGAAGGTTCCAATTCTAGAGACAATATCAGCACATATAATATAGCCAGGGTACATATTGGGCTGAGCTGAAAGGACATGGGAAAGAGTAAAAAGAGGGGAGGTGTTTTTATTATTAGGGATTTATTTATCACTTGTATGTTAAGTGTGACCTAAATATTACAATTGATATGTTGCTTTAACTAACTAAAGACTCCTTTGCCCTTTCCTGGCCTCCTGTTGTCCTTGTATTTTTCAGCTTATGGTGTGCTAGGAGACTCTTATGGAATTCAACTCCAGACCACCTCTGTGCTCAAGTTCACCACCACATGACCTTTAATTTATTTACTTCTGTTTGTTTCTCCTCTACTATCTTCTTCATACTACTTAGTAGTAGTACTTCTAACTATTGTTTCTAAGAATTATTGCTAATTTGTGGCTAATGAAAGTCAATATAGCTAATTGTATTGTTTATTTGTCTCTTATGAGAAGCCAATTAACCAGACCTATTAACATTGTCTCTACATGTCACATCTTACGGTAGAGTAGCATTCAATCAATTGCCAAATTGACCTGATGGTAGGGCAGAAGGAATTATGCATTTTCAATGCCAGGCTTTGATTGTCTACTACTATGTCCTTTTCATAATCACAGGGTCTTGGCGCCACCTTGTGGCTCAGACTACTCAGTGGCCAACACCATTTGAGCCAAAGTGCATCTACATTAATTTACCGAAGGGCGTCGCTGCAAGAATAAGAAAAACGTTGCAGACTGTCATGTCCCAAAACCACCGCTATCCATGAACTCGTAGATAAAGAACTGGGTGACTGTAAACAAATTGTTTGGGACTGTGCAATGGGCACAGGATTTGCATTATCATGGCTTCATGGCTGCACGAGATTACAATAGTTAGGTGATAATAAGGGATCACCCTCTTTTACCCATGTCACTCAACTGTATAATAATAATAAGACATAACATGCGAATCGATAATAATCCATTAAAATGTACCTACTGATCGCAACAGTAATTATGTATTGTGTTGAACTTAACTTTGAAGCATTTTACAGTTGAGTCGTTTAGCCGACGCTCTTATCCAGAGCGATTTACAGTAGTTATGTAAGCATCTTGTTACCTAAGGACAATTCAGGGTCGGACAAGAAGTTAGCCCATCAAGGCCACGTCTTTAGATGTCAGCATTTTTTTATTACAGCCCTTTGCAATAGGTTATGGGTGAAACGTGTTATCAGACTTGTTGGCAGTATATGTTATAGGGCTAGGCCTACTACAGTCTAGGAATGTGAAATGGAATATGTACAGGGATGATCGCTATAGGTCAATAGAACAACGCTCGGGTCAACTGTGTGTGTGTGTTAGATTGTATAGGATGCACTATAATGTGATGGGTTATCTGATCAAGTGTTGCAATTTATAATCTATTTTTACTGTTATTATAGGGTGTAGCCTATGTCAAGGTCAGAAAGAGCAACCTACTAGGCAAAAACAGGCCTAGACATTCGGATGTTTTTTGCTGTGTTGTTCTCCGTAGCCTATGGCTCTTCACTGATTTGTGGATTGACAGACTGGAGGTGACTACGATACACCGTGGGAACGGACCATCGTCTTGACTTTCCAGAAGCAACAAAGTGTCAAACATATTTCAGACCAAAAAAATCGGCCCATGGTCGTGGTGTTTTTTTTATCTGGGGGTGTGAAGGCGCCGTTGAATCACGGCAAGGCAATCCGTGTCATTTCGTAAAGAAATGAAACACAGGGCAGGAAGTGCAGCCTGTCAGTGCAGTCACACACAGCAGATATGTCTACTCGTTGTTTAACCCGCCTCCAAACTCCCTCCCCCCTCATTGGGCGGCTCAGAGAAAGATGAGCTCATATTGGTTAAAAATAGTTTCACTCGCTGAATCTAAAAATAGCCTGGTATATAAAGCAGCAGTTCGTCTCCACAGTGTGCTACTACCGAGCTGGCCTCAGTCGGTGAAAGCTGAGAGGAGAGAACTAGCCGATAATGAAAAGGCGGCGGCGGAGGGTTTTTCCAGCTCTAGCTTCATGTCAAGGCTCCTCTCAAGCCTTGCACAAGAAAGAGCGAAGCTGTGCAATACATACTGTCACGAAATGGGTGTTTGGGTGTAATCGGCTGAGGGTGGGTGCTCAGTGAAGGGTTTCCCTTCCTTTTTAGCAGCTGTGTCAGATTTGTCTGCCTCAATGGTTGTCCATTGTTTTTGCAGCATTGAAAGCAGACAGATATTGAAGCATCAGAAAGCAGAATGACTTGTCTCAACACTGGCAGGAAATATTTTGTGCCAGCTTCTATGAAATTGTGGTTTATAGGCCAATGGTCACATAATGTAAGGGGCTAGAAGCTTGACCTTCTCACTAACAATAATTTATTAATCTTCTACAAGAATGTAATTTTATATAAAATAAATAAATACACTATCTGAATCCTTATTAACCTCCAAAGTGGCCCTCCAAAAATCCTACCTGGTACAGCCAGAAGAGGACTGGTCACCACAGAGCCTGGGGATCTCTGTTTCTTCCTTCTAGGGAGTTTTTCCTGGCCACTGTGCTTCTGCATTGTTTGCAAATTGGATTGTTGTCAGATGGTTCTCAACCTTTAACATCTCAGATAAACATCCTCAATCCAGTGCAGTCATTCAATTGTCACACCACAAAAGGAAATGTGTTAAAGAATGTAATTTATTACACAATGTAACGAAGGCTAGTTTAAAAATACAGTTTCCAGTCATGTACGTGTGTACATATGAATATACCCACGCCTTATATTTACAGATTTGCATACACCATGTTTTCCTGTTTATTTGTTTCAACACTTACTTTACGGTTTCACATCCAAAAACTAAGAATGATTTGTACATAAGAGACTACAATTTAAAGCAGTTAATCAGCCCTGTTTGTGTTCCAAACAAACAAACAAACTGAAAGCAGCCAACACATGGAGTCCAGGCAGGCAGAGCACTTGACTGGCAGTCCAGAGGCCAGCCCTTCTCCCGACTGGCCCAACTACAGCATTTGGAAGGTGAAAGATTTCAAGGTAAAGCGTTTTAAAACAAAAAGCAGTCCCGGGTTCTCCCCTCACCTCCAATTTAAATACTGATAAATGTTTTCCATGACTTTTTAAAAATAAGATGAGTAAAAAATAAAAACTACGTTCAGGGATCATCTCCCAAAGCAGGAGACAAGCTCCAGCGGCCGGCGAGTGTGAGGGGGGCGGAGGGAGGAGGGGTCAGGTGGGATGTAAACGGGTGCTTCTCCGACCACACACTTGCCAGAGCCCCTGGTACAGGGGCAGGGTCCTGTAATGCAGTCTACAGCAGGAGACATTTATTGCTCTTCTTGCCCCTCCGGGCCTGTAGTGCCGCCCTGGTGGCCATCTCGAACACCTCTCGCACGCCATCCTTCGACTTGGCTGAGCACTCCATGTAGCCGAATGCTCCAATCCTGTTGGCCATGTCGCGGCCCTCCTCTGGCTTCACTGGCTCCTACAGAGAGAGTTAAGAGACTGTCAGGACAACCAATACACTCACCATATAATGGGGAAAGAGGGATAGATACAGTTGAATGGTATATGCCAGGGACGGTGAGCAGGCCCTTTTTAAGGTCCTCGTATCAATTGTCTGATTCTCTGTAATAATGGTATGGGAATAATAATGCATTTTATTTTGTAAAGTGGTTTCTTGCACATCCTTGTCAAAAGGACAAGTGGATAAACAGGTTAATGTCAAGCCTTGCATGTTTCTTTCAAAAGTCTATTGGAATGTAGGCCTACATTGAACACCACACATTGGCTGCAACTGTAGGCTGAATGATAGAACAGCTATTTCCATGTTAAATGTTATGGGATGCATTTTTTTTCTATTGTGTTTGATGGTAGGCCACTCTGGTAGGCCTACATTATGATCAAATAGCCTACTTGGCAACTTAAAACGGTACAGCCTCAGTGTTCACAGTAAACGTGCACTGGAAGTTGCACAGAACTTTCACAACATTCAAGTTTGCGTTCAGCAGACTCAGTGCTGCAAAAAATTTGAGGGAACATAGATTATTTTAGTAAGTCTCACTCAGATATAATATTAAAAACTGCAAACATTTAACTCCACCCTGTGGCAAAATGTGTAGAATTGCAGCAAATTTTCCTCTTCACCCTATGGCAAAATTAGTAGAATAAATGACATTTGTTATAAAATTGCTAAATCGTCTCTTCGCCCTATGGCAAAGTGTAGAATTGCAGCAAACTTGCTTCAAAACGGTAACATTTTTCTCTACTCCTGATGACTAAATTGCACGAAACTCTAAAACGTCAACAATTTTCTTCCGCAGTCAAGAGGGGGGCCACTCAACTGTTTTGCTCACCATGGTCTAGGCCTAGGGTAAGTTTCCCAAAAGCTTTGTAGCCAAAATTGAATTTTATTTCTCAACCCAGTTTGTTTATCATCTGAGGAGTTGGTGTAGAGAGGGGAAATATTGATGTTCTTTCTACGTACCTGTTTTATCTTGGCCAGCTCGCGGCGTGTGTGTTCATCGTTGCGCAGGTCCTTCTTGTTGCCCACGAGGATGATGGGAACATTGGGACAGAAGTGTTTGACCTCAGGAGTCCATTTCTCTGGAATGTTCTCTGTAAAAGAGCAAAAGGCACACACACACACACCAATGCCCCAGTACATTAGGCCAGCTGTAGGTAGTGTACAGAGGGTTGCTGTCTTATGCTTGTTTGTGAGTGAGTACTTCACTAGCCAGAATGGGCTGAACAAACCATCTATATTCCCATAATGGCAAAGGACATAAAAGGAAACTGTGTGTTGATGATAGTATGACAGAGGGCAAGTCAGTTTGTGTGAGCTCACCCAAACTGTCTGGGCTATCAATGGAGAAGCACATGAGGATGACGTCAGTGTCAGGGTAGGAGAGGGGGCGAAGCCTGTCGTAGTCCTCTTGGCCAGCTGTATCCCACAGAGCCAGCTCCACCTAGTACAGAGCAGACAACCATCCACATAGGGCCAGACGTGAGAAAAATAATACATCTCGACACAGTTGAGGATTGTGATCATTTATGGACTTGTTATACATGTAGAATATGTATAAAATCGTAACCGGGGCCGTACAGCCCAAATCCAATACATCTATTATTCATTTTAAGACTGCCTGTTTCAGTTTTCCATATCAAAACTATTTCCTGTTAAGTCCCTGCTGAGCAAGAACAAGGTGCTGCTCCTATTACCTCACCAAAAAACATTTGCTCAAAGTGAAGAGTATGTATATGGCAGCTGCAACAGAAATAAATAGATATGCCATCTATATAAACAGAGTAAAATGTAAATTCAACAGTTAACGATGTCTGCCTACTGCAGACTTTACGAACCCACGGGACATTGTTTGGAAAATCAGGTTAAAAGGATGTTGGTTTTAGTGGTAGGTCAACTTCAACGACTAAAGAATAGAGGACGATGTCAGAAAAACACAAAACTCTTTGAAAATGGATAACTGGACATTTCACGAAGGCATTCAACACTGACACACTAAAGGGAAAAAAGAAAACTTACAACCAAGAAAGCAAATTAGAGCAAGACATTTCTACAAGTATGAAATAGACACATGAAATAGAATTCATTTAGCCAATAAAAACTAGGCTAGATGTCCCAGATTTTTAGTCTAACCATATTGAGGACAGGACACCTGGGTTTACAACCCCCTCGGACCAATATCTAATAAAGTACCCTACGATTCCATATTCAACAGCATATGCTGCGCCTAATATGTTTCTATTACTTGGTCAACTGAATAAACCTGTGCCGTGCCATTATACCCGTCTGCCCTATATCTACAGATAAATTCAGCTCAATCCCAACCAGCCGATACAATGATAGCCAAGAACAGCAATGCCACCCTTGAACACACAGACACTGAAGCCACCATGGAAACCTGCTAGCAATTAGGCCTATGTATTTCACCTAACCTGGTTTATGCCTTCAATTGAGGAATAAACAGGGTGTGGTTGAGTCTGTATGCATTACCTGCTTGCTGTCCACCTCGATGTCAGCCACATAGTTCTCAAAGACAGTGGGTACATAGACCTCAGGGAACTGGTCTTTACTGAAGACTATCAACAGACAGGTCTTCCCACAAGCACCATCTCCCACGATCACCAGCTTCTTACGAATTGCTGCCATGCCTGAGAAGAGAGAAGTAAGATGCATGAAGAAACACAAGCAAAACAACAGCCTCATACTGAACAGGTTTTCATAACGACTGTGGCCTCATAGGATCAGTGTGATCGATTGACTGGACACTTCAACACTATTTGGGGGAAAGCAAAGTTAACAGCCAAACTTGTATTATTGAATGATCCCCCCCCCCCCCCTCAGTGGGGGAAAACACAGGCCTTCAGCACCAGCAGAGGCTAAGGGATAGTTCACTTTTATGTTTAACCCACTGGTTAAGCCTGTCAGTGTCCTACCATTCCCTGCCTGCACAGAGCTCAACAACCAATGTTAACCAACCAGGCTCCAGAACAAACTGCAGGTGTGGTGTATATTCTACACCTGATGCTGGTAATCCCCACTAATAACCTCTGAGTTTCCTTATGTAAATATGTGTGCAAGGAAATTGACAGCAAAGAGGAGGAGAGAATGATACCATCCATTTAGTTATTGGATTGCTGCTCAGGTTAAACTAATAGTGCATTCAAGGTGGAAAACATGTTCCATGTATTTTAGAACAATGCATCTACCAAAATGCACTGCAACGCAATGCTGCATGGCAAATGCAGCGTTCAACTGGAAATTAATTAACTTTTGATGTACCAAAACGCAATGACGCTGTAGGTGTGATCGAGGCGTTAGCTTTCACCACGGCATGGTGTCCACAGTGTTGGAAGTCAAAAGATGGCTTGACAGTGAATGTTGAACTTTTGCCGCACCCATATCCAGATTATGCTGCATAGCTACCATTTTGCACAATAACACTGTTGGTGTGATCAAGGGTTAAGTATTTATGTTACGCAGTATCCTAGTGATCATTGATGTGATGTCCCCATTCACCACATAAGCAGTGCAATGAAGTTCCTCACATACAGGATAGAACCAGAAACAGTTAGTTTATTGGCTGACCAGACATCAATTCCAACTATTTAGGATGGACAAGCATTTCAGTAGCTAGATACTATAGCTAAGTACATTTGCCTATAGGGTGGATCATTAAAATGTTCAGTAAGATGGCGTCAAGACATCAACAGATCGCTGCTGTCCGCAATAATAAGGTTGGCCCCATTCCAAACAAAGTCACTTCGCTAGTTAACTAAACAGTGTCTGGTCACTGAAGTGAACATTTTAAAAACTAGCTAGTTATTTAGAACAAATACTTGCAATTTATGGGCCGAGCTGAGACACCCAATCAATCAGATCTAAACAAATGGTGTTTGATAGCTAACAGTTTGCTACCTAAGAAGAATAGCTAACGTAGCTAGATGTTAGAACCTACTTACATGATTGCACGTACAAGTACAACAATCAGTAGTTACAGTAGGTAACTACCTTGCAGAAAACAGTTAGCTAACTAACAGGTCAGAATATGGTCGTGTTGATGATCGATAACGTTAGATGTTAGCTAGCTTTGTCACGATAGTTAGCTAACGTAATTGTTACGTTAACTAGCAACAAACTGACACGCCGGTTTATTTCAAATACTGACTTGTTACTGCTAGTTACTGTATCAAGTTAATTTGTGGGATACGTTAGTTGCATGGGCGTGATTCGGCGATTAAATCAATTTGAGGATAAAACAATGGAGCGTTTTTGTCAACAGTGTTGGCTAACTAGCCAGTTGGCTGTCAGTGCGGAAGCTATCGAGGACGTCCTCGGCTCGATTAGAAAAGCGAGACCGACGACGGTAAGTGACAACTTTCAAACAATGTATCCTCCAATTACACTCCACCAATGTTGTCATATTAAACTTTTATTGCGATAAGTGTTTCGAAAGTAGTTTTACCTGTTGTTTAGATGGCTATAAGTCGCTTTCCCAGGCCAGTGGTGATTCGATGATAACCCTCGTTTCAATCCGATATACAATGAATTACTTCGCAGGCTAGGGGGAGGGGTGGCGGAAACGAGCGTGAGCCACGCCTGCGCGTGCATGAGGAAAGTATTTCTGCCTACACGTCTCTCCGTTTGAGAGTCGGTTTCGATGAGCATCCAGCAGTTTTGTTTTGGTTGTTGAAATAAAAGCTAGCTAAGTGCCTTCAGAAACATTTTCACACCAAAAGGGATGCAAGAAAGGACCCAAAGAGTGACTAGTATTCTGCCAGCAGCACAAACGATGACGTCACGGTTGTATGGTAATTAAAAAACCTTCCAAATAAAAGCCCTCATTTCTAAACATTGCAATATGGATAACTAATTCAAATGATATATAATTGTTTTATCGATGACCACTTTTATTGTGCCAACAAGAAAATGCAATAAGTAATTTAAGAGAATACGTATATATATATTTCTTAATAATAATGAAAAAATACAATGTTGACACTGGTAGAGCTGCCCAGTGACACGAGCCTACCAGACAAGCTAAATAACTTTTATGCTCGCTTCGAGGCAAGCAACACTGAAGCATGCATGAGAACATCATCTGTTCTGGACGACTGTATGATCACGGTCTCCATAGCTGATTTGAGTAAGACCTTTAAGCAGGTCAACATTCACAAGGATTACCAGGACGGGTATTGTCGTGTTGAGGTCAGGAAGGAAGAAGCCTCTGCTCTCAAAAAATTATATCAAGACACAACTGACTTTACCCAGGTGTTGTCTTGCAAAAGTCAGTTGTCTTGATATTCTTTTTGAGAACAGAGGCTTCTTCCTTCCTGACCTCCCATGTAGGCCAAGTTTGTGCAGTCTCTTTCTGACAGTGTACCCATGCAATTCGACAGTGATTGTGGCAAGAGAGGAATGTAGATCCCTTGTTACCCTGGGGTTCTTAGAGACTTCTATGAGCATCTTTTGGTTAGCTCTTGGGCTGACTTTGTTGGGACGACCTGTCCTAGGTAGTTTGCCAGTGGTCTGGAATTTTCGTCGGAAAGTGGAATGATGTGGAACTTCGAATTGCTTGGAAATGGAATGATGAACTTCGAATTGCTTGGAAATTGATTTGTAACCCCTCCCAGACTCATGGGCATCAATAATCTTTCTTCTGAGGGCCTCGGGTAGGTCTTTTGATCTTTGAATGATGTGTTACCACACAGCCATATGGTTAAGCCCAAACCAGACCAATTTTCTTATCTTTATGTTAAGTTTCTCTCTAATGTTTTCTAATCATTTGCACTTGTTTTGGTACACCTCATTTTAATTTTAGCCATGTTATGTGATGGTAAAGGTAGGGGTGTACCAACTTTTTCCCCATAAGGAAAAGGCATTTTTGTTTATTTTAATTGCATAACATTTTCAACGTTTTATTTTTTTTTGTGTGTGATTTGTTAAATTGGGTAACCTTTATCTGTCAATAGTGTTGAAGGGAAGATTACATATCCATCTGCCCAAATATGTAAAATTAAAGAGAATGAATTACTTCGCAGGCTAGGGGGAGGGGTGGCGGAAACGAGCATGAGCCACACCTGCGCTCATAAGCAGAAAGTATTTCTGCTTGTACGTCTCTCCGTTTGGTATTTCTGCCTATACGTCTCCAGGGGGTGTACTTACTTTTTCACATGGGAAATAATACACATTACATGGCATCCTCTGGTATATCGACTGCACTCAAGTATCAATATATCAATATATTGTATATACCTTAGAGAAGGTCTAAGAATTCCTGAAGCAAGCTGTGTTCTATCTGATATCGTACGAAAAGAAACACAGTGAAAAAGTACTACATTTTCTTCAGAAAGACAAAAGTATTCTGTGCTCTGACAAATGTCCTAACCTACTGGCCAAAACTATAGTTTGTTAACATGAAATCTGTGGAGGGGTTGAATAATGAGTAATCAATCTAAGTGTATGTAAACTTCCGACTTCAACTGTATGCTGAGCACTTGTTGGCTGCTTTTCCTTCACTGCGGTCCGACTCATCACAAACCATCTAAATTTGGACTCAATCTAAAATTTCCACCGGTCTAATGTCCATTGCTCGTGTTTCTTGGCCCAAACAAGTCTCTTCTTATTATTGGTGTCCTTTAGTCGTGGTTTCTTTGTAGTAATTCGACCATGAAGGCCTGATTCACAGTCTCCTCTGAACAGTTGATGTTGAGATGTGTCTGTTACTTGAACTCTGTGAAGTATTTATTTGGGCTGCAATCTGAGGCTGGTAACTCTAATGAACTTATCCTCTGCAGCAGAGCTATTTCTGGGTCTTCCATTCCTGTGGCGTTCCTCATGAAGTTGGTTGAGAGAATGCCATGAGTGTGCAAAGCTGTCATCAAGGCAAAGGGTGGCTTCTTTGAAGAATCTCAAATATAAAATATATTTTGATTTGATTAACACTTTTTTGGTTACTACATGATTCCATATGTGCTATGTCATAGTTTTGATGTCTTCACTTTTATTCTACAATGTAAAAAATAGTGCAAATAAAGAAAAACCCTTGAATGAGTAATATTATTATTGCAAACTTTTGACCGGGGGTGTAGTTAGTCACAGTAATTACATTACATTAAATCTTTAATATATGGATTCCTAAACCAGTATGAAGGAGAATTAAAAGATACTACTTCCACTACTTCCACTTCAGAAATACCTGGCATTACAGTAGATTGCATGGATTTGTGGTGGATGTGACACTAAACTATGATTTTCTTATTGGTCCCACCATTTTAGAAAACAGTCAGATGGTAGTAGTTGTGGTGTTTGTGTGCTTATTCTGTAAAGCAGTCTTATTAGAGGGCAATGTGAATACGGTTTGTCACAATGGCATGCAAGAGTATGTTTTATATGAGTTGTCAGAGAGAAAATGACTACGTAATACATTTTAAACTCTACAGAAAAAGCCTTTGCTGACCTTGATAGATAATCATCACGTCTCTGTATTATGTATTATCTTTCAATCTTGTCTCTGTTATTGGTTTAGAAAACTTGGTTAATAGGAATTTACAGTATACTGCTAAAGCAACACATAGAGGCCTATAACTTGTAAATACTGTTTTCCATTGTTGTTCTGAAAGCTTGATTATACTGTTTACTGTCAGCCTTGTTGTCTTTTGTAATGCATTTTAAATTGTACAAAAAGTGCCTTTGCTGACCTTGCTCTATAATCATGACAATACAGCTCGTAAATAATCTTGTCTGTTATTATTTTATTTTAAACTAGTTAATAGGCTTATACCTTGACTGTATACTGCTAACCTTGATAGATAAGAAGCACATATCGGCCTACAACTTGTAAATATTTGTCTCCATTGCTTTTCAGAATGTGTGAGTATACTGTGTCCTAAAAGCCTGGTTAATCATTACATTTCAGTTGTAAATAAATTCGATTTTGTTTCGATAGATAACGTTCAGCTTTTGTGTTTCTTTTTTGTTGTCAAGTGTGTATTCATTTCAGGACCATATTTGGTTAGTAGAGACCCTGCTGGGATTTTGCCATGAAAATTAACTTAATCCCCAAAAAACATTTCCACTGCATTTCAGCCCTGCCACAAAAGGACCAGCTGCCATCATGTCAGTGATTGTCTCGTTAACACAGGTAAGAGTGTTGACGAGGACAAGGCTGGAGATCACTGTCATGCTGATTGAGTCAGAATAACAGACTGGAAGCTTTAAAAGGAGGGTGGTGCTTGAAATCATTGTTCTTCCTCTTTCAAACATGGTTACCGGCAAGGAAACACGTGCCGTCATCATTGCTTTGCACAAGAAGGGCTTCACAGGCAAGGATATTGCTGCTGGTAAGATTGCACATAAATCAACCATTTATCGGATCATCAAGAACTTCAAAGAGAAAGGTTCAATTGTTGTGAAGAAGGCGTCAGGGCGCCCAAGAAAGTCCAGCAAGCGCCAGGACAGTGTATTGCATTGCAGTGAAGGGAGTGAGTAGAGAAGGAGACACCATCACTCTGTATTAAATACATTGCCACGCACAAGAGACCCATTTAGGTTTTGCAGACTCTATTGAGTAATTCCAATAACATATATTTGTATTTTATTAAAAGTGTATTCCTTTAAATATAGCCTAAACAATAGCTTTCTACATACCAGTATTTGCGCAAACTTTCAAAAGAAATGCTGGTATAAATAATATAATATTAAGACTAAAGTACGTACAATTATCGCTACATTTTTTTTTCAAAGGTGGTTGCAATGCAGTGAAAACAATCAGTAATCTTTTTTTTTCTTTTTTTTATCTGCCAGCATAATATCCTGCTGCTAGGAGAATGATAATCAAGGAGTGTACAGGTTATACTTCCTTCCTTCTACTAACAAATTTAAACTGCCCTCATCAAGGCTGTTATCTCATCAGAAGTCAAGCTAGATAAATGGTCAACATTACTATTAGGCATTCTTAACTAAGCCAAGGTCACCTAAATAAGGCAACGAGTAGTCCAGGGAAAAGTTTGTCACTTCAAAGTGACAAACTTTCATGACATACAGTGCATTCGGAAAGTATTGAGACCTATTGACTTTTTCCATGTTTTGTTACATTACAGTCTTATTCAAAAATGTATTACATTTGTATTACAATGTATTACAGCCTCAAGTCTTTTTGGGTATGATGTTTCAAGCTTGGCACACCTGTATTTGATCCTCTCAAGCTCTGCCAGGTTAGATGGGGAGTGTTGCTGCACAGCTATTTTCAGGTCTCTCCAGAGATGTTCAAGTCTGGGCTCTGGTTGGGCCACTAAAGAACATTCAGAGACTTGTCCCGAAGCCACTCCTGCATTGACTTGGCCGTGTGTTTAGGGTCGTTGTCCTGTTGGAAGGTGAACCTTCGCCACAGTCTGAGGTCCTGAGCACTCTGGAGCAAGTTTACATCAAGGATCTCTCTGTACTTTTCTCAGTTAATCTTTCCCTCGATCCTGAATAGTCTCCTAGTCCCTGCTGCCACCACCATGCTTCACCATAGGGATGGTGCCAGCTTTCCTCCAGACGTGATGCTTGGCATTCAGGCCAAAAAGTTCAATCTTGGTTTCATCAGACCAGAGAATCTTGTTTTTCATGAGTCCATTTAAGAACGATGGAGACCACTGTGTTCTTGGGGACCTTCAATGCTGCAGACATTTTTGGTACCCTTCCCCAGATCTGTGCCTCGACACAATCCTGTCTCCTTGGACCGCATAGCTTGGTTTTTGCTCTGACGTGCACTGTCAACTGTGGGACTTTATATAGACAGGTCTAATCAATTGAGTTTACCACAAGTGTACTCCAATGAAGTTGTAGAAACATGTTAAAGATGATCAATGGAAACAAGAGGCACCTGAGCTCAATTTCAAGTCTCATAGCAAAGGGTCTGAATAATTATGTAAATAAGGCGTTTCAGTTTTTATTTTTAAATGGGCAAACATTTCTAAAAAAACCTTTTTTAGTCAAGTGGTCTGAATACTTTCCGAATGCACTGTATAGTCTGTACAATGAAACAGCTGTAGAGTATCATAGTATGTTTTAACTGCTCCATCTAGTGGCACATCACATGGGCAAGCAGCACCCTAAATAAATATCAGCTGAATTGTACTCTACTACTCCCTAACTAACCAGTGTTGCAAGAAGACAATTCATTGTTCAATTTCATACAATCGTATTTTATTTCATATAGAGATAAAGAAATATCTGAAACTAAATAGAGGAGTCTGCGCAACGGCCACAGTACAAAGAGAAACACATTAGTGAAAATCTGAGGAACCGGTCTGGTGCACGGAAAATCTGTGAAAACCAAGCTTGGAGTCCCCTTCACCAACAAATTAAACAGAACTGCATCAGAACCAATCCTTAAGCCACCTTCACCAACAAATTAAATAGAACTGCATCAGCATTGGCATCATTCACCATACCTTAACATTTCAAACCAAATAAAGTATTTGAGTTAAAGATTCAGAGCGCAGATCTTATCTTAACCAACATTCAGAGACGTGACACAGATAAATAGTGCAAAAAAAGGGAGAAACCAGAAAGAACAAGAGATTTCGACAAGATGTTCCCTGGGGGGAAGAGTGCCTGTCAAGACTGCATCAGTGGCTGTATTGCTCTGTCATTGTCAAAAGCTGTTTTGTCATGCCAAACCATCCAGAAATTACAGGAAACCACTGTGTAGTGCTCTACCTCTCCCTGTTACACACTCATTCATATAAAAACAAAGAAAATAAAACTGTCTGGCCAGAAAACCTAAAGATTCTGACAGAACTCAAATCAATAGTATGAACAAAAAGGGAGATCGACCCACACATCTTTAGTCTATGTCCACGGTTCCCCCTCTAGTAATCCAACTCAGACCTCCGAGCAAAAGTAAACCACTCCAAACAAGATACACATCATCATCATCATCCACAGAGCAAATTATAAGGTGCCCCCAACCCAGTCTTTGTTGAAGGTTGTGGATCTTCCAGTAGGACAACAAACACACATAAAAAAGCACCCTGGAATGGTTGAAGAAGAAAAACTGGGCTGTTCTAGAATGGCCAGTGAAGAATCCAGATCTGAATCACATACATAAATGTTGGAAACATTTGAAAACAGAAGAACTAGCAGTGGTAAAACAGCTGGGGGGTAAACCTAGAACAACAGTTGCGGCCAAATATATTGTCCTTGTACTTAAATTCCCTATTTCTTCTAAAATATATATTTTTTCTTCAAAATTGCAGTAACAATTTTATTTTTGTACAATTTTAATTTACAAAATAAAGACTGTCATGGACAAAATTATTGCCACCCATCTATGATCCATCTATGGATCATAGATGAACACTGCACTCCAAAACATACATTTCAAGAAAGGTTCACAAGTTCCTTGATGGCTACATGAAGCATTTATCTGCTGTTATCTTGGTCAAAGGTTGCCAATAATTTTCTCCATGCCCTTTTGTCTAAGTTAAATTGGTTCTGCAATGTTGAAAATCCAATAGCAATGTGTGGTTACTATTTTTTGGTCTTTAATTTAAACTTGAGAAAATAATTATTTAAGAAAAGTGCAAGGGTGCCAATATTTATGACCATAACTGTAATTCAGACTAAGTGACGGAAAGGAGAAAAGAAAGATGTCAAAGACCTTGAAGACTAAACACCAATCAGCACAAAAGGATGACCTCTAAAACGACTGAAAATATGCATCTGTCTGCTCAAAGCTTGCTCTGGGACAATAGTAACACACAGCCACAGATGGGGAGTTTGCCAAGAGTCTCTGCTCCAGTCGTAGTGTCTCAGACACAAGGCCTGGGAGTCAGATGAGCAGCAGGTGTGGAGCAGGTGTCTCGGACAAAAGAGCTTTAATTACAAAACACTTTGTACACCCATTCAATAGTTTATTCAGGAGAGATGTGACGAACTAGGGCGAGTACAATGTTTGTACATTGCATTAAAGTTTCAATGGACATATGCGGGTGGGGCTGGGAGAGCAATGGGTCCTTGATGGCATCTGTGTACAACTTCGGAGAGTCCGAGCGTAAAACTGATAAGCCAAAGACAGTGTGTGCGTGTGTGTGGGTGGGTGCTAGTCAAAACTTAGTATGGCTGAGTGTGTATCAGTGTGTCTTATGAGCTGGAGGGGGCGTCCTCAAAGCTGATTATGCTGGACTCCTGTCCCGTGGTGTTCTGGGAACCACTAGACCCCCCTGCTGGCGAGGTTCTCTCCTGTCCAGAGAGCAGCGGGGTGTCAGTCCGAACCTCGTCCTCATCGTCGTCCTCTTCGTCGTCCATGCTCGGCCAGGCCGACTGGTCCTCCACCTTCTTCAGTCGCTCGTTCAGGGCCTTCAGCGCCAACTGCCTGTAAGACGATCAGAAAGAGTCAGCTAGAAAAGAAACAGTGTCTGCCCATTCCCAAGCAAGGGCAAGGCTGAGCAAATGTTTGCATTACATCATGGTATAGCAGGTGTCTCAGAGTCCCCAAACAGCCACTGATATGATATGTAGGCCTATGTAACTGAGGACAAGAAAGTGTATGCATGACAGCTTGCAAGTGTGCCAGCCACATAATGACGGTAAACAAATATTGGCGTGTGTGCTGTATTGGATCCCTGTGTGTGTGTGTGTGTTTATTTCGGCCTCAACAATACTCACCTCCTCCTCTCTGCATCTTGGGGGTCCGCCCCCGGCAGACTGATGGTGATGGACGAAGGTGCCCCCACGTCATAGCGCTTCACCATCTTCCTGCACACCTTGATCTTCACCAGGGCTGCGTGCACCAGGCCAGCCAGCAGACCCACCACCGGCTGCACCACTTCAGGGAAGAAGGAGGCAAAGGCAAAGTGGTCTGACATGTCCCCGCGGCCCCGACTGTGCCTCTGGTAGAAACGCAGGTAGACCCAACCTGCCAGGGCGCCAAAGCTGTAGGCCGCCAGTGGGGCGGCACTCTCCAGAAGGCCTGAGAGGCGGAGCAGGGCCAGGCAGAGGAGGACCAGCGCCGGGGCCGCTTTGAGCCTCACCTGTGGAACCCGCAGCACCGTCGTGTCCCCCATGGTCTGCTTGAGGGCCACCAACACCCCCCCAAGGAAGGCTGGTGCCCCATGGACGCGCACAGCAAACAAGTAGTCCAGGTCAAAGGTGGCGACGTACGTGAGTAAGTAGGACAGGCCCACCAGGAGGCCTGCAGAGATGTTGACCACGGCGAAAAAGATTAGCAGCTCCAAGGCGCCCCATAGAGGCTCCAACAGCCGGCCACAGGCCATGACAGTCCCAATATTGGCTGCCACTCCCCACACATGCTGCTCCACCACGGCATGGGTCACCAGGGTCCAGATCCAGAAGTTAGGGGGGAAGAGGTAGCCAGGCGTCACGCCCAGGGCATATGGAGTGTCAACTGCCCATGAGAGCAGATACAGAAGGAGCACTATGGCGCTGATGGACTTCACCACAACGCTAGTGTTGGATAAGGCGCCCAAGAAGTGCTGTCGTGCAACTGGCAGATAGCGATTCATTGTGTTGTTTGTCAATCTTGCGCAAGGTCAGATCAGTAAGTTTGTATGACCCGCAGCTGCTCACGTATTGGCTGTTAATCAGCAGTGCCAAGAAGAACAAAAGTAATCTGCAGATCCAGACAACATCCACTCTCGACAGTGAGGATTCATAGGGAAAAGAATCTGATTGATCAATGCTAATTAATGGTTTAGATTAACATTTTATGGTCTCGCTGTTCAAAACATTTGATGGGGCAACTTTTCTGTGTTGCTATGATCTTTTATAGTCCCTGAACCGAAGTGACCATACTAGTGTGATTAGATATTAAGAGTAGGTAACTGGGCTAATTTACTAACAGATTTAGAAACCTGTCAATTAACCTCAATTGACACCAAACGGTGTCATACTCTAAGCTTACATACATCACAAATATTGAATAGCTACTGTACTTTAGAAATCATACCAAAAATATCAAGAATTTCAACCAGCTAGCTGGCTAAATTAATATCTCAGCATTAGCTTGTTGGCTAGCAAGCACTGGAATAAGTAGCTAGTAAGCTAAATTAGCTAGCTAACTATTTATTGCTAAGTACTAGTAACTGGCTAGAGAAAGAAGTCTGACAGTTTGTTACAATGTTTTATATCCGTCATTCGAATTCATAAGATGACCAGTCAACATTTTGATTAATTGGTTTGAGTTGTAGAAGTACAAAAACGATAACAATTAGTACCTTGCGCCTCTCTTGTTTTCCTCGGCCCAGAGTTCACCGCTAGCTAGCTACAGTAGCTCGAGTATTTCCTGTAACGTTAGTTAGCAGTAGCCACAGGCCTTCAAAACAATCCGAGATTCATGTGAAATTCAATCATCGCGATTTCAGAAAGTCTATTCGGTTACTTCAACGTTATTCCGATATAAGGTCACAGAATATTTGTTATCTTGTGAGGCATTTTACACACTGACCAAAAACTGAGTCTTGGACTCACTGCCACCGTCACCAACACACGAAGCGTCAAGTCACGCCATCGTGGTGCACTGGAGCACTATGGGAAACATAGTAGTCTTCTTCTTCTTCTTCTTCTTTTGATTTTATATGACGGTTGGCAACCAACTATAAAGTGGATTACCGCCACCAACTGGACTGGAGGACCAGAGACAGTGAAGGTTTGACTCCTACCCAATAATCTTGTCTCCCTAAGGAAACGAAATACATAATTAAATACTAAATGCTCTGAAGATTTTCCCATCAATTCACTTAATCTTGGCTCTTCAACCCCATTACACCTCAAATCTAATAACCATTGCTCCCTTTCTCTCACATATTTCTGGCATTGAAATATAACATGTTCCACTGTTTCCATCTCCTCCTGAAAATGATCACACCTCCCAGTCGGATGTTTCCCCACCACTTTCAATGTAGTATTTAGCCTTGTGTGTCCCAGTCTCAGCCTTGTGATTACACTTTCCTCCCTTCTCTCTCGGCCTGAGGACCTCCCTGCCCCCACCTTATTCCGGGATCTTATACAGGTGTCTTCCCTTACTCTCCCTGTTCCACAACTCTTGCCACTTGTTTTTAACCACTGCTCTTATTAATCCCCTGGCTTCTGCTTTACTGATGACAATTACATTTCAGTATTAGGATGTTTCAGAGCCTGCTTGGCAACAATATCCACTTCCTCATTCCCCTTTACCCCCACATAAGCTGGTACCCAGAGGAACATCACAAATACCCCCAACCTATTTCATCCTATACAAACACTGCAAAACCTCATACAATACATCCTGTCTGCTCTGAGACACACATACATTTTAGCTCATCAGTGCTGCACAAGAGTCAGAGCAGATGACTACCCTGTCTGGCCTCACCTCCTCCACCCACTCTGCAGCAAATAGTATGGCCAACAACTCCATTGTGTAAACAGATAAATGATCCGTTGCTCTTTTCGTCACTGCCACCTTAAACTCAGGAACACTAAAAGCTGCTCCTGTCCTCTCTGTTTTAGGGTCCTTAGATCCATCTGTGAATATATTCAAGAAAGCATAGTATTGTGTTCTTAAATGCTCACTTACTACTGAATCTACTCCTTCCTCAACATCTCTTACCCTCTTAAGCAACCGTAGATCTATCACTGGTTGAGGGAGAAACCAAGGTGGGATGTTGTAACCCTACACCCATTAAAACCTCATCACTATTCCACTACTTTGGCCCCATTTGATCCTACACCAGGCCAGCAGCCTGGGAGGATCTGACACTATGGTAACTCTTCCAACGTCAAATCTAGTACACCCAAGTACTTCTCTACAGCTGCCACCACAACATCTATCTTCTGTGATTTACATTCCATTCCTATGGTACAGTTGACCACCATGGCAATGAATGCCAAAAAAAACGACCTTAGTGGAGCACATGCTATTCCTATCACTCTCTATTGGCCTCAGCCTACTCATCCTGAACCCATCTTCCTCTACTACTCTCTTCACTGCCTCAGCATACTACACCTGATCCTGGCAACCTCAACCTGCCTTTCTCTCACTGGACACCTCTGATTTCCAGCATCATGTGTACCCCTACAGTTTACACATACAACTTCTTCCACAGATACTACACATTCCTTTGTCTCAAGTCCCCCTGCACACATCTAGGAATCTCACTCCTACACACTGCTGCCACATGTCCATAAGCTTGATACCTAAAACACCATAATGGGTTCGGGACAAAAGCTCTCACAGGATAACTGACATCAAAACTCAATAGTTCAGACAGTGTCTTCTCTGTTTCACCACACTCTACACCGGGTCTGCGTCGCACCAAACGGTGCGCGTCACAGACACCGGGAATCTTCAACTTCAGTTGACCCTCCTCAACACTTAACTCCACTCCAGTTATCACTCCTTTCAACAGGGCCCTGCTCCAGAGAGCAGAGCAAGTCAGTTATTTTCCCCGGTCGCATAGTGCGGAGCGCATGCTCCCTCTGGATGGCAGAAACACCAAAAATCAACACGATTCCACTTCAAGTCCCTTTCACCGACCCAACATTCCCCAACCTCTTATCTACCCAACCTGACACCACATATGGATCAGCCAGGCAAAAATCATGTATATCACCATCTGGATGAGGCTCAAACTCAGAGCCGCACCTGCTACCAAGTTAATTCATCCTCACTCTAGTCATGTTCAATTTCCTTCTGCAGCACTCCATATTTACTCTTAATATGTTCCACACCATCTTGTTCCAAACCTGTTCACCCTCCTTGAGCTCCATGTGGTAGGGCAGCCTATAGAAGGGTTAGCTGACAACGTCACAAAATTGACGCGCATGCTTCAAGTATGTTGGTGTGATTCTGGATGGCCAGATAGCTACCAACAATGACAAGACACTGCCATGTGGGGAATCGTAAGTGACTAATTTCAGCTAGTTTAATCTTGTTTTTGATACCATGTTTTGTTTTTAGGTGTTTTGACTGATTTCATGTCAATGCTAATATGTTTAAAATGCAGTAGCTAGCTAACCAAAAGCTGTAATGATGCAGTCAGGGGATGCTCTAGTCTAGCTGCCAGCCTACAGCTCTCTATGCATAGCCTAATTCCCAACATAAAACCTGCTTTGAGGATTCTCTTGCGATCTGTTTTTTGGCCAATCCTTATTAGCTTGTATGTTTACATCATCCCTGGTCCAGGCCTTGTGTCATCTCTCTGCCCACCTGGAATACTTACCTCAAATACCATCATGACACAGAGATCTTATTACATTATAGGGATTCTATTTTTGTTTTTTTACTTGACTTGCTACAAATGGAGTGTGAGCTGTATGAGTTGTGAAAAGCTAATCTGACTACTAAAATGTATTCAACTGACATGATTGGAATTGGCCAGCAGCATATGGTTGTGGTCAGTCCCTGGATGGGAGACCAGATGCTGCTGGAAGTGGTGTTGGAGGCAATCTTTCCTCTCTTCTAGAAAAATGTCCCAATGCCCCAGGGCAGTGATTGGGGACATTGCTCTGTGTAGCGTGCAGTCTTTCGAATGTGATGTTAAACGGGTGTCCGGACTCTCTGTGGTCAATAAAGATCCCATGGCACTAATCGCAAGAGTAGGGGTGTTAAAACCAGTGTCCTGGCTAAATTATAATCTGGCCCTCAAGGCCACATTATCATCCCCAGCTTCCAATTGGCTCATCCATCCCTCCTCTCCCCTGTAGCTATTCCCCAGGTTGCTGCTGTAAATGAGAATGGTTTCTCAGTCAACTTACCTTGTAAAATTAGTTAGAAATTGCGTAAGTGTTGAACACCATTGATTGAAGACAGAAACGACTGGGATAACTGCATATACATTTATTTTATTCAGTAATGAAATGCCATAATAAAAAATATCACACAAAGAATTCACATTTCTCAGGTGTAAGAAAAAAAAGACAAAACCCTCTGACAGCAGAATGCTACGAGAATAAAAAAAACACAGAAAAAGAGAGCACAGCAAAATCTGATCTGAAATCAAACCAAGAAGAACTTGAATAGCTCACTGGCAGAAAATGCAAAGTGGATAATGGTTGGCTACCAAAAAAGCCCAAGTAAGTGACCTTTGACTGGCTAAGAATAATAGTGCGTATGCACGGCAGGCATAGAAATGGACACACCCACAAACAAAAAAATGAGCTAGTCCACTTAGAGATAAAAACACGAAACAAAGGCTGTTTCATCGAGACCTAGATGAGACATGCTAGGATCTGGGATGCCTCAGTGGAACTGTCCTTACGGAGAAGAAGAGCCACAACACTGGACACAATTATACTGCTCTGATAGTGTTTTAAATGTCAATGTCAGCATTTTGGAATATTGATAAGATTTCTCTTGGAATAACAGTTCTGCTTTTACAGAATCAAAGACAAACCACTGGTACTGTGAGGTTAAATTGTGAGCATGCGATTTGGTGAGAGGGACAATTTGCATGAACCAAATACCTGTGAACCCTCAACTTATGTAAAGGGTTGGTTTATGTAAAGACCAACTTTAGGCAAACCAAACACTGAGTCTTCAATTCAAAACACACACAAATATCTAAGCATCTTGGTCATGTAAGAGGACCCAAACTGGGCCAGAAAACCATGGCAGTGTGACATAGATCGTCCCAGATCTCTTCCTGCATCTCCCATTCCCAAAGCATTACAACTTTACAATATAGATCAGAGGGCAACACAGAGCTACAATACCAAAGAGTGGTAAACAAGTCAAGTGACATCCAGTCCACTGTGGCCAAGCTTCATGGTATAAGCAGACATCATGGAATTCCTTTTACATATTAAGATACGTAAAAGCACTTGTTTCCAGATACAATTGAACAGAATCTGCTTGCATAGCTAATGATGAAATCTAAGGCTTCTAAGTAATTAAGATAATTGGTGAAGTCTATGTACATCATTTCAGTTTTATAGTCAAAACATGTAAACATTATCATCTTGAAGGCAGACAGCTCATTTCACCAAAGCTAATGTAAACACTAAAGGCATTCACAAACTATAAATTAATTCTACATACAAAACAATAAACCTGTCTCTGTGTAAAGATATCAGTTTTGATCAAACGTGTTTGTTTCTACCTTTTTATGGATTGTTATCTAGGACAAGAGATCGAGTTGCTGACAGCTATGCTCAATTTTGCCCTCTTCATTTGATTTTAGGTAATGTCATTGATGAACATGACTCTTGACAGGTCTCTAGACCAAATGCTCAGTCAACTTGGTTGGGTCGGGGGGGGTTAAGTGAGAAAGAGTTACTTATGTTCTTGAGAATCTGTGTGTGTGATTAAACATTTGCATTTTAAATCAAAGTAAATGAAATTGAAATGCCATTCAAAACATTATTTTATTTACAAACTTCCAAAAAAAGATCTTAAAGCCATCCATTGTTACATGTCCATTCACAAACGATGTACTGTACAGGCTTTGCTATCCATGCTAGCACATACCCATAGACTTCCAGTCATTGTGCCAAAGCTAGTTAGCATTGACTTGCAAAACTACCTCTAACGTCCCGAAGTACCCCTTTAACTAAATGGAATTTACTGACAGTCAGTTGGTCGCTGACTGAATCGATTTATAAATAAATACTTAAATTCAAGTAGAAAGCTATGAAAAAAAGCAGTTGGTACAACAACTGAAAATATTGAATACTGAGGGAATGAGCTTTCATTTGCCATTAGGATATATAGATTCAAATGAACATCTAGATGATATTAACAAAAACAAAAGCACTGGATGACATTTTCTCTCTGCTAAGGAGTGGTTTGACCGCTTGTGACTGGTTGGTCTTGAAATTCAAACACTCTGGGTCAGATGTCTAACATTTCTCAAGTCATGGAACACAAGCATTTACGTGTTCCAGTAAATGAACATACAAATTCCCCTTACAAACAAAAACAGAACAAAAAAGTACAAAAATCTAAAATACGAATGAATAAATATGCACCGTCATAAATACATTAATTTGGTGAATTCAAACATTTAAAAAAAGTACATTATGGTATAAATGAAAAGAAGCACAAGTCTAATAATGCTAAGGTATAATAATAAATGCAAGAACTGCCGTTTAAAGCTCTTGCTGAAGAGACTCAAGGCTAGCGACTTGGTGGAAGTGGCGGGCTGGCCTTTCCAAAGTGGGTTGATTGAGACAGTAGGTCTATGTATGTAATGAGAGGGTCAGTAACAGAGTCAGCAGTAACGAAAATGAAAAGTGCTGTTGTTTTATTAAACAGAACCAGGTCACACACCTGACCCCCCCCCCCCCCCAGTAATACTATAACCATTGTTTTACAGTGAATTTAACAGAATGTCTAATCCAGTATCATCTTTAAAATGAGCTCACAATGAAGTCTAATTTTTGAAAAGACACCTTCTTTAGGCCAATAGCATTTGACGGTGACATTTGGTGCTTTTAGTTGTACTTTTTTTGGCACAGCTATTTTTGAATTTGCTCACATTATTTTGGTTTGACAATGACCTCTTCAACCCTGTTTGTTTTTCAGTTGAAATCATGCCAGAGATGAGACAAAGGAACAGAAAACGAGTGTTCAAGCTATCCACCGAGACAGAGCGAGCCATTATGACAGAAGTTCTCTACTCTAGAACACTTGGAGACACAATACAGAAACACAGGGAAAGAGACACACACAGAGGGGTCACAGGTCATATTTGCATCACTTAGAAAAGCTACAGTAAGACTATGGGTGAGATCCAGGCCCTAGGACTGCCTGTCTCTCTGGTTTCTCTCCTCCCACTAAGTAACATTCAGAGACAGAGGCAAGGCATTTTCAATTCACCGTCCCTTTGGACAGTTGGCGCTTAACAAGAGCAGTTTTCACATCATCTTCTATAGACAGGCAATCAATTTGAAAAATGTAGATGACATAAAACGTGGAAATCAGATCTTCCCAAACGTGATGCCTGTCCCCAAGATCTGCGTTAAAGGCGTAAATAAGCGTACATTCTTTGAGTTGAAGGTTCTTACTTTTTCATCCAACAAAGAGCCTAACTGTTTCTTTGACTTCAGTCTCGAGTAGTCAATTTTCTGATTATCATCCAATTTTTCAAAAACCTAAACACAACACTTCTGTCCTGGCAGTAAATTCAAGAGCAAATCAATTTGATTTTTAAAACAGTTGTGACATTTTTAGAGTAGGACTACCATATAAAATAATATTCAGTAGCAAATAATGACAATCAAGAACAATATCATGTAACAGATATTTTGTGCCATACCATAATTACTACTATCAAATTGACTTATTAACTCTAGTCTTTTGTCAGTTAGTTATTAACCTAGTCTATCATCAACTGTTGGAAAAATGCAAAAAAGCAAATTAGCCAGTCTTCTGAACAAACAGTACACCCTGGTGGCAATTCAGGGTCACTGCAGATCCAAACCCAGCAGTCGCGTCAGTGATTTGTATTAGCCAGTACAGAACAGCATTTTGGAAGCCCCAAGTCTGTTTCTTTTTCATCTACGTTCTCTCAGATGCTTAGTTTTCTTCTCTTTAAATAAGATATTCAGCATAAGGATTTGTTGCTTTGTCCAGTTTGTGTTATATTCCAATACAGACTCATTTCCTAAAAAGGCGTGCATGTTGGACTTGGGATGGGGAAAGGGCTAGCGGAGGTGGATGGGGCTTGGTTGTCCATTCCTTTCCTCTCCAGATCTCCTAGCACTAGCAATCCACTAACTGTCCCCTACAACCCACATGCCTCTTCCCTATGGTTGGAGGCTCTCATTGTCCCATCACCTCAATTACATCATCATCGTCATCTTCATCGTTATCGTTGCTGTCTGAGCTGCTACCGGCGTTCTCTGCTGAGCCGTGGGCATCAGAGCGACCCAGCCCCACCCCCATCAGGCCGGAGGAGGGGAAGTGGGAGAGGAAGCTGGAGCCAGCAGGGCCTGGGGTGGCGGCCGGGAGCCCCCCGGGGAGCAGTGAGCTAGGGTACATGCCCATGGACTGGCCGTAGGACATGGGGAAGCCCGGGGGCAGCATGCCAGCCATACCAGCACCCAGCATGAAGGGAGCCAGGGAGGCCGAGTCAGAGGCAGCCAAGGAGGAGCTGGTAGTGGTGGAGGGGGAAGACCTGGAGGAGGAGCTAGGTAGGGTGCCGTCCCCCAGGCCGAAGGTGTCAGAGGTCATGGGGAACATGAGACAGGGGTCACCCAGCTGGCTGTGGGGCTGGAAGTAGGGTGAGCCAGCCCCCATGAAAAGGGGTTGCTCAATGGAACCCATCATGGCCGAGTTGAGGCCCATGGGCGGGAGGCCGTATCCCCCGGTGAAGGGAAAGGCCTGGGGAGGCAACAGGGCCGAGGTGCGCTTGCCGGGGGCCAGCTGCTTGTTGTTGGCCCATTCATCGGCAGACAGGGTGGAGGCTTTGCGCTTGGTGACAGTCACGTTCAGGGCGGCCGTGGCTTCTGTGTTGGGCTGGGCCGCGGTGTCTCTCCAGGGCTTGGCTTTACTAGTCATGCTGCTGCCATTGGTGCTCTCTGCCAGCGCCGTCTCCAAGGCTTCTGCTGACGGAGCCTTGGAGGCCTGCTGCTGGCTCAAGATCTCCGGGCTGTCGGCAGACAGCGGGCGAGTCACACAGCCGCTGATGCCGTTCATCGAGGCCTCCTCCGATGCCTTCTGGGTGTCTGAGGGAGGGGAGGGGAGACAGATGGGTCAGATACTGCTCTCTGGTCTAGACTAACAGAAACCATCAGATAAAAACAGATCCACATGGACCAAATGGGTAAAATTTATACTGAGGGTTGAGTTTGGATTGTTACCTTTGGGTGCAATGGCTGAGTTATCCTCCCCTGCCTTGAGCTTGCTTGCAGCGCGGATGGCAAAGATCCTCCCGTCACAGGTCCTGATGTAGGTCCCTTTGGTTCCTCTGATGACATGGATGCTCTCTCCTGCACTGATCCTGGCCTTGACATCAGTTGAACTGTTGGTTCCAGGTATCACGATATCTGTGGTGGTGACTATCTTCTGGACGAAGACGCCTGCCTTCTTTAGGTAGTTGACGGGAAAGCCTGAGCTGGAGTCAGAGTCTGCTGTGGGGGTGGAGGCATGAGACGCCTGCCGAGGAATCATGGGAATTGGAGTTGACTGAACGGGGCGGACGCTGGCCACCGGCTTCTCATCTTGGCGAGGGGGTGGGCGCCTGGCAAGGGAGAGGAAAGAATTGAGGGTGGAGGGTTAAAGATTCTATCAAAAGATTAAAGGAATTAAAAAATTGGTATCACATTGACTGTATGCAATTGTACAATATGTTCATGAGAAAATAGATTGATCTGGTGAAAACCGGAACTAAAAGCGTGTCTGTTTTTGGGGACCATCTTACCAGTTGCGCTGGCTGAAGGCAGGGATGTTGGAAAGGCTCTGGTCGCTGGCGGGATAGTAGTGGGCATAAGAGGGGCGCGTGTAGGGCACCGACGCACGCTTCTCAACCTCGTAGCTCTTTTTGGCAGCCTTCTTCTCGGCTTTGGTGAGCTTCATCTCCCGCCGGTCCATCAGGAGAGACTCGTGGTGGAAAGGTTGCTGGAGAGACCGACATGGAGAGTAGTTTGAGTAAAATGTTTCTAAGTATAATTATATAGTTGAAGTCTGAAGTTTACATATACTTAGGCTGAAGTCATTCAAACTCATATATGTAATATATATAAATATATATATTATATAATATACAGCGGGTGAAATAAGTATTGAACACGTCACCATTTTTCTCAGTAAATATATTTCCAAAGGTGCTATTGACATGACATTTTCACCAGATGGTGGTAACAACCCAAGTAATCCATACATACAAAGAAACCAAAACAAAAAGCTATATTTTTGTCTAATCAGACCACATGACCTTCTCCCATTCCTCCTCTGGATCATCCAGATGGTCATTGGCAAACTTCAGACGGGCCTGGACATGCGCTGGCTTGAGCAGGGGTACCTTGCGTGCGCTGCAGGATTTTAATCCATCACGGCGTAGTGTGTTACTAATGGTTTTCTTTGAGACTGTGGTCCCTGCTCTCTTCAGGTCATTGACCAGGTCCTGCCATGTAGTTCTGGGCTGATCCCTCACCTTCATGATAATTGATGCCCCACGAGGTGAGATCTTGCATGGTGCCCCAGACCGAGGGAGATTGACCGTCATCTTGAACTTCTTCCATTTTCTAATAATTGCGCCAACAGTTGTTGCCTTCTCACCAAGCTGCTTGCCTATTGTCCTGTAGCCCATCCCAGCCTTGTGCAGGTCTACAATTTTATCCCTGATGTCCTTACACAGCTCTCTGGTCTTGGCCATTGTGGAGAGGTTGGAGTCTGTTTGAGTGTGTGGACAGGTGTCTTTTATACAGGTAACGAGTTCAAACAGGTGCAGTTAATACAGGTAATGAGTGGAGAACAGGAGGGCTTCTTAAAGAAAACTAACAGGTCTGTGAGAGCCGGAATTCTTACTGGTTGGTAGGTGATCAAATACTTATGTCATGCAATAAAATGCAAATTAATTATTTAAAAATCATACAATGTGATTTTCTGGATTTTTGTTTTAGATTCCGTCTCTCACAGTTGAAGTGTACCTATGATAAAAATTACAGACCTCTACATGCTTTGTAAGTAGGAAAACCTGCAAAATCGGCAGTGTATCAAATACTTGTTCTCCCCACTAAGTATTCAGACCCTTTACTCAGTACAATACAGCCCCGAGTGTTCTTGGATATGACGCTGTTTCTCCATCCTCTCAAGCTCTGTCAGGTTGGATGGGGAGTGTTGCTGCACAGCTATTTTCAGGTCTCTCCAGCGATGTTTGATCAGGTTTCAGTCCGGCCTCTGGCTGGGCCATTCAAAGACATTCAGAGACTTGTCCCGAAGCCACTAGTGCGTGGTCTTGGCTGTGTGCTTAGTGTCGTTGTCCTGTTGGAAGGAGAACCTTCGCTCCAGTCCGAGGTCCTGAGAGCTCTGGAGCAAGTTTTCATCAAGGATCTCTGTAATTTGCTCCATTCATCTTTGCCTCGAGCCTGACTAGTCTCCCAGTCCCTGCCGCTGAAAAACATCCCCACAGCATGATGCTGCCACCACCATGCTTCACTGTAGGGATGGTGCCAGGTTTCCTCAAGATGTGTCGCTTGGCATTCAAGCCAAAGAGTTCAATCTTGGTTTCATCAGACCAGAGAATCTTGTTTCTCATGGTCTGAGAGTCGTTAGGTGCCTTTTGGCAAACTCCAAGCGGGCTGTCATGTGCCTTTTTCTGTCTGGCCACTCTACCATAAACGCCTGATTGGTGAAGTGCTGCAGAGATGGTTGTCCTTCCGGAAGGTTCTCCCATTTCCACAGAGGGACTCTAGAGCTCTGTCAGAGTGACCATCGGGTTCTTGGTCACCTCTCTGACCAAGGCCAGTCTCCTCCGATTGCTCAGTCAGGTCTAGGAAGAGTCTTGGTGGTTACATACGTCTTCCATTTAAGAATGATGGAGGCCACTGTGTTCTTGGGGACCTTCAATGCTGCAAAAATGTTTCGGTGCCCTTCCCCAGATGTGCTGACACAATCCTGTCTCTGAGCTCTACGGACAATTCATTCAACCTTATGGCTTGGTTTCTGCTCTGACATGCACTGTCAACTGTGGAACCTTATATAGACAGGTGTGTGCCTTTCCAAATTGAATTTACCACAGGAAACATCTCAAGGATGATCAATGGAAACAGGATGCACCTGAGCTCAATTTCAAGTCTCATTGCAAAGGTTATGAATACTTATGTAAAAAAAGGTAGTTCTGTTTGCAAAAAATTCTAAAAAACTGTTTTCGCTTAGTCATTATGAGGTAGTGTGTGTAGATTGCTGAGGATTTTTAAAATGTAATCAATTTTAGAATAAGGCTGTAACGTAACAACATTTCGAAAAAGTTAAGGGGTCTGAATACTTTCCGAATGCACTGTATATACCTTGGTGATGAGGTGAGGGTAGAGCTGGGAGGCCTGTCTGTCTGATGTAGTGTGTATATAGATGGGTCGTCCACAAAATGAGTCCCTTTTGGGAAGTTTAAGTGGGCTCAATTTAATATTATGTCATGAAGAGCACATGTTCAACTTATGGTTTCCCACCTCAATAGATTAAATTAATAAATTACTATAGTAAGTGCCTATTAAGTGCCAAATAAAGTAACAGGGTTGACAAAATCATCTTAAATTAACCATAAATCTCCTTGTGACAAGGGGAATCAAAGCTTGTTGTGTGCAACAGGGAGAGGCGATTGAATGAAATTGCTTCACAATTTTAAAAAAAATTGTGTTATGCTCGACCCTCTGTTTTCCACCACAAAACACAAGAAAAAGGCCAAAAGGAGTAGAACAAGCTCATCTGCTTTTACACTACGATTTGGTGTTCGATGTTAAAGGAATAGTTTCACCATATTAAAATGAGTTCAGTTCAAGTAACAGGGTTGAGCTTAAAATGAGGGCCAGGTTGTTGTTTTTTTTTCCTTAAAATGAATCACTAATTACATGAAATAAATGATTATCTTCAGAAATGTCTGACAAAGCAACAAAATAACTAGGGCTTTACAATGATGGTGAAAACGTGGAGAAATGTTGGGGTTAAGTGGATTCAGATCTTCCTAGAAGATGCACAGAGGGACATGTCAAAATGCTGAATTTTGGCAACTTTAGCAAGTTTCTATTAATAAAAAAAATGTATTTCCATATGGTCTATATTAAAGGGCACTTTATTGAATTTTAAAAGCCTGTTATATTACATTTTGGTGCACAATCTTTACTTAAAATATCAAAGGGAAGTAAATGGACTTTTGTGGAACGACCCAGATATATAGTACCAGTCAAAAGTTTGGACACACCTACTCATGCAAGACATCATAACTATGAAATAACACATATGGAATCATGTAGTAACCAAAAAAGTGTTAAATCTTCAAAGTAGCCACCTTTTGCCTTGATGACAGCGCGTCGCACACTCTGTGTGTACATAGATATGATCTGTTGATGATCTGGTGATCTGTTACCTTGGTGACTAAGTGAGGGTAGAGCTGGCAGGCCTGTCTGATGCTCGCCTCCATCTCCTGGTGGGGCTGCAGCTGCACCTGTGACACGTCAGGCTCCTCCTCCACAAAGTGCAGCAGAGACTCCACCTCCCGCCGCGTGAACGACAACATCGGGTTCAGGTCATCCACCACTCGGTCTGCAGAGAAGAGAGAGGGATTAAGGGAAGAGAAGTAGTGAGTCTACTACACAAATACAGGAGGAGACAACTACGTGCCTTTAAACCATCCTTGTGTGTATAGGGCCAATCAACAGCTAAACCAAACGTTCTCTGCGTGCGACATGAAACATGGTATACCGAAAACCTTGGCCATGTATAAAATGGAATAAATCTGATGTTATTTTTCAACTAAGAGCGTGGGCCTACTCTTTTTGTGTATGCAGCATAGCTGAAATTGGAGCGGACCGATATAATGTGTCTGAAAGAGCTTAGAGGACTGATGCACTTCACAGCGCACATACTGTTTAGCATGCTAGTGAAGTGGACTGGCCGGATGAAGTGCTTTTAGCAAGGAAGGCTTAGGGTAAGAGTAGACTCTGCAGTACTGATAGCAGAGGTTAGTGTAATAGTAGGACTAGTAGACTTGGCTGGAGGAAGCAGAGGTGTCTTGGTAGGCCAGTGTGTAGTCTGTATGTACAGTCGTGGCCAAAAGTTTTGAGAATGACAAGTATTGGTCTCCACAAAGTTTGCTCGTTAACACAGGTGAGAGTGTTGACTAGGACAAGGCTGGAGATCAATACTTGATTGAGTCAGAATAACAGACTGGAAGCTTTAAAAGGAGAGTGGTGCTTGAAATCATTGTTCTTCCTCTGTCAACCATGGTTACCTGCAAGGAAACACATGCCGTCATCATTGCTTTGCACAAAAAGGACTTCACAGGCAAGGATATTGCTGCTGGTAAGACTGCACCTAAATCAACCATTTATCGGATCATCAAGAACTTCAAGGAGAGATGTTAAATTGTTGTGAAGGCCAGCAAGCGCCAGGACCGTCTCCTAAAGTTAATTCAGCTGCGAGATCGGGGCACCACCAGTGCAGAGCTTGCTCAGGAATGGCAGCAGGCAGGTGTGAGTGCATCTGCACGCACAGTGAGGCGAAGACTTTTGGAGGATGGCCTGGTGTCAAGAAGGGCAGCAAAGAAGCCACTTCTCTCCTGGAAAAACATCAGGGACAGACTGATATTCTGCAAAAGGTACAGGGATTGGACTGCTGAGGACTGGGGTAGAGTCATTTTCTCTGATGAATCCCCTTTCCGATTGTTTGGGCCATCCGGAAAACACCTTGTCCGGAGAAGACAAGGTGAGCGCTACCATCAGTCCTGTGTCATGCCAACAGTAAAGCATCCTCAGACCATTCATGTGTGGTGTTGCTTCTCAGCCAAGGGAGTGGGCTCACTCACAATTTTGCCTAAGAACGCAGCCATGAATAAAGAATGGTACCAACACATCCTCTGAGAGCAACTTCTCCCAACCATCCAAGAACAGTTTGGTGACGACCAATGCCTTTTCCAGCATGATGGAGCTCCTTGCCATAAGGCAAAAGTGATAACTAAGTGGCTTGGGGAACAAAACATCAACATTTTGGGTCCATGGCCTGGAAACTCCCCAGACCTTAATCCCATTGAGAACTTGTGGTTGATCCTCAAGAGGCAGGTGGACAAACAAAAACCCACAACTTCTGACAAACTCCAAGCATTGATTATGCAAGAATGGCCTGCCATAAGTCAGGATGTGGGCCAGAAGTTAATTATCAGCATGCCAGGGCGGATTGCAGAGGTCTTGAAAAAGAAGGGTCAACACTGCAAATATTGACTCTTTGCATAAACTGAATATCATTGTCAATGAAAGCCTTTGACACTTATGGAATACTTGTAATTATACTTCAGTGTACCATAGTAACTACTGACATAAAGATCTAAGAACACTGAAGCAGCAAATTTTGTGAAGACCAATACTTGTGTCATTCTCAAAACTTTTGGCCACGACTACAGTCAGTATCTATTCTATTCCATTCTATGTGTTTGTTTGGTTAGCTGGTTACTTACCAGACATGCCCTGCTTGGAGATCTGTCGGTCATAGATTTTCTTCTCCAGGGTGAAGTCACAGACCAGGCGGTAGATGTGGCAGGGTTTCTTCTGGCCGTAACGGTACACTCTACACACGGCCTGGGCGTCGTGACAGGGGTTCCAGGAGGCATCGAAAACCACCACGCGGTTAGCCCCAATCAGGTTCACCCCCAGACAGCCAGCCCTGGGGATTGGGAGAAGCACATGTCACTGACCTGAGGTGTGTAGGACTGTGCACGTGTGTGTGATTGTGTTTGTAACAAGTGTGGTTACTAGTGTGACTATACAGATGTGTGACTACACAGAAGTATAATTATTTCTACCAGTGTGTTCCTGTGAAGGTCTATTACCTGGTAGACAGCAGAAAGACCAAGGCGGAGGTGTTGGACGGGTCGTTGAACTGGTTGATGAGCCTCTCTCTCTCTGAGGCAGACGTGCTCCCATCCAGTCCTAAAGAAAGGAACCATAGAAAGAGTCACACCCTGTTTCCAACACACGACAATGGAGAGATATAAAGATCACCAGCAGGCGGCGATAGTCAATGTAAGTCGATGGGAAAAGTGGCAGCATGGGATTGGAGACGCTGAATAACAGTTTGTATAGCTACAGTAAAATATATCACTGGATAAGTGGAGTCAGAGAAACTTGGTGACAGCAGTGGTTGTCAACACCCCACAATAGACGAAAAAAAAAAAAAAAAAAAAAAAAAAAAAAAACAGGTTGAGAATTTTTTGCTAATTTATATAGAAAATAAATGAAATATCACATTTACATAAGTATTCAGACCCTTAACTCAGTACATTGTTGAAGCACCTTTGGCAGCGATTACAGCCTTGAGTATTCTTGGGTATGACACTACCTGCATGGCATACCTGTATTTAGGGAGTGTCTCCCATTCTTCTCTGCAGATCCTCTCAAGTTCTGTCAGGTTGGATGGGAAGCATCGCTGCACAGCTATTTTCAGGTCTCTCCTGAGATGTTAGATCGGGTTCAAGTCCGGGCTCTGGCTGGGCCATTCAAAGACTTGTCCTGAAGCCACTAGTGCATTGTCTTGGCAGTGTGCTTAGGGTTGTTGTCCTGTTGGAAGGTGAACCTTCACCCCAATCTGAGGTCCTGAGCAGGTTTTAATCAAGGATCTTTTGGTACTTTGCTCTGTTTATCTTTCCCTCAATCCTGACTAGTCTCAAAGTCCCTGCCGCTAAAAAACATCCCCACAGCATGATGCTGCCCCTACCATGCTTCACTGTAGGGATGGTATTGGCCAGGTGCTGAGCAGTGTCTGTTTTCCTCCAGACGTGACGCTTGGCATTCAGGCCAAATAGTTCAATCTTGGTTTCATCGGATCAGAGAATCTTGTTTCTCATGGTCTGAGAGTCCTTAAGGTGCCTTTTGGCAAACTTCAAGCAGGCTGTCATGTGCCTTTTACTGAAGAGTGGCTTCAGGCTGGCTACTACCATAAAGGCCTGATTGGTGGAGTGCTGCAGAGACAGTTGTCCTTCTGGAAGGTTCTCTCTTCTCCACAGAGGAACTCTGAATCTCTGACAGAGTGACCATCAGGTTCTTGGTCAACTACCTGACCAAGGCTCTTCTCCCCCGATTTCTCAGTTTGGCCGTGCGCCCAGCTCTAGGAAGAGTCTTGGTGGTTCCAAACTTCTTCCATTTAAGAATGATGGAGGTCACTGTGTTCTTGGGGACCTTCAATGCTGCAGAAATGTTCTGGTACCCATCCCAGATCTGTGCTTCGACACAAGCCTGTCTTGGAGCTCTATGGACAATTCCTCATGGCTTGGTTTTGCTATGACATGCTGTGGGACCTTATATAGACAGGTGCGTGACTTTCCAAATCATGTCCAATCAATTGAATTTACAACAGGTGGACTCCAATCAAGTTGTAGAAACATCTCAAGGATGATCAATGGAAACAGGATGCACCGGAGCTCAATTTCGAGTCTGAATACTAATGTAAATAAGGTATATGTTTGTTTTATAAATTTGCAAACATTTTGAATTTAGAATAAGGCTGTAAAGTAACAAAATGTGGAATAGACTGGAAAAAGTCAAGGGGTCTGAATACTTTCCGAATGCACTATGTACAGTATGTATGTACGTATGTATGCATGTACGTACGTACGTATGCACGTACGTATGTATGCATGCATGTACAGATGAAGTCGGAAGTTTACATACACTTTAGCCAAATACATTTAAACTATATTGAAGAAACATCAAGACATCAGTTAGGAAGTTAAAGCTTGGTCACAAATGGGTCTTCCAAATGGACAATGGACAAATAAAACATACTTCCAAAGTTGTGGAAAAATGGTTTAAGGACAACAAAGTCAAGGTATTGGAGTGGCCATCACAAAGCCCTGACCTCAATCCTATAGAAAATGTGTGGGCAGAACTGAAAAAGCATGTACGTGCAAGGAGGCCTACAAACCTGACTCAGTTACACCAGTTCTGTCAGGAGGAATGGGCCAAAATTCACCCAACTTATTGTGGGAAGCTTGTGGAAGGCTACCCGAAACATTTGACCCTAGTTAAACAATTTAAAGGCAATGCTACCAAATACTAATTGAGTGTATGTAATATATATATATATATATATATATATATATATATATATATATATATATATACACACATATATATATATATATATATATACACACATATATATATATATATATATACACACATATATATATATATATATATACACACATATATATATATATATATATATATACACACATATATATATATATATATATATACACACATATATATATATACAGTGGGGATAACAAGTATTTGATACACTGCCGATTTTGCAGGTTTTCCTACTTACAAAGCATGTAGAAGTCTATATTTTTTATCATAGGTACTCTTCAACTGTGAGTGACGGAATCTAAAACAAAAATCCAGAAAATCATATTGTATGATTTTTAAGTAATTAATTTGCATTTTATTGCATAACATAAGTATTTGATACATCAGAAAAGCAGAACTTAATATTTGGTACTGAAACCTTTGTTTGCAATTACAGAGATCATACATTTCCTGTAGTTCTTGAAAAGGTTTGCACACACTTTTGGCCCACTCCTCCATACAGACCTTCTCCAGATCCTTCAGGTTTCGGGGCTGTCGCTGGGCAATACGGACTTTCAGCTCCCTCCAAAGATTTTCTATTGGGTTCAGGTCTGGAGACTGGCTAGGCCACTCCAGGACCTTGAGATGAGTCTTACGGAGCCACTCCTTAGTTGCCCTGGCTGTGTGTTTCGGGTCGTTGTCATGCTGGAAGACCCAGCCACGACCCATCTTCAATGCTCTTACTGAGGGAAGGAGGTTGTTGGCCAAGATCTCGCGATACATGGCCCCATTCATCCTCCCCTCAATACGGTGCAGTCGTCCTGTCCCCTTTGCAGAAAAGCATCCCCAAAGAATGATGTTTCCAACTCCATGCTTCACGGTTGGGATGGTGTTCTTGGGGTTGTACTCATCCTTCTTCTTCCTCCAAACACGGCGAGTGGAGTTTAGACCAAAAAACTCTATTTTTGTCTCATCAGACCACATGACCTTCTGCCATTCCTCCTCTGGATCATCCAGATGGTCATTGGCAAACTTCAGACGGGCCTGGACATGCGCTGGCTTGAGCAGGGGGACCTTGCGTGCGCTGCAGGATTTTAATCCATGACGGCGTAGTGTGTTACTAATGGTTTTCTTTGAGACTGTGGTCCCAGCTCTCTTCAGGTCATTGACCAGGTCCTGCCGTGTAGTTCTGGGTTGATCCCTCACCTTCCTCATGATCATTGATGCCCCACGAGGTGAGATCTTGCATGGTGCCCCAGACCGAGGGAGATTGACCGTCATCTTGAACTTCTTCCATTTTCTAATAATTGCGCCAACAGTTGTTGCCTTTTCACCAAGCTGCTTGCCTATTGTCCTGTAGCCCATCCCAGCCTTGTGCAGGTCTACAATTTTATCCCTGATATCCTTACACAGCTCTCTGGTCTTGGCCATTGTGGAGAGGTTGGAGTCTGTTTGATTGAGTGTGTGGACAGGTGTCTTTTATACAGGTAACGAGTTCAAACAGGTGCAGTTAATACAGGTAATGAGTGGAGAACAGGAGGGCTTCTTAAAGAAAAACTAACAGGTCTGTGAGAGCCGGAATTCTTACTGGTTGGTAGGTGATCAAATACTTATGTCATGCTATAAAATGCAAATTAATTATTTAAAAATCATACAATGTGATTTTCTGGATTTTTGTTTTAGATTCCGTCTCTCACAGTTGAAGTGTACCTATGATAAAAAATTACAGACCTCTACATGCTTTGTAAGTAGGAAAACCTGCAAAATCGGCAGTGTATCAAATACTTGTTCTCCCCACTGTATATATATACACACATATATATATACACACATATATATACACACACACACACACACACACACACACATTAAAATACAAAAACAGTCATGGGAAGCACAAATAAAACATACTGTAGTAGTTGAGGTTGCGAAGCCAGTTTTGGTTGTGGCCCTCTCTGGCACTGCCTGCCGGTATGGGCCTCTTGGCCAAGAACTCCTCGATGACCGAGAGGGTGGACAAACTCTGGCTGCAGGAGACACAGTAGAACTAATTAAACCATTTGCCATTGTCCATCTATATATGCTTTGAGTCTTAGACTATTTTACATTTAGCAGATGGTCTTATCCAGAGCGACTTACAGGAGCAATTAGGGTTGCTCAAGGGCACAGACAGATTTTTCACCTAGTTGGCTCGGGGATTCGAACCAGCAACCTTTCGGTTACCGGCCCAACGCTCTTAACCGCTAGGCTACCTGCCACCAGTTAAGATTTCACATGGCAACAGTTGTTTTGAAGAAGCTAAAAGTAAAGCTTGTAAAAACAGTAAAACGTGAGGTTTTGTTTCTGTCCCGACCTGAAGACCAAGATCTTGTCTCCCTTCCTGACGCTGTCGTCAATCAGGTGGAACAGCAGGACCATTTTAGCAGAGTTCTCCAAAAGCCCTGGCTTATAGTCAGACATGATCTCCTTCGCCTGCAACGGAGAGAGAGAGAGAAAGAAAGAGGGAGACAGAGAAATGGGTTGATGGGATAAGTCAGTACAGTGTAATTGTAGTGCACAGGTAATAGTGCACAGGTAATAACCTGTTTTCACTGAAACCTATGACAGTATCCATTCTAAATGAGCAGTCCTCAAATTGTTTTCCAACCGGCATAAATCCACAATGACTCAGCCAACTGCCACTTAAACGGAGTGAAAAACAAAAAGCTTGGCAGTGAAGTGTGGCTGCGTACCCATTCGTAGGTGATGACCTGATTGGCCTTCTCCTGCAGAGCGTTGAGACTCAGCCCTCCGATGCTGTTGGGGTCCTCCAGAGTCTTGCCCTTCTGGTTGGGGGTGGGGCAGCGGGAGTGGCTGTTGGTTATGTCATCCAGGTCCAGGTCCTGCTCATTGGCCAGATTCTCCTTCTGCAGTGCCTCGTACAGCACGTCTGTGTGGTTCCAGATCTGGTACAGGCAAACATTACTACAACATTAGGATGACGTCTGAATTAAATGTGAACATGTATACAGCATATCACACACACACACACACACACACACACACACACACACACACACACACACACACACACACACACACACACACACACACACACACACACACACACACACACACACACACACACACACACACACACACACACACACACACACACACACACACACACACACCTTGCAGCAGACGCAGAAGGCCTTGAGTGGGTTGAGGCTGAGCCAGCCGCTGTTGCCTGCCTCTCTGAAGCGGTTCATAAACTCTGTGTAGAGGGCCCTCTGCAGGGGTGACAGTCGCACCAGTATCACATGCTCATCCTTGGAGGGGAGCTGGTCTCTCAACACGTCATGACCACGCCTGGGAACAAACACAACCCGAGTTAGACCACAAATATCTATGCCATATACTGTAGATCTCTATATTCATGAACAAACACAACCATTATCAGACTACAACTAGAATCTCCATTGAAAGTGCTTTTTAGTCCAGGAATAGACTTAATCTGTACCAGAAAAGAGATACTGTACTAGCATCAGTTCATGTGGGTTATAACCAGCTGCACCAAGCTAGAGGTCTCCTTCTCTCAGTCTCACCTCTGGACAAAGCCCTCCAGCAGGCTATGAAGGACATGACTTCGGTATCTCATCAGTTGGACGTCCTGCGGTGTGCTGTCCACACACTGTCCGTTCAGAATGGGCCTCTCAAACATGTTACTGAACTCCTGCCTGGTACCTAGGAAATCAGGCCTGACAAAGTCCACCATGCACCAGTACTCTATCAGGTTGTTCTGGAGGGGGTACCCCGTTAGGACCACTCGCCGCCGGGTATGGATGTTCTTTAAGGCCTGCGAGGTGCTGGCGTGGCAGTTCTTAATGCGGTGGCCCTCGTCACAGATCACCACGTCCGGGCCAGGGCGAGACAGGGCCTTCTCTATCCCTACAGGAGGGTAGAGGAAGATAGAGGGGGATGTCAAGTTAGAGCTATTTCAGGTACAATGGTAGCCCTAAAGATGTGCATGTAGGAGTATGATCCAAGCAATTACTTTATATTCAATTAATCTAAGTGACTCATGTTATCGGAGTCACTCATGATGGCATACTGAAGGGATGGAACTACCGTGTGACTGGAAACCTGTGCAATCATACAAACATCCTTGAGCACATGGAAAAGATCTAACAGAGTCATCTACAGTAACATGGGTTCTAACAAAGGGTTAAACATAAAAGCCTTGTGTGCAGATGGCCTTGCTTTGATGAAAGAAAAGTTTGAAAAGTGCAGACCATGGCTGACATAAGTGTTGATTGACCAAGTTGACCTTTGACCTACTGACCTTTGAGGAGATCCTGATGCCGGTCCTCTTCGTTCAGGTCGATGACCACCGGTCCTTGGGGCTTCTTGGACTTCTTCCGGCCCGCCGCAAAGCTCTTCTTCAGAGACAGCAGGCGGTACATCTCATATCCCATCAGGAGCACGCCGCCGTCCCGCGACCAGTCAGAGATGACCTTGGCTCTAGTGGTCGTGGTTCTGAGACAAGAAGAAGAGAGAACGAGAGCAGAGAGGGAATTGAGGAAAAGACAACGATACATCAGTGACAATGTTCCACACATAACAGAGCAGCCATTTAAGAAGATTTCAAGTAGTTACACACCTGGGCGATAGACGAGTCATGCTTGTACGTTTATTTATTCATTACAATTTGTTTCTTACAAACATTTCCCTGGTTCATGTACAGTAGGGAGCATTGACTGATAACTCTGTAGTATGCAACACTGTCTGGTTTGTCTGATGAGCACAGCCAGGCTTACAGAGAGACTACTAGCACAGAAAACACAGATAGAGCCAGCAGCCAAAGACTTTGCTTCACTTCAATCACAAAGAGGGAGGGAGCAAGGGAGGATGAGGGGTCGATAGAGGACAGGAAGAGGAACAGCAAGAAAGGGAGAGAAAGAGGGATTGAGCGGAGGAAATGATCAGGTCACTGGGTCAACTGCTATGACGAGTCTGCAGGAGAGCAGTAGTGTGCAAAGCTTTGTGCGATGGAAAGCCACACACTCTTGATACACAGCAGTGGAGTACTAGAGGCATATCTTAGGCAGTTGTGTGATACAGAAACACAGAGAAGCAGAGAGAGAGAAAGCATGAGCAGCTTAGATTTACACCTCCACACAGCTTTTAAAGAGGAGGGAGTGGGATATCTCCGTTCCCAGAGAGGATGGGAAACTCACTTGTGCTCGTCGTTCAGGATGTGGACCTTGAAGGTACGCGGGGAGACCTGGGTCGGGTCCACGTTCGCTGGTAGCGCCTCAGAGGTCGGGACCCAGAGGTTAAATTCAGCCAGCCAGTTCTGTAACGTGTTGACCTATAGAAAAAGAGTGTGAGAGAGAAAGAGAGAAAGAGAGGAAGAGTAAATTATCTCAGTCAAGAGACTACAAGCTACATCCAGTATGTATGAAAGTAAGCATTTCACTGTTAGTCTACACCAATAAAATTTAATTTTGATTACAAAGAGAATACATAATGTAGAGAGAGAATAGAGTATAGGTGGTCACTCACAGGCACGATGGCGAGCACGGTGTGGGCCTGGGTGTGTCTGAGCACGATGTCTATGAAGGAGATGACCTGCAGGGTCTTGCCCAGGCCCATGCTGTGGGCCAGGATACAGCCGAAGCCACTGCTGCTCTCATAGCGCTCCAGAGACTCAACCAGGTTATCATAGAGGAACCGGATCCCACCAATCTGACAGAGAAAGACAGAAAAGGGGGAGAGAGAGACCGAAGAAGTGAGATTATTATATTCAACTCATTGTTGCAATTGTTTGACTGTATTGTATGCAATGGTTTGTCTCCATGGGGTTTCCCAGAGACAGACAATCTTCATTTAAAGTGTTTTTTAGGCTTAATATGGATCAGGGAAACTGCTAGGCTGCCTATGCTAACAAGAGAATCCATGTCTGTACTGAGTCAGTAGTACCTGATGAGGTTTGACGGCCCGGGCCAGCTGAGGGGAGAGGAACAGGTCTGCCTCCTCGGCCGGGTGGTTCATGTTGACTAAGACACGCCCCTGGGCGTCCGGTTGGTTCACAGCGTCGTTGGTGTGGGCGCCGGTCACATCGGGGGCTGCCGACCGGTCCTCCTCCTCATTGGTGGACTCGCTGCTAATCTGGAGGGCGTCGTCCTCGTCAGAGCTCAGCTCGATAACGTCTATGGTTGAGAAAGGAAAAAGTAAATAGGGACAGTGTTTTTGTTAGAAGAGTAACTTCTTGTAGATGGAGAAACAGTTCATATATATATATCTACATCAAGGATGGGCAACTGGCGGCCCCTTTTGTAGGCCCGCAGACCAATCTGTATTTTCTGGTATGGGGGGTATTCAGTTGGAGTCTCAACTTACTGTTGAGCGTTAGAATAATAAGATTGTTAAGTTAGTCTTGCGGTCAGCTACCTACATTTGTAGTAAGCATGGTTGAATTACCGACCGGGGTGGGGCCCATTGATCATCAGTTATATTAAAAACTGCAAACATTTGCCTCCACCCTATGGTAAAATGTGTAGAAATGCAGGAAATGAGCTGTAAAACTGCACATTTTTATTTCCGTCCCATTGCAAAATGTGTAGAATTGCAGGAAATTATCTCTCACTTCGCTGTCAGGAGGAGTGCCGCTAAAATGTTTTGCTTATGAGCCACCGCGGCCCCTCATGATGAGTTCCATTTTTCTTGTGACCCGCCACCCCCAATCTACATAATACCCAGTTTCCATTGCATTGTGCAGGTGCCTTTTGATCAAAACAATAATTTAGACCATTATATTACACAATACTGCCTAACATACAAATAAATAAAATATCATATTTTATTAGTTTCAATAAGTGCTTCAATAACATAATTTCTCCAAAAGATGGCATGTGTTTTCACAAATTCTATAAAATAAATGAAATGGTTTCGGGCATCATATTTGTATCTTTAGGCAAACAAATCTTTTAAAAAGTTCCCACCTGACCTGTCCTTGTTTCAAATAGCGACATCATAATCTGTTTGCCAAACGAAATAGAAAAATGTAATTAAAAAATGTAAGTGATAAGTAGCGTATGTTAGACTTCAGATGTGGTATGGAGGCAGAGAAGAGAAGGTAGGGTGATAGAGGGCTTATATAAATCTAGCGAATAGGTGGTTATACAAACTGGATTATAGTAGTGGGGGATGGGTTTACATAACCCTGGGCAGAAATGTCATCACGCTGCCTGGGCTGAGGCTGGCTGGAGCGGAGGCTGGCTGAGGCTGGCATTAACCAGGATTAACTAGCTATTTGCTCCATAAATCCACTTCCATTCCAGACGTTGTCACCTGCCAGTGGGGTGGGTTGGAAGGGGGTTCAACTGGGAACGGTTCTGTCCGGTGCGGATCTATACCCACAAGCAGGCTGGTGTTTGAGTGTTAATAAGTGAGAGTTGTTTGTGTGTGTGTGTGTATGTGTGCGTGATTGTGAATAAGCGACAGAGTTTGTTTGTTTGTTTGTGTGTGAGTTTGTGTCATGGCCAGTGGAGGAAAAGCACATTATGTCCACCAGAGCTTACATAGTTCTATACTATAGCGACACTCCTTCTCTAGCCAGCTAATCCATCTAAGACTACTCAGAGCCAGTTCCAGTCCCTATCTACCCCATGCTGCTATTTGGAGCACTATACAGTAACTATCTGACCCACATTTGACACCATTTACAAAACCTGGGGTTCAAAGGTCATTTCTGTGTATAGGTTATAATGATCTTTACATTGAAAGGCTAGAGAAATGGGTCATAATATTACCAAGCATTTCAAACATGGAAGTCTGGCTGTCTGGCACAGGATAACCACAGTCAGTCTCGTACATGTGTAATATACTGTATGTGTAATAATATGTCATGTGTGACAGACCCTGAGTTCTCTCTATTTTGATTGAGCGATACTAATTGGTATCTTATAGTGACTGGGGTCTCACCTTCTTTTGGGGCGTGTGCTTCTGTGATCAGAGCCTTGGAGTCATCCTCGCTGACATTAGTGCTGTAACTGGTGTCCAGGCAGATCACATGGTCTCGTTCAGCCACGCTAGTAGACACACTCTGAGACAGATCTCCTGGAGGGGACAGAGACAGAGATGCAGTGGTTAGTTACCGGAGTGTATCGACCAGTGCATTTCTATTATGATATTGAGATTATATATTATATTTCAAGAGTATACCATTTCAATACAAATATATTTCTGATTTGACACAAACTTTTCAGATTTCACACTCCAGCTATCAATCACGTGTGTGTATGCGTGTGTCCTCACCTGGTGTGTACTCGGGCAGCAGGGGCACGGGGAAGTGCCCTTCCTTCCTCTGCTGTTCCAGCCTCTGTCGCCTCTCCAGCTCCTCCTGCTGGGCAGCTTTGGTCACCACCTCCAACTGGTGCTCCCTCAATAGCGTTCTACATCACAGAGAGACAGAGAGAGCGAGAGAGCAAGCGAGAGCGAGAGAGCAAGCGAGAGCGAGAGAGCAAGCGAGAGCGAGAGAGCAGCGAGAGCGAGAGAGAGCGAGAGAGCAAGCGAGAGCGAGAGAGCAAGCGAGAGCGAAAGTGAAGTGGAGGGAGAGTAGAGATCTCAGAATAGGTCTCAGGCATCCATCTCTGTTAAAGGGCGAACAGACTCTCTAGAGCGTGCCAGATCGCATGGGGATATAAAGTACATTACTAATGCTGTATGTGTTTAGTGCAGGGTTTCTCATACTCGGTCCTCGGGACCCCAAGAGGTGCAGATTTAATTTTTTGCCCTAACACTACACAGCTGATTCAAATAATCATCAAGCTTCAAATCAGCTGTGTAGTGTTAGGGCAAAAAAACTAAAACCTGCACCTCTTGGGGTCCCGAGGACAGAGTTTGGGAAACGCTGCTTTAGAGTGTATTTGTGGGCACGTCTGTTTATCGCCATATGTGTGTTTGTGTGTATATCTGTCTATGTGAGAGAGAGCTGTAATAATGTAAAAAACACTGGGGAAATAATCCCACTCATAGCAGCATGGTTGACTTGTTGCCAGACTGAGTAATACAGAGATCTTCTACTTAAAGGCTTCATTCACTAGAGAAAACCAACGAGACAGGCAAGAAACACTGGAGAACACAGCTTAAGAGACTAAGTGTGCTGTATGGATAGATGATTAAGATCACAAGTTAGGGAATTCATGGTTGAATATTACTCTTCTGCCTATATTAGATGTTTCTCTCTATATATTTGAGGTCAGAGGTCATACCTGATGTTTCTCCTCATGTGTGCGGGTTTGTTGGAGTGGGAGGGCGAGCTCTTTTTGTTTTCACTCAGGGACCGTGAGGTGGTTTGGCTCTCGGGCCGTGAGGACAGTCGAGAGGGGGGCTGCGCAGAGGGCTGGGATGGCGTCTCCCCCGAGGGTGAGGTAGATGGGGCAGGGCACTGCCATCTTGCAGAGTCCCCTCCCTGCGCTTCATTCTCTGAGCTGAAGGGAGCGCTATGAGGCTGGTCTGTGGAGAGACGGAGGGAGGAGATATTAATGATATACAAACCGTAAATCAATGAACATTTATGTTGATTGAATACCTATAAAAAGGTATGCTTTATAACAGGCATGGATTTATCCATCACTGAAAGAGAAGCACAGACTGATTAAAGAACAGTAAAAAAATGTATATGACTCAGTCTGGCCCTCCTTCCCTGCAGACAGGAGACACCCTGAACTAGATCTGAGGTGCTTATGTAAGTGCTCATAAATATGGAGAGCTTATGAAACCCTGAGCGCTGGGGCTATGGGCAGGGGCTTTTGGTCCTTCATGGGTCTGGGTAGACTGACTGATAAAGCTGATGATTAAACCAAAGTTACTGCCCACATAAACAGCCCCTCCCCACCTCTCAGTATGAACCACATATACATCACCACTGTCTCATTGTAGCCAACACTGACAGGCCCAATCCAATCCAATACAGCTCAACCCAGCCCCACCCAACCCAGAGTCAAATAGACACTGTCAAATAGACAATGCATTCACACCACTTTACTTTTTCCACATGTTGTTGTGTTACAACCTGAATTTAAAATGTATTACACACAATACCCCATAAAGTCAAAGCGGAATTATGTTTTTACAAATTCATTAAAAATGAAAAGGTGAAATGTCTTGCTTCAATAAGCATTCAACCCCTTTGTTATGGCAAGCCTAAATAAGTCCAGGAGTAAATATGTACTTAACAAGTCACATAATAAGTTGCATGGACTCAACCTGTCTACAAGAATAGCTTTTACCTCATCTCTGTACCCCACACATACAATCATCTGTAAGTTCCTTAAGTCGAGCAGTGAATTTCAAACATAGATCAAACCACAAAGACCAGGGAGGTTTTCCAATACCTCGCAAAGAAAGACACCAACTGGTAAATGAGTACACATTTTAAAAAGCAAACATTGAATATCCCTTTGAGCATGGCAAACTTATTAATTACACTTTGGATGGTGTATCAATACACCCAGTCAATACAAAGATACCTGCGACCTACCTAACTCAGTTGCTGGAGAGGAGGCCAATGGTGACTTTAAAACAGTTACTGAGTTTAATGGCTGTGACAGGAGATAACTGAGGATGGATCAACAACATTATATTTACTTCACAATACTGTATAGACTATTCCACACAACACATCACTGAGTACCACTTTTCATATTTTTAAGCATGGTGGTGGCTGCATGTTATGGGTATGCTGAGCTAAGCACAGGCAAAATTCAAAAGGAAAACCTGGTTCAGCCTGATTTCCAACAGACACTAGGAGACAAATTCACCTTTCAGCAGGACAATAACCTAAAACACAAGGACAAATATACACTGGAGTTGCTTACCAAGAAGATAGAATGTTCATGGGTGGCCTATTTACAGTTTTGACTTAAAATCGTCTTGAACATCACAGCTGTAATTGGTGTGAATCTTAGAACCAGACTCCAAGGGCATAATGGTGAGGCAGGAACACCTGGAGCTTGTTATGTTGGTTCCATCCAAAATAGCACCCTATATAGTTAACTACTTTTGACAAGAGCCCTATGCGGACCCTGTTCAAAAGTAGTGCACTATATAAGGAACAAGGTGACACCTTCAATAAAACCCGGCAAGGAAACCCTCTGACTAAAACAGGCTAACGTACATTTTTTTTTTAAGTTAGGTCTATAATGCACAGACAGAGGCTGGTGTTGAGCCAACAGTGAGTTGAAAAACAAATTACATAAAATGCCCTCTCCCTGACTAACTCAATCTACAAAACGATTATTTTATGTGGCTCTGAATCCAGTCCCTTTGTGACCTCTGGCATATTAGTTATATAACCCAATTTAACAAGAAAACATTAGGAACACCTTCCTAATGTTGAGTTGCACCCATTTTTTGCCCTCAGAACGGCCTCAATTTGTTGGGGCATGGACTCTACAAGGTGTTGAATGCGTTCCACAGGGATGCTAGCACATGTTGATGCCAATGCTTCCCACAGTTGTGTCAAGTTGGCTGGATGTCTTTTGGTTGGTGGACCATTCTTGATACACCGTGTGAAAAACGGAAAATCTCAGCAGCGTTGCAGTTCTTGACACACTCAAACCGGAGCGCCTGGCACCTACTAACATACCCTGTTCAAAGGCACTTAAATATTTTGTCTTACTCAGACACCTTGACTTTTTACACATTTTGTTACGTTACAGCAAATAAAAAAAATTCCTCAGCAATCTACACACAATACCGCATAACGACAAAGCCGAAACAAGTAGATTTTTTCGCAAATGTATTAAAAATAAAAACAGAAATACCTTATTTACATAAGTGTTTAGACCCTTTGCTATGAGACTCGAAATTGATCTCAGGTGCCTCTTGTTTCCATTTATCATCCTTGATTTGAGTCCACCTGTGGTAAATTTAATTGATTGGACATGATTTAGAAAGGCACACACCTGTCTATATAAGGTCCCATGATGCATGTCAGAGCAAAAACCAAGCCATAAGGTATAAGGAATTGTCGAGGCAAAAATGTCTGCAGCATGGAAGGTCCCCAAGAACACAGTGATCATTCTTAAATGGAAGAAGTTTGGAACCACCAAGCCTCTTCCTAGAGCTGGATGCCCACCCAAAATGAGCAATTGGGGCAGAAGGGACTAGGTCAGGGAGGTGACCAAGAACCCGATGGTCACTAACAGAGCTCCTGAGTTCCTCTTTGGAGATGGGAGAACCTTCAAGAAGGACAACCATCTCTGCAGCGCTCCACCAATCAAGCCTTTATGGTAGAGTGGCCAGACGGAAGCCACTCCTCAGTAAAATACTCATGACAGCCTGCTTGGAGTTTGCCAAAACGCACCCAAAGACTCAGACCATGAGAAACAAGAATCTCTGGTCTGATGAAACCAAGATTGAACTCTTTGGCCTGAATGTAAAGCGTCACGTCTGGAGGAAACCTGGCACCATCCCTACGGTGAAGCATAGTATTGGCAGCATCATGCTGTGGGGATGTTTATCAACGTCAGGGACTGGGAAACTAGTCAGGATCGAGGGAAAGATGAACAGAGCAAAGTACAGAGATACTTGATGAAAACCTGCTCAGGAGCTCAGACTTGGGCGAAGGTTCACCTTCCAATAGGAGAACAACCTGCACAGAACCAAGACAATGCAGGAGTGGCTTCAGGGACAAGACTCAATGTCCTTGAGTGGCCCAGCCACAGCCCAGACTTGAGCCCAATCTAACATCTCTGGAGAGACCTGAAAATAGCTGTGCAGCAACGCTCCCCATCCAACCCGACAGAGTTTGAGATGATCTGCAGACAAGAATGGGAGAAACTCCCCAAATACAGGTGTGCCAAGCTTGTAGCGTCATAGATAGATAGATAGATAGATAGATAGATAGATAGATAGATAGGTACTTTATTGCTCCCCCGGGGGGGAAATTTCATTGTCAAGCAGCTACAACAAAACACAGGGCAGGTGCAAAATGCCACAACGAAAAGTACACAAAAGACAGATACACGGTACATGACTAAATATTTTCCAGCTAGATATCTATTAACTGTTAAATCAACTGTCTAAAATGTGCTAAATGCTCTGCAGTTCTGCATTTGGCTTGCTAATTTAGTAGCTAGTTAGCCATCGAGTTCAGTGGTTAGCTTCTTCCAAAATCAAGCATTCGCTTGGTAACAGCAGAGAATCTCCTCCTCTCTAATATATGTTTTGTGCGTACAACAAACGGTGAGTTACTTGTATGACTTTGAGCTGGTATGTCTGTCCTGCAAATAGTTTAGGTCAGAGACTGTATAAAATGTTTGCAAATGCCCTTGTTAGAATTTAATATGGGGATTTTACACGTACTTGTTAGCATTGCTAACCTTCGTATTACAGATGCAAAGTGGGGTTTGAAAATTGCACCCCCTTGTGTTCAGTGCCGGTATTACTGCATATCCCAGGATGGCACAAGGTCGGTATGAAGGTATGACAATCTGGATACCGCCCAAACCTAATGTGATTGACCGGTGTAGTAAGCATGTTTATGCAACAGCCGGCACTAAGCCTATTAATAGCTAGGTCAGCTTTTTATTAAGATCCTCAATTACTCCAACCCTCCTCTGATGCCCCCCTCCTGCCATCAAGACAAAAGCCCATTAGAACCAGGGGGTGATGTGGGATGGTAGGTTATGTTAAGGCTTTACCGTGTAGACCAAAGCCTCATCAGGCCAAGTTAAGCTAGACAGCATCCAAACAAGAATTTAAACAGCATTAATATATATCGTCAACCGATTATGGATTACTACGGTTATAGGAGCCTCTGACCAGGTGAGTTGCCAGTGGACACACACACACTTTAAGGAGAACGTCAGCACTGTCCAACCAGACAGTCAGGACACGATGTTACATTACACAACCCACTGTTACATAACCAAAATAAAGTTCCATTCTCCTAACACAGGACCCAGGAAAACAAAACCCCCTTCTGAATGGTACTGAACAAACCATGGCAATACACACACACTCACACACCTCTCTCCCCTGGATTCTGTGAGCAGGGAGGGAGTGGGCTAGCTCTGTGGCAACGACACTACACACACAGCAAGCCGTGGCAGTCGTCCAATCATAATAGCCAGTGAGATAAAGGGGAGGTGGCGTCGCGTGACACTGTAGCACAACAGACTATATTACACAAGGTTGGGGAACATAATACAGGGATATGGGTTAAATCAATCCCCCTGGCCCCCCAAACTCAGCAGTCTAACCCCATTAGAGGGAGGGGCGGTCTGACGAAGGACTGCTGGGATATCAAAGAGTAAAACAGCCATGGAGTGAAATGAACCGAGGCAAGGAAATAAACCAGTAATACAAGTCAAATGCCGCAGAATAGGCGTCAGGACCCGACACTACCTACCTCACAACACGGCTTCCTTCCTGGGGGTCGGGAGGGGGGCAGAGGGCATCTGAGGGGAACAGTGCGCCACCCCTACAGTACACCACTAAAGCCATACGCTGTATGTTTGTTTGCTCAGTGGGGATCTTTTGTGTGGAAAACTCCGCCGTGCCTAGTTGAGATGAACAATGCAGTGTACCAAAACAGCATCTCTGGTCTTTCTAAACCCACTAGCTAGTAATCCTCCTCATTCACAGAATACAGAATTCACACTCATTCATAATTCTCCTGCCTGGTTCCATTCCACTAGACAACTGCATAAAGCAGTTACAGTACAATGGGAGAGGGGATATAGTTGTCTCGCTGTCTCTCATCTACAGACATCATTGGGCCTGGGGGCAGTGGGTTGTGTCTGTGTCTGTGTCTGTGTGTGTGTGTGTGTGTGTGTGTGGGGGGTCAATAACAAACAATAATTGACCATAAAACACAAAAAGGCCACCATAGCGACGACACTGACTACCATTCAACTTCCTGTCCTAATTCAGTCCAGAAGCATGGAGAATGCAGACCATGTTTTCACTTCATGCTCTTTCACATTCATTTGACTCGTATGCATACTGTGCTTCTTAAAGGAACATCACAACCGTGATACGCTGGCTTCGCTGTTTATGTAACACGGCTTTACAGGCAGCGCTAGCTATCGTCACGCGGCGCCTACGACAGAATAGCAGCATGTGCGTAGTACTGAGTACCAAAGGCAGACAATTATCAACCCAGATTGGCAGTGTGCCATGGAGAATACCAGGGGGTGCTATGACGACAAGAGGAGGAGGAACTGACTGGTAAATGATAACAGTGGCTCGAGGTCATCATAGTCTGCCTGTATGTGCCACTCAGACAATGAATAATCTGTAAAGAGTTCCACTTTCACTTCTCCATGCCACTTTTAACCCAGTGTTTCTCAACCCAGTCGTTTTACAAAGTCTATTTGATCTATTCTACCACAACTAATCAAATCATCAAGCCCCTGAATGTTGGTGTTGGTATACAGTAAAACTTCAAATAGCCACCTGTTCCATTTAAAAGAACACATTCCAGCAAATAAACACCAGTTTCAAATAAACGCTGGGTCTAAATTAATTGTTTACAAGATTACCATGGACACAGCGCTGATATTCCCAGTCATGTGCATAAAAAAACAAACATTTTAATCCATCATCGTTGCTAGCCATGGTGACACCAAATTCAAGCTGGCAGTGATTACATTCGCAGAGCAAAATTTGGGCAAGGCAATAGCCAGGCATTTTGGAATTGATACAAAACAAGTGAGAGAAAGGCATCTTCAATGTTTGTCTGAGGTAGACCAGAAAAAGGTATGTAAAGAAAGATGCCTGGATCAAATAGAAGCCTGTCGCTAATAAGTACCGGTTGTGTTCGGTGATGTTTTAATTCATTGAAGTTTTACGGTAGATCAAATAAATGTGTTGGTATTGATAAAATATGTGAGGAGCTGAGAAACACTGTTGAAACTAGGGCTGGGAATTCCCAGGGACCTCGCAATACGATATTATAAAGATACTTATGTGCCCATACTATATGCATTGCGATTCTCAATATATATTCTAAATTTGTATTGCAATTCGATACTGTGATTTTGATGTTAAACATATTGCTCACTATATGTCTGCTGTAGAGAAACAAGAGCATGAGGAAATTTGTTTTGATCAGTCATGGAAATAAAAGTGCTTTAAAAACATGTTGGCTCACTATTTAAAAACAAGCTATTGGATGAAAAATACCGGAGTTTTGCTACAGGTACAAACGACTAGTGCGAGCTAACGCTACCTAGCAAAAAATAAATACAAAAATTGTACAAATCAATACTCAAAGTATCAATTTAATAGTAAATAAAAATAACTAATCGATCCCCCCCCCCATCACTAGATGAAACCACAGGCAGCTTTCAGAATGCCATCTGAGTGGAGTGGACATGTGACACCGGTGATGATCCAAGTCCATAAATTACTTGAGTGTAGTGTTTGAGGCCCCGTTTCATGGCCTACATACTTGTGTGTCATGTTCCAATTTCATACCGTGCTGCTGACACTTGCTCTGACCCACTGAGTTACACAACAGGTCTGCAAGCGGACTGGGCCAACTAAACAGGGGCGGGACGACGTCACAGACAGTGCGTCTTGGGGGCTGCGAGGGGTGAGACCTCAAGCTGGGTCAGAGGGGGCGTGTTACCACAGCAACAAATGGCCCACTCCAGTTCCAGAAGCCCAGAGCCAGTAGGTTTAGACCTGACATCTCCACAGCTGTTCAACAGGCTCCAGGTTTGGCCTCTGTCACACCAGCTACCAGTCAGCCATATCAGAACACTTACCAGAGCGAGATCACACCACAGAATAGAAATGACTAATTCTGCTGATTCCACAAACAACCAAGCCAGAATCAGATAAACACTAGTGCTTCCGATTGAGAAGGACTTTTGGTCTACTAGGAGCCCAAAAAAGAATAAGACCAAGTCTTATTAGGGAAAAGACAAATGGAGAGTGTTTTTTTTTTTACACTGAGAATTACATTCACACACACATTTCAAAAGGGAGTGTGAACTGACCCACTAAAAAAATTGAAAAAAATGTCACTACTAGAGCGGTCTCCCTCTCTCCATCTACGTCATTAAAGAGATTATAGATGACGCTCATTCCAGCGCACGAGTGAGCTCAGCATCACAGCAGCAACACATGTTCACTGGGCGACTACAGGTCACAGAGCAGAGAAACCGCTGGAATCTTCAATACAGGGCAACTTTTCAGAGGTTGATATCAGCTTCACATCAGGCCAAAAGGATTTACCAGATAGGCCCTAGCAGGCATTAACCAGGAGTTGTAATACCCTTGATTAACACTCAACAAGTGGGTATACATTACACAAGGACCATGTGAGCCAGAGAAGATTATTCACAAAGACACATACAGAATCAACCTAATAGAAGGCTTCCTGTGTAAATTCGACGTGAGAAAGGTCAAGATGTGCCAACTTGGAAGATCTCGGAGAACTGCAGCTGTGGCAAGGAAGCACAATAAGACGACCCATTTATTACCCTTGTTGACACAAAGGCCACCAGCGCGATGAGCATGGACTAAGGCATGCTTACGTAGGGATGCTTACGTAACGGCAGCCTCTGGCTGTTACATAATCCCAAGAACCGCATGTACCGTACACACAACCACAAACACAACTAATGATTTTTAATATTGCGGATAGATTGTTGCTTCCATCAATGTAATTGTCTGCATCATTTCCAATCCCCCATATATTTTTTGGGTAAATATATATACAGTCGTGGCCAAAAGTTTTGAGAATGACACAAGTATTGGTCTCCACAAAGTTTGCTGCTTCAGTGTTCTTAGATCTTTATGTCAGTAGTTACTATGGTACACTGAAGTATAATTACAAGTATTCCATAAGTGTCAAAGGCTTTCATTGACAATGACATTCAGTTTATGCAAAGAGTCAATATTTGCAGTGTTGACCCTTCTTTTTCAAGACCTCTGCAATCCGCCCTGGCATGCTGTCAATTAACTTCTGGGCCACATCCTGACTGATGGCAGGCCATTCTTGCATAATCAATGCTTGGAGTTTGTCAGAAGTTGTGGGTTTTTGTTTGTCCACCCACCTCTTGAGGATCGACCACAAGTTCTCAATGGGATTAAGGTCTGGGGAGTTTCCTGGCCATGGACCAAAAATGTAGATGTTTTGTTCCCCAAGCCACATAGTTACCACTTTTGCCTTATGGCAAGGTGCTCCATCATGCTGGAAAAGGCATTGGTCGTCACCAAACTGTTCTTGGATGGTTGGGAGAAGTTGCTCTCAGAGGATGTGTTGGTACCATTCTTTATTCATGGCTGTGTTCTTAGGCAAAATTGTCAGTGAGCCCACTCCCTTGGCTGAGAAGCAACCAAACATGAATGGTCTGAGGATGCTTTACTGTTGGCATGACACAGGACTGATGGTAGCACTCACCTTGTCTTCTCCGGACAAGGTGTTTTCCGGATGGCCCAAACAATCGGAAAGGGGATTCATCAGAGAAAATGACTCTACCCCAGTCCTCAGCAGTCCAATCCCTGTACCTTTAGCAGAATATCAGTCTGTCCCTGATGTTTTTCCTGGAGAGAAGTGTCTTCTTTGCTGCCCTTCTTGACACCAGGCCATCCTCCAAAAGTCTTCGCCTCACTGTGCATGCAGATGCACTCACACTTGCCTGCTGCCATTCCTGAGCAAGCTCTGCACTGGTGGTGCCCCGATCCCGCAGCTGAATCAACTTTAGGAGACGGTCCTGGTGCTTGCTGGACTTTCTTGAGCGCCCTGACGCCTTCTTCACAACAATTGAACCTCTCTCCTTAAAGTTCTTGATGATCCGATAAATGGTTGATTTAGGTGCAATCTTACCAGCAGCAATATCCTTGCCTGTGAAGCCCTTTTTGTGAAAAGCAATGATGACGGCACGTGTTTCCTTGCAGGTAACCATGGTTGACAGAGGAAGAAAAATGATTTCAAGCACCACCCTCCTTTTAAAGCTTCCAGTCTGTTATTCTGACTCAATCAGCATGACAGTGATCTCCAGCCTTGTCCTCGTCAACACTCTCACCTGTGTTAACGAGACAATCACTGACATGATGGCAGCTGGTCCTTTTGTGGCAGGGCTGAAATGCAGTGGAAATGTTTTTTGGGGATTAAGTTTATTTTCATGGCAAAGAGGGACTTTGCAATTAATTACAATTTATCTGATCACTCTTCATGACATTCTGGAGAATATGCAAATTGCCATCATCAACACTGAGGCAGCAAACTTTTTGGTACACTTCCCCTGATCAGTGCCTCAACACAATCCTGTCTTGAGGCTCTATGGACAATTCCTTTGACCTCATGGCTTGGTTTTTGCTCTGACATGCACTGGTCAACTATGGGAACTTAAATCGAGAGGTGTGTGCCTTTCCAAATCATGTCCAATAAATTAAATGTACCACAGATGGACTCAAATCGAGTTGTAGAAACATCAAGGACGATCAATGGAGACAGCATGCATCTGAGCTCAATTTCGAGTCTTATTGCAAAGGGTCATGAATACTTATGTAAATAAGGTATCTTTTTTTTTTAATGTGTTTGGTAAGATTCAAGATTCTCTCAGGGGACCCCACATGGGTCCCCGACCCCCTGCTTGCTTCAATGCTTCCTCTCTCTGTGTATCTACTTTGCGTCATTCATTTCAGCCTGACTTACACACAGCCTGTTTCACTACTCTCTGTAAAGAAAAGGTATTTTGTTATAACTTATTAGTAGCCCATCTTTTGATTATAGCTAGCTTAATTTCAGTCAGCTGCTCCTGCGGAGGTCAGGCTCCATTTAACGTTAGCTTCTAACTTCATCCTTCTATACATAGCTAGCTATCTGGCTAACAGCCAGAGCCCTTGAGCTACCTAGCTCAGTAGTCTGCCAGGAAATTAATTCGCAAGACCAATACATTTTATAATTTTCTCCTCTTATTAAAATTCAAGTACTTTTCAAGTACCAACTTGAGCAAGGTATTCCAGTACTTGAATTTCAGAGTGCCAAATTCAAGTACTTTTAGGTAGTCAAGCATTGCACCTGTACTACCATTACTGTCCCTCAATTCCACCCGGCAAAGTCTGCATTTCCTTCTCAATTAACTTCTCAAAGTATTGCTGCTGTCTCTTGCCTTTCTCTGCAATTTTCCTGTTAACGACGATGACATAGTGGAGAGTAATAATAATTGATTCCGACTCCTTGTCGACTCCCATTTCTGAGTGTCAAGATTCAATTCCGCTAGGAATCGACCCCTAAGATTCAGTATCTTTGGAACGTAGGAGACTGATTAGTTGCCGTACATCTGAGAACACAAACACTTGCATCTTTCATAGCGAGCTAGCGAGGGACAGAAAGAGAGAGGGGAGTGGCACAGTATAGACAGGTCGGCCAGACAGAGTCAGAACCGTGCACCAGGCCTTTCTATCGGCAATTAAAAGCTGTATTTTGCAATGGAATGCTGCATCTCGCAATTTCTTGGATAACAATGTCTCGCAACTTCAGTAAAGCAGGTCCTATCATCAATGAGAACGCTAGGATATTGAGATGAGCGAGATGCAACACTGGCGTGGTAGCCAGGGCACCAAAACAGTTGAGAAGTCGAGCCTTGCGTGCTTCAACGATCTTAGTTGTTTGCGGAAATTGACCCACTATGCTGTTCACCTTCTGTATCTACGAAGAGGGATTTTTCTTAATGTTAATGATCCCAATTTCATTTAACGTTCACACCCTAATAGGCAATGCCCCCATGACCATCTAGAGGTGGCCACACTGGGATCACAACACAACTGTCCATCCAATCAACTTCCAAAACCAGAGGAATAGACAGAAAGAAGAGGACGAGACCAAACCACAGGCTACCAGTAATCACAACCTTATAAAAACAACGTGGCCATATCCCTGTATTATGTGGTCTATCCTATATAAACACATGGTTGTTGTAGTTAACCATATGTTGCTCCTCATGCTGCACCCAGCCAGACTGACCACTACTGTTTAATCTTACACTAATCCTCCCACTGCCACTTGTTTAGGTTACCATAGAAAGTCACTCAAATAGCCCCCAGATCAAACAAAACATCAGAATGGTCCCCAACAGAGAACATGAGAGCGAAAAGAGAGAGATAGAATGAGAAGGCTAGCGCGTGTGAAACTAATGCATAAGTAGGGAGCGTTACACAATGCTGTTGCACGCAGTTACAAAACAACACCAATTCACAGACAGTAACTACAATGTAAAACACCCTGGTTAAATCATCATCTAAATTTTTCACTCACAACAAATAATCCATCCACACCTCTTTTTGTCATAAGGGTCAGTGACGCTCCCACTGAGAAGGGTCAGTGTGCCAACGAACGGGGTTCAGGGGGTCACCTACCTGTAAAGGTCTCTGACTCTTCCAGCAGAAGCATGCTTAGAGTGTGGGGAGTCCAGAAAGCTTGTAGAGGGAGTGCAGTGGTGAGGTACCCCTGTTTGCCCCTCCTCTCTGAGTAGTCTCTCTCTTGGTTCCCCTGCTCTGATTGTGAGGAAATTGATGGTCCGAGCCCGGCTACCACCGTCTGCTCCCGAACTCACTAACACACTTCCTCTAGTTGAAAAAGTCTACCTCAAAGCTGCAAGGCAACCCCTATCTTCTTGTTCACCTTTGTCTCTGTCGCTATCCGTTTATCTGATGAGCTGTTTTTCCTACTGACTGACTGACTGACTGGACCCGTGAGTGGCTGGAAATGTGAGTCGAGTCAGGCTCACAGCAACCAGGAAACTACTAAAAACTCCTTACATAAGCGCTCATGCTGGAGCCGGGCCCCTAGTCGGGGGGGGGGCTGTCTATGTACGCACATATGTACTATTGAAGGATGGAAAGAAAGTCCAAAGATGCTCAAGCTGAGAGAAACTCTCAAGGACTAAGTAGTAAAAATAAAAGGTATACCAAAATTGACAATAAAACCTCTCTCTACTGCCATTCAGCTCTTGCTAGAGCCAGATTCCCCCTTATTCAAAATTTTGACACTTACCCATCCCCTCTGTATGAATGATGATATACTCCTACTCTGGAATGGGTCTCATATCTGTCCTCTTGTCAAGCCAGAGTATCTGTGTCAGTTCCACTCTGCCATGCTTCCTCAGTCTCATAGAGTATAGAGTGCATGGTTCTGTAAGCAGTGCCACCACCACAAGGGACAGAAGGCTTTTGGGACCATTATAAAACAATGAGGCGCTGAAAGCAGCCCAGCCCTGCCTGCCAGTCACAAACCCCCCTTCCACCGGGGGAGTGCCAGCATGATGTCAGCAGATGCCTCCTCCTTAGCAAGGCTGCCTTAGGTAACGGAGGTAAGAGAGTTCAATCAAACAGGGGAACGAGGGAATAAGGAAAAGGAAAGAAAAGGAGAGGTTCAAAATAATGCAGAGGACCCAGATCCCGGGACCCTTCCTAACACAAAAACCCATCCAGCTTACCCTTTACAAAACACACGTGGAGGCTGCACACAGTAAGCCACATCGTTACACTCCCCTCCCCACCTTGTGGAGGAAAGAGATTTTTTTTTAAAGAGATGAGGGAGGAAGGAGGAGGAGCCCTCTGAAGGTTGCTAGCGTGACAATACATGACTCAAAAACGATCTTTTGGTATTTTCATATGATGTGGCTGGTGACACTTTGCTTCTTGAAAGTCCAATTTCTTGAAAACTTGACTGCTGAGACTATCAACAGTGGATTTTTCCTTTAAGTCTCCTCTCATCCCAAAGAGTAGGCCGTTGCACCCATGCTCAACTTTGTCACACATACACACAGTTCCATAGACAAGCCTTTACTTCGCTCAAGTCTTTTACCTCACATTTCTCTCGGTTTACATAAATCAGTCTCAGCAAATGAAACGGGGGCATGGACTGAGTAATTGACACTGATAAACAGCATTTAAATCCAAGTCAGAATGTACCCGTTGAGTGACACAGCAAAAGGAATGCAGGGCCAAAACAATGCGCTGGATCTGTTCCCTGCTGTACAAACAGACTTCCCTACTATTCTCATCAACAGACACTAAAAAACACACACACACACAGGGCTCTGAAGTGGGACCATTTTGGTCACATAAGCTCCTAAATATTTTAATATGGGAGCATGAGATAATTGTAATGATTAGGCTTCTTCCTAGCATTGTTTCAGTGCCTTATAGGAAAAAAGTGAGTGCATATGCGTTGTACCATCTACAGCCAAAACAGCTTGTTTTAACACACAGTTCAAAAGATATGACCCATATTACAGGCGCAACGTTTTTTCTTTCTACGGCGGATTGACTGGCCATATTTTACATTTTTCCATGGGCCATTTGTTTACACCTTGCTCAGTCACGTTACCTCATTAGCTAGCTGACAACCTGGTAACTTTACTAGAAGGCTATATCCGAAAATATGGGGGCACAGAAAGAAAGCAAAAGGGATATAGCTTCTTCACGATATAAATGATCATAGCAATGAATTAATGACTGATCTATTGCATGTCTTCACTTACTAACAATGTTTTTAAAGAGACAGTGAAAATGTTTTATGCATCTCAATAGGAAAATTGTGCTTTTCACAATGTAGAAACCTAATATTCCATAAATGACTGTCATTTTAATGAAAAGGTATTTGCGTCAACATTTTAGCTTGCTATAACAAACAAATATATTTACAGGGGCACATGTTAGTTTCTAAGGCACAACATGTACTTCAGAAGTAGCTATAAGCCCAATATAGGATATTCCTCAATCGATTAAAACAATATTTTCTGGTGCTCCTAAATGTTATGTTGTGCTCCTAACTTTTATAAATTGGGAGAACCCCTGCTACCAATACATTTTTTTTTAATTTAGAGCCCTGACAGACAAGCACAAAAAACTCATAAAACTCTTAACAGCTGTTGTCTTTGATGGGAAGCAGCCATTTCTCGACAGTGACAGTGTGTTACAGTCTTTGTAGTACCTGCCCTGCCTGTCTGTTCAATCATTATGGTTCTCCCCAGGCCCAGCTGTGTCTCCAGTCCCTTATCCCTCTTGTTCACATCTGCTCTGCTCATCCACTATCCAGGTCTCTCACATACACACAACCTGACCCAGAAACAGGAGCTACAGCTGGGCTGAGGAACCAGCCCTGGGTGTGCGCTCTGCAGTTATGAAAAGCCTAACTGGTGCTTATGAGAGTCTTTTGGGGCATTTAAATGAAACAAACTGCCACCAAATAATGCAGAGGACTTACACGTATATTTGCTTTTCTGAACAATTTGCGCATCCATGGCCTCACAATATATAAACACAACTGCTCTCAGCCACCCTCAACTCTTTGTTTCAAAGTAAAATGTTTTACTAATGGCTCCTGTTGTTCACTGGGCTGATGCATATGCTGCCAGGGGGTGGGGATGCCTGTACCCCTGCCAGTTTGCTCCTCTTCTCTCTCTGCCTGCAGCCTGTCCTCCTGCTTTACACAGCCAGTCACTCTATGCTTTGTTTCTGGCAAACCTTTTGTGTCGGTCTGACATCCGCTGCCACCCTACCTGTACATTTCCACTGCCTCAATGTGTGGCTGTTGGTGGTTTTGAACTGTATGTCTCAGCTGGGTGAGTAGGCAGTGAAAAAAAAACACCTTCTGGGGGGGACAGGGTTGTGGGCCACAGTACAGAGGGAAGAGGACAAACATAGCACCTCACAGAGCTGAGCTCTCACACCAACACAAGGGACCCAAAGGCAGACGTGGAGAGAGGGATGGGAGGAGGAAAAGAACGAGGAGAGAAGTGGGGACGGAACTTCCCGTGGGAGCGTTGGTAAGGTATCGTAGCAGAAGGGTTGGTCGAGAAGAGAAAACAGGGATACAGAGGAAGAAAAACAAGTATGTTCACGACAGAGAGAGAGAGAGAGACCAGGCTCCGGTTGTTATGGCGACAGTAACAGCACACAGCGGGTGGAATGGGTGACGGTGCTCTGTGACTATTACCCGAGAGCGAGAGAGGGGAGGGAGAGAGAAAGAGCACAAAATCTAATAAAACTTCAGAGCCCAGATTAATATGCTCATCCAAGTAACATAGGAGAACAAACAGATAACTGGCCAGCATGCATGAGTCAAATGGCAACATACAGGCTGTTGCTGCCCCAATTAAGACAAACACATGCATTAAGCTCCTTCTCCGTGTGTGCGTGTGTGTTTAGTGTAGGCACAAAACGAACATAACAGGAAATCTGTCCCAGTTCTCTGTGATACTCTATCTTCCATGGTCTAAGATATAGTTGAAGTCGGAAGTTTACATACACTTAGGTTGAAGTCATTAAAACCCATTTTTCAACCTCTCCACAGATTTCATATTAACAAACGATAGTTTTGGCAAGTCGGTCTTGTGCATGACAAGTAATTCTTCCAACAATATTTTACAGACAGATTATTTCACTTATAATGAACTATATCACAATTACACTAAGTTGACTGTGCCTTTAAACAGCTTGGAAAATTCCAGATGTCATGGCTTTAGAAGCTTCTGATAGGCTAATTGACATCAATTGAGTCAATTGGAGGTGTACCTGTGGATGTATTTCAAGGCCTACCTTCAAACTCAGTGCCTCTTTGCTCGACATCTGGGAAAAATCAAAAGAAATTAGCCAAGACCTCAGAAAACAAATTGTGGACCTCCACAAGTCTGGTTCATCCTTGGGAGCAATTTACAAACACTTGAAGGTACCATGTTCATCTGTACAAACAATAGTACGCAAGTATAAACACCATGGAACCACGCAGCTGTCATACCGCTCAGGAAGGAGAAGCGTTCTGTCTCCTAGAGATTAACGTACTTTGGTGCGTAAAGTGCAAATCAATCCCAGAACAACAGCAAAGGACCTTGTGAAGACGCTGGAGGAAACCGGTACAAAAGTATCTATATCCACAGTAAAACGAGCCCTATATATATATCGACATAACCTGAAAGGCCGCTCAGCAAGGAAGAAGCCACTGCTCCAAAACTGCAGGAGGGACTGGTGCACTTCACAAAATAGATGGCATCATGAGGAAGAAAAAGTATGTAGATATATTGAAGCAACATCTCAAGACATCAGTCAGGACGTTAAAGCTTGGTCGCAAATGGGTCTTCCAAATGGACAATGACCCCAAGCATACTTCCAAAGTTGTGGCAAAATAGCTTAAGGACAACAAAGTCAAGGTATTGGAGTGGCCATCACAAAGCCCTGACCTCAATCCTATAGAAAATTTGTAGGCAGAACTGAAAAGGCGTGTGCGAGCAAGGAGGCCTACAGACCTGACTCAGTTACACCAAAATTCACCCAACTTACTGTGGGAAGCTTGTGGAATGCTACCCGAAACGTTTGACCCAAGTTAAACAATTTAAAGGCAATGCTACCAAATACTATTTTTTTTTTTTTTATTTAACCTTTATTTTACTAGGCAAGTCAGTTAAGAACAAATTCTTATTTACAATGACAGCCTAGGAACAGTGGGTTAACTGCCTTGTTCAGGGGCAGAACGGCAGATTTTTACCTTGTCAGCTCGGGGATTCAATCCGGCAACCTTTCAGTTACGGGCCCAACACTAACCACTAGGCTACCTGCCGCCCCAATTATCTGCCCCCCTAATTGAGCGCATGTAAACTTCTGACCCACTGGGAATGTGATGAAAAACATTAAAGCTGAAATAAATCATTCTCTCTACTATTATTCTGACATTTCACCTTCTTAAAATAAAGTGGTGATCCTAACTGACCTAAGACAGGGAATTTTTACTAGGATTAAATGTCAGGAATTGTGAAAAACTGAGTTTACATTTATTTGGCTAAGGTGTATGTAAACTTCTGACAACTGTAGATATTGTCAACACACTGCTTGCTAGTGGTGAACTAAGGATGGTGTGGAATTTATTTGACTTGATGAGAAAAATTAGCCCAATTTATGAGAGTTTTCATATTTTGCGAAGGAAAGAAAAGACTGTGCCGACCTGAGGGTAAATTATATGCTATGTACAAGGTCAAGAACCTTGCCTGCAGCTTGGAGACCTTCACGGCATACCAATGATTTTTCCAGAAATGTGTTAAATGTTTAAACACAAGCAATTCTGTTTTCAAATGGCCACTGGTAATAGCGTATTTCTGCACTACACTAAATGGAAGCCACAACGGGGCCATAAGACGACTCTACTGAATCATGTTTAGGGTTGCAAAATTCCGGTTAACATTCCCAAAAGTCAGAGGTTTTCCAGAAATCCTGATTGGAAGATTCCCGGAATCAAGAAGGAACAAGCAGGAAATCTGGAATCCTCCAACTAGGATTTCAGGAAAACCTGGTAATTTGGGGAATGTAACTGGAATTACGCAACCCTAAGCATGTTGAGTGTTGTGTTGATGGATCAGTACAGCACCTGCAGAGCGGCTGCTTGCAGCTATATGGATAGATATCTGGTAACCAAAAGACAGGAATAGGAAAAAATTAAACGGATATAGAGTTAGTATGGAGATGGCAGGGGGAGGGAGTGATCCCCACTTCTCCGGGCCTACAGTTGGTACTAGTGACCTTAATCCTACAGCAATATGTTAATACGTTAACATCCAGTCAGTCTGGGGCATAGTGCACAGACAGGGAGTAGGGATAGGTAATGTGGCACATATGTCTAAAGTGTGTATGTATGTGACGTGCATATTTTTTATTTTATTTATTTCACCTTTATTTAACCAGGTAAGCCAGTTGAGAACTAGTTCTCATTTACAACTGCGACCTGGCCAAGATAAAGCAAAGCAATGAGACTATAAAAAACAAAAAACAGAGTTACACATGGTATAAACAAACGTGCAGACAATGACACTATAGAAAATCTATATACAATGTGTGCAAATGTAGTTAGATTAGGGAGGTAGGACAATAAATAGGCCATAGTCGCGAAATAGTTGCAATTTAGCATTAACACTGGAGTGATAACTGCGCAGATGATGTGCAAATATGCCTTTGGTGCGGGCAGAGATACTGGGGTGAGAATGAGCAAAAATAATAGTATGGGGATGAGGTAGTTGGGGTGGGCTATTTACAAATGAGCTATATACAGGTGCAGTGATCGATAAGCAGCTCTGACAGCTGATGCTTAAACTTAGTGAGGCAGATAGGAATCTCCAGCTTCAAGGATTTTTGCAATTTGTTCCAGTCATTGGCAGCAGAGAACTGGAAGGAATGGCAGCCAAAGGAGGTATTGGCTTTTGGGGTGACCAGTGAAATAAACCTGCTGGAGCGCAGCCTACGGGTGGGTGTTGCTATGGTGACCAGTGAGCTAAGATAAGGCAGGGATTTACCTAGCAAGGTCTTATAGATGACCTGGAACCAGTGGATTTGGCGACGAATATGTAGTGAGGGCAGTGGTGGGTAGTATATGGGGCTTTGATGACAAAACGGATGGCACTTTGATAGACTACATCCAATTTGCTGAGGAGAGTGTTAGAGGCTATTTTGTAAATGACATCGCCGAAATCAAGGATCGGTAGGATAGTCATTATTACGAGGGCATGTTTGGCAGCATGAGTGAAGGAGGCTTTGTTGCGAAATAGGAAGCCGATTCTAGATTACATTTTGGATTGGAGATGCTTAATGTGAGTCTTGAAGGAGAGTGAACAGTCTAACCAGACACCTAGGTATTTGTAGGTGTCCACATATTCTAAGTCAGACCCGTCCAGAGTAGTGATGCTAGTCAGGCAGGCAGGTGCGGGCAGCGGAGGCCACGGAAGGAGTGTGGTATGGCATTGAAGCTTGTTTGAAGGTTTGTTAACACAGTGTCCAATGAAGGGCCAGATGTATACAGAATGGTGTCGTCTGCGTAGAGGTGGATCAGAGAGTCACCAGCAGCAAGAGCGACATCATTGATATATACAGAGAATAGAGTCGGCCCGAGAATTGAACCCTGTGGCACCCCCATAAACTGCCAGAGGTCCGGACAACAGGCCCTCCGATTTGACACACTGAACTCTATCTGAGAAGTAGTTGGTGAACCAGGCAAGGCAGGCATTTGAGAAACCAAGGCTATCGAGTCTGCTGATAAGAATGCAGTGATTGACAGAGTCGAAAGCCTTGGCCAGGTCGATGAAGACAGCTGCACAGTACCTCAAATGGCTGTTATGATATCGTTTAGGACCTTGAGCGTGGCTGAGGTGCACCCATGACCAGATCGGAAACCAGATTGCATTGGGCAAGTTGCTGTGGGGGGTGCAGAGCTGTTGGCCGGGGTAGGGGTAGCCAGGTGGAAAGCATGGCCAAAATGCTTATTGAAATTCTCGATCATAATAGAGATTTATCAGTGGTGACAGTGTTTCCTAGCCTCAGTGCAGTGGGCAGCTGGGAGGAGGTGCTCTTATTCACCATGGACATTACAGTGTCCCAAAACTTTTTGGAATTAGTGCTACAGGATGCAAATTTCAGTTTGAAAAAGGTAGCCTTTGTTTTCCTAACTGACTGTGTATATTGGTTTCTGACTTCCCTGAAAAGTTGCAGATCCCGGGGGCTGTTCGATGCTAATGCAGTACGCCACAGAATGTTTTTGTGCTGGTTGAGGGCAGTCAAGTCAGGAGTGAACCAAGGGCTATATATATGTTCTTTGTTCTAAACTTTTTAAATGGAGCGTGCTTATTTAAGATGGTGAGGAAAGCACTTTTAAAAGAACAACCAGGCATCCTCTACTGACGGGATGAGGTCAATATCCTTCCAGGATACCGGGCCAGGTCGATTAGAAAGGCCTGATTGCTAAAGTGTTTTAGGGAGCATTTGACAGTGATGACGTGGACCCATTACGGACGTATGTGTGAGAGTGCATAAGTTCTGACACTGAGCAGAGCTAAAGTACAGTAGCTAGCCTACATGTTGAGTAGTGATGGGGAAAGAAAACTAATTTGATAATTACATATCAGGATATTATTTTTGACATATCTCGACAATATCGCAATATTACTTTTGCGCTAGCTGGGTATACCTGCACCCAACCGCCAGTATTTTTCCCTTTATAGATTGGCTCCCTATTAAAAAAGAAGATTGAGAACAATTTGTTTTCAGCACTTATTTCCCTGACCAATCAAAAAACTTGTTCTCTCATTTTCTCGACTCTCAGCAGAAGAAATATGGTGCGCAATATGTTTACTACATCGAATAGCAATACATATCGTTTCGGCACCTAAGTATCGTGATAATATAGTATTGTGAGGTCCCTGGATATTCCCAGTCCTAACAGACTCAAACTCCATTATTAAACCTAACTGATGCTTAATAATGTCGCTGTGTGTGTATGTGCTTGTGCTGCTGGGCAGCAGTAGAGCTGTGCTATACGGCTGAACGAGTTATAGCTGCGCAGACACAAAGAGAATGGGAGGAGATGAGGGGTAGAGGTAGGGTTGCACTTTTTGGGGAATATTCAGAGGAGGAAACTTTCCTTGGGAATTAACGGGAATATATGCAAATTAATTTTAATAGCAGTTAAATGTAGATGTTTTTTGCATTGGATATATTTACCATATCATATGGAGTGAGAAACATAAACCTTTTAACTTATCATAAGTAGACAATTGCAAATGATTAAATCCTTCCAATAGAAATAAAAGCAATTTAGTTACGAATTGAACTTTAATTAAAAGAGTTGACTCTTCACATGGGATGATTTCACTGAAAGAAAGCTATAGGGAATATTGAATGATCTCCAATGATCTATCGCATCTCCCAAAAACCTTTCAACATACATCTGTAAAATGACAGTCTAGAAACTAAAGTTTTGGTTGTCTTCCTCTCAGGCTTCCATATCTTCTCCCTGGACCTTCTCAATGTCCACCTCGAACAGACTCTGAGGCCTCATCTTCACTGTACCTTTCCGACCTTGTTGAGGATGGCTTGTTGTCAGGCTCAAAAAGCCTCAAATGTGTCAGGATGGCCACCAATTTTTCAACCCTTCTATTGGTCAGCCTGTTGTGTGCTTTGGTGTGTGTGTTCCCAAACAAGGACAAGTTGCGCTCTGAGGCGGCTGATGTTGGTGGGATTTGGAGAATGATGGAGGCAACAGGGGAAAGAGCCTCAGCTCCACAAAGTCCCTTCCACCAGATGGCTGATGAGATATGTTGGCACGACTGCCATATTGTATCTTCATTCCAAAGCCCTTGCTTGGAAGTGTACTTCGCCAGACTGCCAAGACCCTTGGCCTCATCCAGGCCAAGGTGGCAAGACACGGTAGTGATGACACCACAGGCCTTGTTGATCTCTGCACCAGACAGGATGCTCTTGCCAGCATACTTGCGGTCCAACATGTATGCTGCGGCATGTATGGGCTTCAGGCAGAAGTCTTCACGTTTTTTGATGCATTTCAGAACTCCAGGTTCCTCTGCTTGGAGCAAGAGTGAAGTGGGCAGGGCAGTATGGATTTCTTCACTTAGATCTGCAAGCAGAATCTGAAAAACAGACAGGATGGCATTGTCTCCCTCAATCCGTGCAATGGCTACTGCTATAGGTTTCAGGCTGCTTACCACTCTCTCCCAAAATGCATCATCCAGGAGGATCCTCTTGATGGGGCTGTCCATATCGGCAGACTGTGATATGGCCATTTCTTGGAGAGACTCCTTCCCCTCCAGGAGACTGTCAAACATGACAACACCACCCCAACGTGTGTTGCTGGGCAGCTTCAATGTGGTGCTCTTATTCTTCTCACTTTGCTTGGTGAGGTAGATTGCTGCTATAACTTGACGACCCTTCACATACCTAACCATTTCCTTGGCTCTCTTGTAGAGTGTATCCATTGTTTTCAGTGTCCTTGAGGAGCAGATTCAATGCATGAGCAGCACAGCCAATGGGTGTGATGTGAGGGTAGGACTCCTCCACTTTAGACCAAGCAGCCTTCATGTTCGCAGCATTGTCTGTCACCAGTGCAAATACCTTCAGTGGCCCAAGGTCATTGATGATTGCCTTCAGCTCATCTGCAATGTGGAGACCGGTGTGTCTGTTGTCCCTTGTGTCTGTGCTCTTGTAGAATACTGGTTGAGGGGTGGAGATGTAGTTAATTATTCCTTGCCCATGAACATTCGACCACCCATCAGAGATGATTGCAATACAGTCTGCTTTCTCTATGATTTGCTTGACCTTCACTTGAACTCTGTTGAACTCTGCATCCAGCAAATGAGTAGATAAAGCATGTCTGGTTGGAGGGGTGTATGCTGGGGGAAGAACATTCAGAAATCTCTTCCAATACACACTGCCTGTGAGCATCAGAGGTGACCAGTTGCAGACACAGCTCTGACTACGTTCCTCCATTGAGTCAAAAAAACTGATTCCAGGAGGACCATGAGCTGTTGCTATTGACAAGTTGTCTGATTCATCATTTTCACCTCAAATAGAAGTAGAGGGACTTTTGTCAGAGGTTGCTTGTTGTGAGCGCTGAGGGACCTTTGTGCACTTGGCCAGATGATTCCGCATCTTTGTTGCATTCTTCACATATTATTTGTACACAGCTTTCCTTCTGCATTAGCTACAGTGAAATGTCTCCACACATCAGATAGTATGTATGGAAACAGGTGAATTAACAGGCCCAAGCAAGCTAAAACCCACATGCTAGCAAAAATTAACTAGCAGAAATTGTTAACAAGTTAGAAATGATTTAAACACACTTTACTGTAGGCTACTAAATACTAGTTAACAAAATATCCTAACTTACCACAAAGCATGTAGTCCTTGGCTCAGACAGTGTAGTGGTGTGGGCGCAATAGCATCTCATTAATGTGCAAGATCTTGAGAATAAGCTGTACATGGATGAGTGCACTGCACATGTGATGGAAGAATGCACTGTTCATGGAGAGGGTTACAATTCCATTGAATTGGGGATAGTTTAACCAAAATATGCCACAAGACCTAGAATTGCCATATGTGTATCCCACAAAAGAGGTTCACTGTTATAAACTAACTTTTTTGATGAACTTAAGCAAAATTCCCAAAATTCCAGAGCTTAACTTCCCATGGAAAATTTCCGTTACCGGAAAGTTTGACCCTTTGCAACCCTAGGTAGAGGACCGTCTTTCATAATGCACAGTGTCACAGTGACATACCCAAAAACGGCTGTGTGAATGTCACCACAACCCAGGGAGTGAGCAGGACGGAGAGGCTAGGAGGGGGAAAAATGTGCTTTGGTGATGAACTTTTACTTCCTTATGTTTTGAACTTTTAACAAGACAAATACGATTATTCACATTTTGAAACGTTCAGTGGAGTCCTTTCTCTAACATTTCAATACCAGTATATCCAAAAAGTCAGATTTCGTAACCTAAAACATTCGATGATAAGCACCAAGCTCTGTGGACAGGCTTTTCCTGAATTAAATAATTGTGACATTGCTACATACAGTGCATTCAGCAAGTAGTCAGACCTCTTCCCTTTTTCCACATTGTTGCGTTACAGCCTCAATCTACACACAATACACCATAATGGCAAATAAAAAAAAACAGGTTTTTCAAAATTGTTGCTAACTTAAAAAAAAAACAGAAATACCTTATTTACATAAGTACTCAGACCCTTTGCTATGAGACTCGAAATTGAGCTCAGGTGCATCCTGTTTCCTTTAGATGTTTCTACAACTTGATTGGAGTCCACCTGTGTTTAACGTAATTGAATGAACATGATCTGGAAAGGCACACACCTGTCTATATAAGGTCCCACAGTTGAAAGTGCATGTCAGAGCAAAGGAATTGAGGTCAAAGGAATTGTCCGTAGAGCTCCGAGAGGATTGTGTTGAGGCACCGATCTGGGGAAGGGTACCAAAAACTACTGCAGCATTGAAGGTCCCCAAGAACACAGCAGCCTCCATCATTCTTAATTGGAAGAAGTCATGTCCAATAAATTACATTTACCACAGATGGACTCCAATCAAGTTGTAGAAAAATCTCAAGGATGATCAATGGAAACAGGATGCACCTGAGCTCAATTTCGAGTCTCATTACAAAGGGTCTGAATACTTATACTATCAGTTAATTCCGTTTTTTCTTTTTTAAAATTTACAAAAAATTCTAAACCTGTTTTTACTTTGTCATTATGGGGCATTGTGTGTAGATAAAAAAAAACATTATCTTTATTTATTTAATCCATTTTAGAATAAGGCTGTAATGTAACAAAATGTAGAAAATGTCAAGGGGTCTGAATACTTTCTGAATGCACTGTATTTTTAAAACAGAGGAAATGTGTTTACTTGATGTTCATGTTTGTTTTATTACCTATTGAATTGCCTCATTCCAGACACAAATATGTCCCGACGTTGAAGGATTTATTGATCCCCTTGTCACTCTGGAAGTCACCCTCTGAGTTTCTTTAGTCACACGTGACCACGGAGGGCCCTCTGAGCGAGTTGGTAGGGGCGAGGGGGTGGTTTGGGATTCACCATCCTTAGCTACAAGGATTCAATTTGGAGAAGATCGGAAGATGCCAGGCTGGAGCCCTCACCATTTCGTTGAACCAACCATGGTGGTTTCGTTGATGACAAAGCACCGTTGACTGGCTTCAGTTCAGTTGGGATTTCTTAGCTCAAGCCAAGGCAGTTAGTAGAAAGTAGCAAGCTACGTTAGCGAACATGTTTTTGTGCTGCTGCTCGATATGCCTTTCTCTGGAAAGAGGGAAAGTGTTGGTTTTACTTACGCAAAATGCAGTGCTGTGGCTTCTGTTTTCTGATTGCGTTCTAATTTGTTTTGTGCAATGCCCCTCGGGCGGACTGATAGCGCAGCTGGAATGTGGTATTTACAAGGCTAGGGGAGCGCACCAAATAGCCAGCTAGCAAGGTTAATTTGGGCTATTGTAGCTAGCTTCTTTAGACAAACTGATGAGGGCCCAAAAAAGTGACACTTTTTATTATTTTTTTGCATTGAAACATGCAAAAAATCCCTGCTAGGGGGAAATGCTGGTTAACTAATTAAACAACAAAGAATATGATCTACATGATCAGTCTCTGTGTGTAAAATAAAATCAAATTGTATTTGTCACGTGCATCGAATACGACCTTGGTGAAATGCTTACCTACAAGCCCTTAAACAATGCTTAAAAAAAAAAGAAAAAAGGAACAAGTAATTAAAAAAGCAGCAGTAAAATAACAAAAGGCTATATACAGGGGTACCGGTACAGAGTCAATAGAATGAAACAAACAGGGATTCTATTTTTGCTCTATTATATTAGCCACTATAGTAGACATCGATCAAGGCTACATGTGTGCAAAAATAACGTTCACTGAGTAAAAAAATGTAATAATCCCCCCTTACTCACACACGTGTTAAGGTCAAGTTCAACACAACAAAAACAAAAACAATATCTTTGGGCTACACTGCACATTATTACATTGTACACTTTCTGCCTGTGGACATCTGTTCTACAAGGTGCCAGCAGAGCATGATACCCTTTGTTGGCATAATTGATCTCTTTCAGGCAGAGTACACCATACCCCTTCTCATCCACCTTATTGAAAAAGTGAGAATGAGGGAAAGTGTGGAGTTTCAACTCTATAGTGGCATCCAGCTTAAGCCAGGCCCAGCTACACTTGATCTCTGAATCGACTTGTTTAACAAGCAGCGCTTCATTTTAGGTTTCTCATTCTAAAAAATTAACCACATACTGTAGAAGAAAACATTAGTTCAGATAGCAGTTAGTTCGTTAGCTAACGTTAGCACGATACTTAACAATGCTAATAATACTTGTTCCACCGCACTTTCTCCCTCACCTCAAACTTTCCAAATGCCAGTTGTTTTACGGTTACAGCTTGTTAAGTAGTCTTCATCACCTTCTCACCCCCGTCTCTGTGGTCAGGCATCTCACCTACCTTTTTGTTATCGTTCAGGGGACGCGCTGCTGTAACCGACAAAACTGCCTTTCTACTCTCTGCTGTCCAGATCTCTTACCAGAGAGAAAGCTGTATGCTGTAACTAGAAATTGGTTGTAACTTCTCTCTTCAGTCGCGTGCTTCATTCTGTTATGTGAACGATTGACTGAGCCCTGGATACAGCCAGTACTGCTCCAAACGCGCATCACTCGTTCGCTTACAGAGAGTTGTGATCCAAACTTTTCTCATCGGATCTACACGAATTACGAAGGACACCCATTTTGGCTTCAAAACAGAGAATTTTGCCGAAAGGTGACTAGTTTGCATCCCTGTTTACATTGATTTGATGCAGTCAAGACAGGCACTACCACGTGGTATGATAACCTTTGAAACAGTAACCCGACCCCTCTTGAAGCGGAACAGAGTTTAGACAGGATTAATCTCCTGTAAAGTCATTCTACCAAAGACTACCTTGAAAATCAATGTAAATGCTGCCAGGTACCGACAATAAGAAAGGGGTACATACACGGACACACACCACTGAGAAGATATGACTATAGGTTTTTAAACAACTTTCATTAAATCAGTTCAATATCACTCATGGTCACTTGCAACTCTTCAATGACAAGTATTTTCCTCCCATTAAAACATGTTGTATAGGCATCTTAGTTATTTTTTTATACAACATTCATCAGTATGTGTCTATGTATCTGTGTGTCTTCTTTTAGTTTCCACCTACCAGGGACATCATCTTCATCATCTCCATCATTCTCATCCTCACTGTTGAGGCAGTGGGGCTCCATGCGTCTCCCCGAGGTCGCCTGGTCAGACATGGTGTCCCTCAGTCACCCGGGGGCATTACCTAGGCATCCTCACACACACACACACAGGCCACCTGCAACACAAACACTTCTTATTTGGACACAGCTTTGTCATAAAAATGTAGCCTACACAGTTATTTTGTCTTTGTTCTATGTCTTACAGTGCAAATAAAAAACAATTTAATAAAGAAATGCACACACACACACGTTACCTTGACAATCTCGCAGAGGGACAACTGACAACATACAGAACTGCCAATGCATAACTCAAAACCCTTTAACAATACCATTAAAACTACAGCCCGACCGATGCATCATTTCACTGATACTATCTGCTGATATTGGCCTTTTACAGATATATCGATATCGGACGATTATTCCACCGATAATCAATAAATCGAGTTCCTGGACCTCTTATAAAATATTAGCTAAAAAATATTGTGCAGTTGCTGCACCTAAATATAAACAGTACCAGCATCCAAAATGAGTACCGGCACCTATTTTAGACCAAGTCAAGCACTGATCGGACCCACACAAAAAAAACATATTGGTCGGGCTCTACATAAAACATTGACTTCATCATCATATGTGCCTAAAACAACAACCAAACATCTCCTTCCCATCCTTAATGTTTCCAATACAACAGTCACTGAGGATTGCCTGGGTTTCATTATAGGAACATTGTGGACTTCCCAAGAGGATGGATCAGAGGTAAGGTGCAGGGGATCATTCATATATCTTGCCCTGTTTATCAAACCTTAAAAGGTCCTAAATTATGTCATCATTGCCCTTGATTCTAAGCAATGTTGTGCTGCTATTTCTATTGACTTGGCCAAAGCTTTTGATATGGTAGACCATTCCATTCTTGTGGGTCGGCTAAGGAGTATTAGTGTCTCTGAGGGATCTTTGACCTGATTTGCTAACTACCACTCAAAGCATGCAGTGTATAATGTCAGAATATCTGCTGTCTCAGCCACTGCGCGTCACCAAGGGAGTACCCCAAGGCTTGATCCTAGGCCCTACACACACTTCTCAATTTACATCAACAATATAGCTCAGGCAGTAGGAAGCTCTCTTATCCATTTATATGCAGATGATACTTATATTCAGCTGGCTCATCCCCAGATTTTGTGTTAAACGCTCTACAACAAAGCTTTCTTAGTGTTCAACAAACTTTCTCTGGCCTTAACCTTGTTCTGAACACCTACAAAACAAAAGTTATGTGGTTCAGTAAGAAGAATGCTCCTCTCCCCACCGGTGTGATTACTACCTCTGAGGGTTTAGAGTTTGAGCTACTCACTTCATACAAGTATTTGGGAGTATGGCTAGACGGTACACGGTCCTTCTCTCAGCATAAAATCTAGACTTGGTTTCCTCTATCGTAACCACTACTCTTTCACCCCAGCTGCCAAACTAACCCGGATTCCGATGACCATCCTACCCATGCTAGATTTCGGAGATCGGAGGCTAGAAGTTCTTTACCATTCCGCCATAAGATTTTCCACCAATGCTCCTTATAGCACACATCACTGCAATCCTCTGTAAACTGGCCGTCTCTGTGTACCCGACGCAAGACCCACTGGTTGATGCTTATTTATAAAAACCCTCCTAGGCCTCACTCCCCCCTATCTGAGATTACTACTGCAACCCTCATCCTCCACATAAACACCCGTTCTACCAGTCACATTCTGCTAAAAGGTCCCCAAAGCACGCACATACTTGGGTCGCTACTCTTTTCAGTTTGCTGTCAAACTGGACAGTTTTATCTCTACTATTTAACACACACACACACACTCCACACCAGGGAGCCGGCCAATTGTCCAGGAGAAGAAAGAAAATCCCATTGCAAAAGAATGTTTTTTTAGCCTATTCATTGATGGAAATCCACTTGACCGGTCAAGCTTATTGATGTATAGGTCCATTGGCATAATTTTGTGTACTATAGTGGTGATTCCCTATGAAAAGCCAAATGGCACAGGAGAGAGTTGTCCATAATGCATCCAAAAATCAGCTTTCCAAACATTACTCTTTTGGGGTGAAGTTCCCATTTATTGCGCATATAAAATATAAATAGCTCCAAAACACATATTCCTATACAAAAAGGCGCAGAGAGATGCACAAGATGTAACTGTGATACGGTAACAACTGTATGTGCTCTCCTCTCACCTGTGCTACGTACACACACACACACACACACACACACACACACACGTGACCAGTGACCCCAACATATAGTGCCCTCTAGTGTACAAAACACGTAACAAATAACCCTTGACAGACAACATTATACAGTCGTGGCCAAAAGTTGAGAATGACAAGTATTGGTCTCCACAAAGTTTGCTGCTTCAGTGTTCTTAGATCTTTAAGTCAGTTGTTACTATGGTACACTGAAGTATAATTACAAGTATTCCATAAGTGTCAAAGGCTTTCATTGACAATGATATTCAGTTTATGCAAAGAGTCAAGATGTGTAGTGTTGACCCTTCTTTTTCAAGACCTCTGCAATCTGCCCTGACATGCTGTCAATTAATTTCTAGGCCACATCCGGACTGATGGCAGGCCATTCTTGCATAATCAATGCTTGGAATTTGTCAGAAGTTGTGGGTTTTTGTTTGTCCACCTGCCTCTTGAGGATCAACCACAAGTTCTCAATGGGATTAAGGTCTGGGGAGTTTCCTGGCCATGGACCAAAAATATGTTGATGTTTTGTTCCCCGAGCCACTTAGTTATCACTTTTGCCTTATGGCAAGGTGCTCCATCATGCTGGAAAAGGCATTGGTCGTCACCAAACTGTTCTTGGATGGTTGGGAGAAGAAAGTAACTCTTTATTCATGGCTGTGTTCTTAGGCAAAATTGTGAGTGAGCCCACTCCCTTGGCTGAGAAGCAACCCCACACATGAATGGTCTGAGGATTTACTGTTAGCATGACACAGGACTGATGGTAGCGCTCACCTTGTCTTCTCCGGACAAGGTGTTTTCCGGATGGCCCAAACAATCGTTAAGGGGATTCATCAGAGAAAATGACTCTACCCCAGTCCTCAGCAGTCCAATCCCTGTACCTTTTGCAGAATATCAGTCTGTCACTGATGTTTTTCCTGAAGAGAAGTGGCTTCTTTACTGCCCTTCTTGACACCAGGCCATCCTCCAAAAGTCTTCGCCTCACTGTGCGTGCAGATGCACTCACACCTGCCTGCTGCCATTCCTGAGCAAGCTCTGCACTGGTGGTGCCCCGATTCAGCAGCTGAATCAACTTTATGAGACGGTCCTGGTGCTTGCTGGACTTTCTTGGGCGCCCTGATGCCTTCTTCACAACAATTGAGCCTATCTCCTTGAAGTTCTTGATGATCCAATAAATGGTTGATTTAGGTACAATCTTAACAGCAGCATTATACTTGCCTGTGAAGCCCTTTTTGTGCAAAGCAATGATGACGGCACGCTTTTCCTTGCAGGTAACCATGGTTGACAGAGGAAGAACAATGATTTCAAGCACCACCCTCCTTTTAAAGATTCCAGTCTGTTATTCTGACTCAATCAGCATGACAGAGTGATCTCCAGCCTTGTCCTCGTCAACACTCTCACCTGTGTTAACGAGACAATCACTGACATCATGAGTATATGCAAATTGCCATCATCAACACTGAGGCAGCAAACTTTGTGGAGACCAATACTTGTGTTATTCTCAAAACGTTTGGCCACGACTGTACACAACACATAAACAGGCCAAAACGGCTCCTACACAGAGCCTATGAGCGGAAAGTCTGTCAGCCGGCCAAGAGAACTGCAGCTAGACTTTCTCAAACAGCTCATTCATTGTTTTGAAAAATAAACGTTTTACTTCATAAGGCATGTCTTATCTTGCTTCAAAGTAAAATCCGACCATAAAAACATGAAGGCAATTTTATAAAAGACTTCCATATACCATTAAAAACAGTTGCATATTTATTCTCATGTTTTTTTGGTTTTCAAATCAACTTTCTTTCATTGTCCAGTAGCCAAAGGCACAATCCCAGTCATATTAGCAACCCATGCTAGTTGTTGCATGTTCACATCTCGCTCGGTCTCTACAAAAAATAAATAAAAAATATTTTTTATCTCCGTCACAAGAAACCGCTTGCATGTGCGGTCCACTTTTTACAACTGTTCTCCCGCTAATTGCATTATGGAATAAACATTTGCACGTAGCCTACTTCCTTGTGCACATTGCTGTGCTTATGTGAGGAAATAGTTAAGCCTCATTCCTTTTTAAAGTGTTTTTTTATGCAACCTGCAGGCCTACTGGTTGTATGAATTTGGGATCTATCATCCCACAACTGTCCCAGAGTCTGTTTGGAAAATACAATTTATTTCTCGCACAGAATGATAAGCTGACCAATAGAATAGGTAAACTTTTCTACTATGGGGGATATTAGATTCACCAGTGGAGGCTCCTCAGATGAGGGAGGGGAGGATAATCCTTAGTGAATTTCATTTTTTAAAAATGGTAAAAAACATTTCAAACATTTTTTTTTTTTTTAATACAAATACACTAAATAAAGCTCTCTTCCATCCTTCTGAGTAAATTGACTTCAATACAAAACCTAGGAGGCTCATGGTTCTCACCCACTTCCATAGACTTACACAGTAATTATGACAACTTCCAGAGGACGTCCTCCAGCCTATCAGAACTCTTGCAGCATGAACTGACATGTTGTCCACCCAATCAAAGGATCAGAAAATGTATCTAGTAGTGAAAGCATAAGCTACAGCTAGCTGGCACTGCAGTGTATAAAATGTGGTGAGTAGTTGATTCAAAGAGAAAGACAATAGTTGAACAGTTTAACAAATTAATTTCTTCTAAAATTAAGAAGCAAGAAAAATAGAGGTTGTCATTTTTTTCACTTTCAGTTTCACGTAATTAGCTAGCAAATGCAGCTAGCTAGTCTAGCCTACTGAAGCACCCTGCTCAAACAGTCAAACTACTGACTTACCTAGTTAAATAAAAGGTTAAAAAATAATAATTAATAAAAAGAAGGATGCTATGTTAGCTAGCTTACTATGACTATCCAACACAACACTAACTCTTCCAAGGTAAGCTTTTGGTATTACTAATTTATCGCCACAGGGACAGCCAGTGTAAGTGCTTACTGACTGTACACTAACGTTACTGCATGATTGTAGCCGGTTTACTAACACGTTAGTTCTATTAGCTATGCTGACTATGACATTACTTTAGCTAATATGGTGACAACAATGTAGGCTGTGAATAGCGGTTTGGCTTGAAAAGGTTTTTTCGCCAGGTTACATACAGATGATGTGTTGTGCATCGAAGTCCACAAGTGAAGGGACAAGGTGAGAGGAGGAGAGCGCATAGATGCAAGAAGGAATACAATGTGGTTGCTATGAAAGTGAACTGTGTTTACGAGGGATCAGGGGTGTATTCATTCTGCCGAAACTGTTGAAAAAAAGTTTCTTAAACTGAAGCAAACGGAACAAAAACGGGGATAAACATACCTGAATTTGTCCAATAGAAACTTTTGTTTGCAACTGTTTGACTAATGATTACACCCTATATCAGCTAGATGGAGGCAAGAGTGTGCAAAAGGCAGTATTGAATGTCACCGTCTTTCCATGTGTCACTGTCTGTCGCCTCAAATGTGTCTCTCAACCTGTGTGCACCTACGTTGTAAACTTTCTTTCATTGGCTAGGTCTAGCAACCTCATGATGGGTACAGTGAACATTTTTATATCATGTAGTAGCCTAAACCTATCGCTGTTACATTTAATTGGGTGAATGGAATATGAATGAGTCATCCAATATGCTGTAATAGAAATAAGGCCATGTTCATGGGAAAAATTGACAATTTTTGGGTGTAGTTACCCTTTAATGGCTTATGATTCCCTTGGGAAAACTAATGCATTTTCTAATAAGTTTAATGATATAAATAATTTCCTATTAAAACTTTTTTTTTTTTTTATATTGTTGAAATCCGTTTAAAAAAAGTCTGGATTCCGGATTTTATAGGGCCCTATGTTTATCCATGAACACTACTGTGTATACCAGGATGAGAGCTACTTAATATTTTTTTTTTGGCTTTCAAATAGGAACATTCTTCTCTTCTCAGCTCCCCAGCAACTCTTCGCCGCAACTCTCTCCCAGGTCCTTAGTGTACAAGACAAAATAGTGCACTACATTTTCTGCCAATATACCAGCTAAAATAATGGTTAATTAACAACTAAGGGGGCCCTGTAAAATGTGATTTCGTTCCACAAATTCAGTTTTATATTTTCCCAAATATTACATTTTTGGTTTTAGATGTATTTATATTTTACTCTCAAAGTTAGTTGTTCATAGAGAAATGAAATTCCCCTTTAATTTCCCACCTGGCCCTTTAATTGTGCCGTATTAGCGATGGTTCCAAAGGCTACTGCTCATTTCATGGTGAAGTTTGCAAATAAATAATAGGTAAAAATGATACACTTACTCATGATATACAGTACTTCCGCTAGGTAAGCTTACTTTGCAGGTAACATTTTATTGAGAAGGTTTTGGGGAAAGTATCTCTGTCAACCCACGTCAACTGGCGGAAGGTAATGTCAATAGTAGATTGTTGCTGGGAGCTTGAGGTGTCTGATAGGTGTGAGCTATGTTAATGACAGTTTGCAGTGGAACACGTGAAAATTTAATGTACTTTCAAAATTGATTGGCAAGCTACTCATAGGTGGGCTGCGAGCTACTGGGAGCTTGCGGACTACCGGTTATAGAACCCTGGTGTATACTATAGTGCAGTACCTTGAGAAACCAAGGAGTTAGTCTTCAATGTACATCTTAATGATAGAGGAATGTTGCTAGGGGGGCTTTTGCACCCCACCTGGACATTAATCTCTAGGGGAAACAGAGAAACATTACACATACCCTCAGTCTAACTTGGGTTACAGTTAGTCAAAGACCAGTGATTTGCCAACTCTGTTGTGTTTGTTCTCATGCCAGATCATTTAGGCTATCCTAATGGCCAGCATCATCAAACGTTTATCATTTAGGAGTTAGCTAAAACATACAGGTCTGGCAATCAGCCTAGCAGAGTTTTGCTTTAGGCTACTTTCGATAAAAACAACTACGGAGAGGGGACGAAACCCTCATCTTTCTTCCTTTCCACACACCCACACAACTCCTCCTGTGGGGTTTTCACTGGTGAATCGTGCTGCTGTTTCGTAAAAGACATACTGTAGACAAAGAAGTAGCCAAGACAAACAGACCCTCAGAAAATATAGAAAACACAAACAGACTAGAGGGAAAAAACTGTCAGAGTAGTGGACTCCCTTGGATGAGTCAAACAGTAGAATGAAAGGCTGGCAGCAGCCTATTCATGGAAGGCAGAGAGGCAAAGCTCTCAGGATGCATTTTAAAGCTCATCACTCAGCTTGGTGAAATTAAATTCACATCACTCACAGCCTTTTCCTATGCCCGATGCAGTGCATATCATCATGATCCAACCCAGCTTCAATGTCAGGTTAGCCGACACAACCTTGAGCAATTGTGGTTGGTGGGAAGAGGATAGCAATGGAGGAATTGTCGGTAACAAAAGAGCAAGCTGATTGGAAGGTTAACAATGACCTTGTTAGGCTCCCAGGAAGGGGTGGGGTCACATTGTTTCAATTCTACAGGGAGAGGGAATGCCTTTTCAGACAGGAGACACAACAAGCCATATTCAGTGGCACATTACCTTGGTTTGTGAAACGATTGTATAGAAATATATGGTTTGTGTAGAATAGAAGTATCTGTCTACATGTAGAGTAGGGAATAAAACTGCCTACCCCTCACGAAGATCAACAGGGAACCAGTCAATATAGACTGACATTTTATGACTGTGCCTTTGCAAAAACAAGAAATTACAACAGAGATTGTTCTTTTTGTGCAAATTGAACAAGGCTTGGGCGGTATACAGTATACCGGGGTATTTGGAAAAAAAATAGTTTCCAAGCACACAATGACGAGAAACCGGAGCCTTGCGAGTCACTCACTGTTGTGCAGAACGCACCAGGTGATCTAGTTATAGTATGGAATTCACAACTACATTTTTGCCAGCTAGATATAACTATTACATTAACTGTTCAAAATGTGCTAAATGTTGGTTTGCTGATTTAGTAGCTAGTTAGCCATCTAGCTAAGTGGTTAGCTTCTTCCAAAATCAAGATTTGCTTGGTAACTGCAGAAAATCCCCTTCTGGATGAAGAGCCTTGCTGTCAAATATTTGTTTTGTGCGTGCAACAAACTGAGTAGCATTTTACTTGCATAGTTTAGGTCAGACTTATAAACGCTGCTAAAATAGGGCCACCCTACATCATCTAGATTCTAGACCAGAGGTGATGCAGGGTCAAGGGTAGGGTTGCACATTTTATGGATTATTCAGGAGGTGGAAACTCTTCGTGGGAATTAACGGGAATATAGGAATTAACGGGAATTAACGGAAATAAATGCAAATTAATACCATTTAAAATGTAGATGTTTTTTGCACTGGATATATTTACCATATATGGAGACAGAAACATAAACCTTTTACCTTATAAGTAGACATAATTGCAAATTATTCAATCCTTCCAATAGAAATAAAAAAAACAATTTAGTTACAAATTGAACTTTAATTAAATGAGTTGACTCTTCACATGGGATGATTTCAAAGAACAACAAAAGGGAATATTGACTGATCCCCAACGATCCATCGCATCTCCCAAAAACATTTTCAACATACATATGTAAAATTATAGTCTAGAAACTAAAGTGTTGGTTGTCTTCCTCTCAGGCTTCCATGTCTTCTCCCTGGACCTCCTTAATGTCCACCTCTTGAACATCAGACTGAGGCCTCATCTTCACTGTCACTTTCCAACATTGAGGATTGCTTGTGGTCAGGCTCAAAAAGCCTCAAATTTGCCCAGATGGCTACCAATTTTTAATCGCTTGTATTGGTCAGCCTGTTGCGTGTGTTCCCAAACAAGGACCAGTTGCGCTCCGAGGCGGCTGATGTTGGTGGGATTTGGAGAATGATGGAGGCAACAGGGGAAAGAGCCTCAGATCCACAAAGTCCCTTCCATCAGGTGGCTGATGAGATATGTTAGCACGACTGCCATATTGCATCTCCATCCCAAAACCCTTGCTTGGAAGTGTACTTCGCCAGACTGCCAAGAACCTTGCCCGCATCCAGGCCAAGGTGGCGAGACATGGTAGTGATGACACCATAGGCCTTGTTGATCTCTGCACCAGACATGATGCTCTTGCCAGCATACTTGCAGTCCAACATGTATGCTGCGGCATGTATGGGCTTCAGGCAGAAGTCTTCACGCTTTTGGATGTATTTCAGAACTGCAGTTTCTTCTGCTTGGAGCAACAGTGCAGGGCAGTGAGGTCTTCTTCTCTTACATCTGCAAGCGGACTCTGAAAATCAGACAGGATGGCATTGTCTCCATCAAGCCGTGCAATGGCTACTGCTATAGGTTTCAGGAGTTTCAGGCTGCTTACCACTCTTCTAACATACATTATCAAGGAGGATCCTCTTGATGGGGCTTGTCCATATCGGCAGACTGTGATATGGCCAATTCTTGGAGAGACTCCTTCCCCTCCAGGAGACTGTCAAATATGATGACAACACCACCCCAACGGGTGTTGCTGGGCTTCAATGTGGTGCTCTTATTCTTCTCACTTTGCTTGGTGAGGTAGATTGCTGCTATAACTTGATGACCCTTCACATACCTAACCATATCCATAGTTTTCAGCGCCATGACTTCCTTGAGGAGCAGATTCAATGCATGAGCAGCACAGCCAATGGGTGTGATGTGAGGGTAGGACTACTCCACTTTAGACCAAGCAGCCTTCATGTTCGCAGCATTGCAAACCAGTGCAAATACCTTCTGTGGTCCAAGGTCATTGATGACTGCCTTCAGCTAATCTGCAATGTAGAGACCGAGCAAGATACATTCATCAGCATTTCTCTCACTAAGTTCCTCCATTGAGTCAAAAAAACTTCTGATTCCAGGAGGACCATGAGCTGTTGCTATTGATAAGGTGTCCGATTCATAATTTCCACCTCGAATAGAAGTAGCGGGACTTTTGACAGAGGTGTTTTGTTGTGAGCACTGAGCACCAACTTTATGCACTTGGCCAGATTGTGCATCTTTGTTGCATTCTTCACATAAGATTTGGCACAGTATTTGCAAATGCACACAGCGTTTCCTTCTATATTAGCTGCAGTGAAATACCTGTGGCTTTTTCCTGTAAAGATGAGTTAAGCAGTTAGATTAAACAACTCCTTATTTAAGATAAGTTTTAAAATGAAACATGTAGTTTAAATGTATTTGACTAAGGTGTATGTAAACTTCCAACTTCAACTGTACATGTGATGGAAGAGTGCACTGCACATGTGAAGGAAGAATGCACTGTTCATGCAGAGGGTTGCAATTCCATTGAATTGGGGATAGTTTAACCAAAATATGCCACAAGACCTAGTATAGCCTTGTGTATCCCACAAAAAAGGTTCACTGTTATAAGATAACTTTTTTGATGAACTTAAGCAAAATTCCCAAAATTCCAGGGCTTAACTTCCCAAGGAAAATATCCTGACAAATTCCGGAAAGTTTCTGACCCTTTTGCAACCCTAGTCAAGGGACACCACAGATGTGGTCAGAAGGATACCAGCCGAGCCCTCAGCACCCTCAGGACAGCGCCAGAGCCCAAACCAGACCACAGAACCCTCAGGACAGAGCCAAACATTCAGACTGAAGGTCCTGGGGGACAAGGCCAACTGGCTGGCAGTGGCCAGGTGTCCTTGGACATCACAGGAAACAGGAAGAGAGGAGTCACACGGGGCTGCAGTTGGGACACCCTAAAAACACGACACTTCAATACAGCTACGACCGGAAGTGTATTTTCGTAGCAGGTTAGGAGAGCATTTTCGCTAACCCTAACCTAAATCTCCCAACCTGCTGGATAAACTCTTCTAACCTGCTACGAAAAAGCTACTTACGGTCGTAGCTGTATCGAAGTGCCATGTTATGGAATCTCTTAGGGCCAGGAGGATACCAGTATCGTGGCAAGGAAACAAAATACAAAGCGGATGTGACTTGTTTAGGAAACTTTGCCCCAATGTTGGAAACAAACATCATTATGTCACATTTATTTACACAGAGTACAAAACACATGACTAATATTGAGTTGCACCCCCTTTTGCCCTCAGAACAGCCTCAATTCGTCAGGGCATGGGCTCTACAAGGTGTCAAAAGAATTCCATAGGGATACTGGCTCCAATGGATCCCATAGTTGTGTCAAGTTGGCTAGATGTTATTTGGGTGGTGGACCATTCTTGATACACACGGGAAACTGTTGAGCGTGAAACTCAGCAGCGTTGCAGTTCTTGACACAATCAAACCTGTGCACCTGGCACCTACTACCATATCTCGTTCAAGGGCAATTGTCTCAAGGCTTAAAAATCCTTCTTTAACCTGTCTCCTCCCCTTCATCTACACTGATTGAAGTGGATTTTACAAGTGACATCAATAAGGGATCATAGCTTTCACCTGGATTCACCTATTCAGTCTGTCATGGAAATGTTTTGTACACTCACTGTATTGTACACTCACTGTATTTTCACTGTATTTTACAAGCTATAGCACACAGGTTTGATTTGCTTCAAATAAATTCAAAGGAGTTTGATTTGCTTCATGTTTTAATTTTTGCCATGGAAAAAAATATTGAGATGGGGTCAGGGTCTGACACGTTCATTTTGTATGTGTCGTGTTGCCTAAGCCACTTCAACACAATGGTTTCAACTCTCTACCACCAAAAAAGAAAAGGAGAGGGGGGCGAGAGAGAGAGTGAAAGGCATTTTTTCATCTGCGAGGGCAAGAAAAGTAGAGGGGGGAAAAAACTCCAAGGAGGACACAGAAACGAAAGACAGCTGCTTGCATAAGCTGCCTTACATAAGAGCTGGCTAATGACGCTATTAGTTACAATTAAAGTTATGAGATATTCTTAAACAAGATGCGCGCACACACACATAGCTAAGCATGCACGTCAGCGATGGTTGAACATGCTGTTCCTGCTTGTCATTATAAAACACTAAAGGAAATCCATCGGAACATGATATGGGCCTAGTTCCAGACTACAGTACAGTATACAGTCCAGGGGACAGTGAGAAGTCCCCACTCTGATGTCCTGAGACCTATCGGTCTCAAAAGGGTGCAGACTTAGTTAGGCACTTTGATGAACACGTAAAGGGCATGCATCAAAAGGGGCTCATAGTGGGAAGTGGTCAGTGCAGCCCTCCTGATGTATAGCTAAATGTGACTTGTTTCAGGAAACTAGGCGTATGTCGCGCGTCACTACTTCACAGGAACGCCATTTGAACGTAAACTTTTCATTTTATTTATCAAAATACGTTTTTTTGGTAACAATGCCATCTGTAACATGTGAACTTTCATGTGCCTTAATAACAAACTTGTATGCCATCTACAAATAAAATTGTTACATTACGAGCCTAGTCAACCTTGCCGCTAGCCATGATTGGCTGAGATAATGAGTGGGCTGGACATGTCGAGAGATTAGTTCAGATTGGTCTGCCATGTAGCATGCTTCTGCGTATAATACGAGCTTGCCAGTATGTGTAGGTAATCCTTTCTAACGCAACATTTTGGAAAGATATCACATAGTAGAACTGCATAAGTGTTGCTCTCCACTTTCTGGAGGACTGAGTTTTGAAAATCGGTGGAATTAGAGTATGATAGCTAAGGAGAATTCTGATATGTAGACAGTCGAAAAGAGAACACACAGAAGGCTCCGGATTTCTTCAAACTAAAGGCAACCATGGCATCCATGACCGAGGAAGAAGTGTCCATCCATGTATACGGGTAAAAGAGTATAGCCAGCTACATTTGCAAATATTACATGTTTCTAATATTTTGTCATAAAGTAGTTCATTTCAAGTTAAAGTGTACTGTTAGCTAGCTAACGTTACGTGTATGATCTGTTTAGTAATATTATTCGTATCTCAGAGCTAATTATAGCCTAATGTTAGCTAGCTAACATTGAACTTGGTTGGTTAGCTACCTGCAGATTCATGCAGGGTAGTTATGTTTTGAGATAGGATTATGGTTAATCTAAACAAAAGACTCCACTATGCAAGTAACTATTTCAATAGAATGTTTATGACGTCAACTGTCGATAGACGTAGGAGGTAATTTCTCTCTGGTTATCTACTCCGATTTCAGAGCACTCAACTGAGTAACTGACAAATTTACGAACGCTCAACAACCGTTGAATATGGCCGGTGTCAGTAAACGTTGGTAAAAACTGCGTAATTAAATTGATGCCAGCAGCACAGTTGCAGTCGCCCTCGCTCTGGATAACATAAAAAAAAGCTCTGAGCTGTTCTCATTTGTGCCTGGAAGTAGCTAGCATGCTAGCTAAAGTTAGCTAGTTAGCTTGGGTGCTTGACTGCTGTTAGGTCAGAACACTCGGATCAACCCTACTTTTTGGCCAGAGCATCCAGTGTGCGCACGGAACGCTCCGAGAGCGAAACGCTCAGAATTTACGAATAGCCAATCTGACAACGCTCTGAGTTCACGAACACCCAGAGCACTCCAGAATAAATTTACCCGTAGTATTAACCAGCCTTTAGTCTTGAAATCTTTGGTTGTTTAGTACATTGCCTCAAATGTGAATCCTTAAAGAGATGGGTGGGGCTAAAACTTAAAAGGGTGTGAACGATGCTGAATAGGTGTAGACAAAGAGCTCTCCAGTACCAAAACATTCAAGGGCCATTTCCCTCAAAAGGTGAGGTTACAAGTTGATAAACTTTTAAAGCAGAATTACTTTCCCATTGTTCCTCAACTGTAGTATATGATATACCATTTTCTACCTCTACTTTAATCCAATGTTAAAAACACAATTTCTAATTTTGCTACATAAGACCGAATCGAGCCGGTCGGTCACAAACATGGATGCGAGTCTGTCCGTTGATACAGTAGGCCTATAATGTGCTATATCTGCAATAATCTGTTGGGTTAGATTAAACTACTATTTACAGATAAAAAAATAAATAAAAATAAGTAACGATGTCATAAAACAATTGTTTGCTTTGGTGGTTCATAACGCAAATTGCTTTTTTAAACAACCGGTTTGTCGTCCCAGTTCTAATACCCAGCTAGATCATTAGCTTACATTCAGCATTTAGCCTAGTGGTGAGGCAGACAGACGAAGCAGATTGAAATAGCTCCCTGATGACTCTATTAAAAGGTTTTCCATTTGTGACCAGCTGCGGTGAACAATGCTGACACAGGGTCACCAAGGTATTTTTAGGAGATAAACCCAACGCCAACAGAGGATCTTCTAACACAGAATGCATAATCCCCTCCCACATACCTGAGGAACAGACACACGTCACCAAACTCTAGGGTTATGTAAGGCCACAGAAAAGGACACAATTCTATTATGGGTAAAACATTTAAATAGTAATGTTGTACAACCTAACTTCTCTACACCAATAAACTATAGTGGATGTGAAAAAAAACAATGATTTAATCTAACTGAGCAGAGAAGTATCAGCATCCAATTAAATCAAACTTTATTTGTCACATGCGCCAAATACAACAGGTGTAGACCTTACTGTGAAATGCTTACTTACAAGCCCTTAACCAACAACAGTTCAAGAAAGAGTTAAGAAAATATTTACCAAATAAAGTAAAAAAAAATGTAAAAGTAACAAAATAACAATAACGAGGCTATATACAGGGGGAACCCATACGACAGACAGACAGGCAGGCAGGCAACTTTATTGATCCCCCGGGGGGGAAATTCCTTTGTCAAGCAGCTACAAAACACAGGGCAGGTGCAAAATGCCACAACGAAAGTACACAAAAGACAGATACATGGTACACAATAAATTTGTTCAGTCTCCCGAGGGGGAAAAGGTGTTGTTGTGCCCTCTTCATGACTGTCTTGGTGAGTTTGGACCTTGATAGTTCATTGGTAATGTGAACACCAAGAAACTTGAAACTCTCGACCCATTCCACTACAGCCCTGTCGATGTTAATGGGGGCCTGTTCGGACCGCCTTTTCCTGTAGTCCACGTTCAGCTCCTTTGTCTTACTCACATTGAGGGAGAGGTTATTATCCTGGCACCACACTGCCAGGTCTCTGACCTCCTCTCTATAGGCTGTCTCTTCGTTGTCAGTGATCGGGCCTACCACTGTTGTGTCGTCAGTAAACTTGGTGTTGGGAGTCGTGTTTGGCCACGCAGTCATGGGTAAACAGAGCACAGGAGGGGACTAAGCATGCACCCCTGAGGGGTTGCCTACCCTTAACACCTGGGGGTGGCCCGTCAGAAAGTCCAGGATCCAGTTGCAGAGGGTGGTGTTTAGTCCCAGGGTCCTTAGCTTTGTGGGCACTATGATGTTGAATGCTGAGCTGTAGTCAATGAACAACATTCTCATTGGTGTTGCTTTTGTCCAGGTGGGAAAGGGCAGTGTGGAGAGTGATTGAGATTGCGTCATCTGTGGATCTGTTGGGGCGGTATGCGAATTGGAGTGGGTCTAGGGAATCCGGGATAATGCTGTTGATATGAGCCATGACCAGCCTTTCAAAGCACTTAATGGCTACCGACATGACTGGGTTTCCCTTTGTAGTGCATAGTTTTCAAGTCCTGCCACATCTGACGAGCGTCAGAACCAGTGTAGTGGACTCAATCTTAATCATGTATTGACGCTTTGCCTGTTTGATGGTTTATCTGAGGGCGCGGGGGGATTTCTTCTAAGCGTCCGGATTAGTGTCTCGCTCCTTGAAAGCAGCAGCTCTAGCCTTTAGCTTGATGCGGATGTTGAACGTAATCCATGGCTTCTGTTTGGGATATGTACGTGTGGTCACTGTGGGTATGACGTCATCGATGCATTTATTGATGAAGCTGATGACTGAGGTGTTATACTCCTAAATGCTATTGGATGAATCCCAGAACATATTCCAGTCTGTGCTAGCAAAACAACCCTGTAGCGTAGCATCCGTGTCATCTGACCACTTCCGTGTAGAGCTAGTCACTGGTACGTCCTGCTTCAGTTTTTGCTTGTAAGCAGGAATCAGGAGGATAGAATTATGGTCAGATTTGCCAAATGGGGGGACGAGGGAGAACTTTGTATGATTCTCTGTGTGTGGAGGAAAGGTGGTCTAGAGTTTTTATTCCCGTCTCGTTGCACGTGACATGCTGGTGGAAATTAGGTAAAACTGATTTAAGTTTGCCTGCATTAAAGTCCCCAGCCAATAGGAGCGCTGCTTCTGGATGAGCATTTTCTTGTTTGCTTATGGCGTTCAGGTTTTAGTGAAGGGTCACTGGGGTCATTTGGACACAATAGACAGGTTTGGTAAGGAAGGAGGACTAAAAGGAGTGGTCTGGGAGGGGATGGGATCGCATATCCACGTGTGGGTTGGTGAGGATAGACAGGGTTTCTGTTCATCAATACCCTGCTTACTGGTAGATCAACAACAGTGGTGCTGTTGCCTAGATTAGGACAGACATCCTACCTTCCCTTACCACTCACCAAACAGACTGCTTTTATATACACTCAGCAGACACAGACACCATATCCAGTGACAAACGCGTACCAAAACAGAGATGGGCATACACACATGCAAGCATGCACAACCTCTTCAACTGGCATCTTAACAAAGGGCTGTTGTGTATCATAGAACAGTTAGCCTATCATATGATGAAATTGTGCACTTATAACATGCATTAAACAATATCCTGAGTAAGTAGCTAGTGACTAATAACAGAACATGACTAAATGTATTTGTTGGAAAACAAATCATCGCGGTCGGAAGAAAATCTTGTATCTCCAAAAGAGAAACTTTTCAGGAAATGGAAAACACTGACATTTGACCTTATACACAAAAAGTAGGTAAGTGTTATGAAATCCCAGTCTTACTGGCAGCTACTCAATCAATTACATAAACCAGAAAGTTCCAAGTATAAGAATCATGGTGATCCCAGTCTATGGACTGCCTGTTGAGATCTCATATAGGCCATGTGAGTGATATACCTATATCTGTTCAGCTGGGCTCGCTTTTGAACTCTACTTAATAGGTTACTCCTCTTCAAAGCAGCTTTTAACCAGGCGGAAATATGCCCCTCCACTCAGTCTAGTACAGTACGTACAATGTACAGACAATGTGGACATAAATAATGGAGCCAGGTGGATGGGCTTCGGCAGGAGGCGCAGCTCAGAGCAATATAGTGTAGATTTCTACATGTGGCTTTACACCTGTAACAGGGACGTGAGAACATAGCCTGCTGGGTATACGGGGGGGGGGTGGTGCAGTTCCTCTTTTCGGGCTGACATGGAACGAGGCGAGTGCGTAGGAGAGACAGTTGGGCTAGGTGTCATGTCACCCTCCCTCGGCCACAGTCTCCCGCTGTGCTTGTTAGCAGGAACAGAGTGAGCGAGCAAGGGAGCGCCGGTAGCAGCCACCCTTGGAAGTTCTAAAAGGAGAAGGCCTTTTAAAATGTTCTTGACAGATCACATCTGGTATACGTGTGCTGCTCTGAGATGATCCTCACGTTGAACTGAGCTCGGAGACAACCTCAGGATAAAAGGCAAAGAGTATACACATACTCTGAGCACATCGTTGTCTTGTGTGGTTAAGACTTTTCAGCATGCACCAAGGGGGTAAGGAAAGACTCCTACCACAACCACAAAGCTAATAGAGTGGTTGATTAAAGGTAAAGAAATCAACTGCTGTAGAAATCATCATGGCTGGTCACCATTAGGGTTGCAAAGGGTGGGAAACTTTCCGGTAAAAGCCCTGGAATTTTGGGAATTTTGCTTAAATTCATAAAAAATGTTTCCTTATAACAGTGAACCTTTTTTGTGGGATACACATATGGCAATTCTAGGTCTTGTGGCATATTTTGGTTTAACTATCCCCAATTCAATGGAATTGAAACCCTCTGCATGTACAGTGCATTCTTCCATCACATGTACAGCTGATTCTCTAGATCTTGCACACTAATGAGATGCTATTGAGCCCACACTATTACACTGTCTGAGCCAAGGACTACACGCTTTCTGGTAAGTTTTGATTACAATACTGGGTGGGGTGAATATATTTTATGACTTACATTATGTTTTTGTTAACTAGTAAATAGTAGCCTACAGCAAAGCGTGTTTAAATAATTTCTAACTTGTTAACAATTTCTGCCAGTTAGATGTTGCTACCATGTGAGTGTTAATTCACCGGTTACAAAAGGAGTTGTTTAATCTAACTGCTTAACTATTTATCTGTACATGGAATTGTATTAGTTGTTTTCTTTACTCATTTCTTTCATCTTTACAGGAAAATGCCACGGGCACAATCTGATGTGTGGAGAGATTTCACCACAGCTAATGTAGAAGGAAAAGCTGTGTACCTTTGCAAATACTGTGCCAAATCATATGTGAAGAATGCAACAAAGATGCAGAATCATCTGGCCAAGCGCATAAAGTTCCCTCAGTGCTCACAACAAAACACCTCTGTCAAAAGTCTATTCGAGGTGGAAATTATGAACCAGACACCTTATCGATAGCAACATCTCATGGTCCTCCTGGAATCAGAAGGTTTTTTTTTACTCAATGGAGGAACGTAGTCTGAGAAATGCTCAATAATGTGTTTGCAACTGGTTCACCTCTGATGCTCACAGGCAATGTGTATTGGAATAGATTTCTGAATGTTCTTCGCCAAGCATACACCCCTCCAACCAGACATGCTTTATCTACTCATTTGCTGGATGCAGAGTTCAACAGAGTTCAAGTGAAGGTCAAGCAAATCATAGAGAAAGCAGACTGTATTGCAATCATCTCTGATGGGTGGTCGAATGTTCATGGGCAAGGAATAATTAACTACATCATCTCCACCCCTCAACCAGTATTCTACAAGAGCACAGACACAAGGGACAACAGACACACCGGTCTCCACATTGCAGATGAGCTGAAGGCAGTCATCAATGACCGTGGGCCACAGAAGGTATTTGCACTGGTGACAGACAATGTTGCGAACATGAAGGCTGCTTGGTCTAAAGTGGAGGAGTCCTACCCTCACATCACACCCATTGGCTGTGCTGCTCATGCATTGAATCTGCTCCTCAAGGACACTGAAAACAATAGACACACTCTTCAAGAGAGCCAAGGAAATGGTTAGGTATGCGAAGGGTCGTCAAGTTATAGCAGCAATCTACCTCACCAAGCAAAGTGAGAAGAATTAAAGCACCACATTGAAGCTGCCCAGCAACACACGTTGGGGTGGTGTTGTCATCATGTTTGGAGTCTTTCCAAGAAATGACCATATCACAGTCTGCCGATATGGACAGCCCCATCAAGAGGATCCTCCTGGATGATGCATTTTGGGAGAGAGTGGTAAGCAGCCTGAAACCTATAGCAGTAGCCATTGCACGGATTGAGGGAGACAATGCCATCATGTCTGATGTTCAGACTGCTTGCAGATGTAAGATAAGAAATCCGTACTGCCCTGCCCACTTCACTGTTGCTCCAAGCAGAGGAACCTGCAGTTCTGAAATACATCAAAAAGTGTGAAGACTTCTGCCTGAAGCCCATACATGCCGCAGCGTACATGTTGGACCCCAAGTATGCTGGCAAGAGCATCCTGTCTGGTGCAGAGATCAACAAGGCCTATGGTGTCATCATTCCGTGTCTCGACACCTTGGCCTGGATGAGGGCAAGGTTCTTGGCAGTCTGGTGAAGTACACTTCCAAGCTAGGGCTTTGGGATGGAGATGCAATATGGCAGTCGTGCCAACATATCTCATCAGCCACCTGGTGGAAGGGACTTTGTGGAGCTGAGGCTCTTTCCTCTGTTGCCTCCATCATCCTCAAAATCCCACCAACATCAGCCGCCTCAGAGCGCAACTGGTCCTTGTTTGGGAACACACACACCAAAGCACGCAACAGGCTGACCAATACAAGGGATGAAAAATTGGTGGCCATCTGAAAATGTGAGACTTTTTGAGCCTGACAACAAGCCATCCTCAACAAGGTAGGAAAGTGACAGTGAAGATGAAGCCTCAGTCTGATGTTCAAGAGGTGGACATTGAGGAGGTCCAGGGAGAAGACATGGAAGCCTGAGAGGAAGACAACCAAAGCTTTAGTTTATATTTGGGAGATGCGATGGATCATTGGGGATCATTCAATATTCCCCTTATTTTGTAGTTCAGTGAAATCATCCCATGTGAAGAGTCAACTCATTTAATTTAAGTTAAATTCGTAACTAAATTATTTTTTTTATTATTGGAAGGATTTAATCATTTGCAATTATGTCTACTTATGATGATAAGGTAAAAGGTTTATGTTTCTGTCTCCATATGATATGGTAGATATATCCAATGCAAAAAAACATCTACATTTAAATGGTATTAATAATAATTTGCATATATTTCCGTTAATTCTCAAGTTTCCTCTGAATATTACCCAAAATGTGCAACCCTAGTCACCATCACAATGGACTCACATGGAGCTGATGTGGCAGCTTGAACACAAATTGGTCCCCCCCAAAAAAGAGATAAACATTACAAGAGCAAAGTTGAAAGAACAAGTGCTTGCAGAACACTTAATGTTGTGCCAGGGCCAGACCTGGGTTCAAATACTATTTAGGGTATTTCAATTCATTTCAAAGACATTTGGGACTGGTAGAGTTCATTAGATACATGATCTAAAGCAGAGATTAAGCAAATGTCTTTGAATTCCCTTCAACAAAAGAACCAGACTGTTAAACCAAGGGACAAGGGCAGGGCTAAGAGCCTAATCCCTCAGAACACCACACCTTTCAATCCCTTTAACACCACATTTAGATAGTTGAATCTTTGTGGTAGGCCTAAATCCCAATTCTCCCAAAATATGGTTATGCAACAAAGAAACTGGAGGTAAAATGTTGAGGCAGATATTTGACTAAATTATCTAAACAAAATGTACACAAGATAACATAAGTAATACATGTTCTTATGTCACATCAAAACAACACCACCAAAACCATAGGTTTAACTAGTTTAGAATTTCAGAACTCACTTCCAGCAAGCCATAACTGTTTTATCTCAATAACTCACGATTGGAAGTTGATAATGATTTGAATGTTGTAGAATTGCAACAATGAACCATCCTCCATTACCAATGCTTTGCCCGGCACTCGACTCCGGAACAAGCTGTGTTACGAAAACGCACGCGTTTCATAACATGCGCTCACTGCAATGGGAATGCAGTCCGAGCATCAGCGATGTGCACTAGGCTCTCATTCTATCTCATTGTCTACAGTTGACACACACACAAAACACGACCAATGTACTCACAATGAAACCCCCAACACTTAAAATTGGCATGCAAACTAAAAAAAGTATCCTCACCTTTCGCATTCACTGGGTGAAATTTCTTGAATAATTTGCATAGAATTTTCAAAACATTTTCAGTTACATGCAGGTTATAATTTCTTTCATCAGTTTCTTGAGGAACATCGATGCTATGCTGTCGGTCCCCTCCAGGAATAAAAAAAAACAATTCGAGAGTTCCGGAAACGCACTGCCAAAATGTTAAAACATTCGTCGACGAGGGGGAACAAATTGAGTGAGACACAGGGTCGAGTTTGCGTAATAGATTAATATGCATAAAGTTAAATAATCTATTAACTGTACAAACTGGTTATTATTATGTTGATTCAAGTATGTTTTTGCTTTTGCTACACATTGAGCTAAACTGCACTTTAGACAGACAATTAGTATCAAATTGCTATACCATCTAAATTAAGAAATATGATAAATTCGGCCTAAATATCAAACAACCAAGAAGCATGGCCAAAGCCATAAAATGGACCAATTTTAGATTGTTGTTTAATTCCTATGTGTTTTTAAGTTATGCAATGGAAGCATTTCGAATCTTTAAAAAAATATATTTAACCTTTTTTTGACTAGGCTCTTCATTCCGACAAGCCTACATTTGCTATCTTACACAGTAACACATTTTGTTTCTGGGTTAATTGTTCGAGGGAATTATATTTTTTTGCAAGAGATTTTTGCCAGTGTTTTGAAAGATATTTCACCCAGTAGGCTAGTAGTCTATTGAGTAATCATCCGGAAAAAGTCTGCTGCATAATTTAGAAATTGCCTCGTTCTTTTGGCGCCCCCTGCTGGCAGATTATGTTAAGCGACCCTTGATTTAGTTAATGACAATTCCAGGTTAGAAGACTCATGCCTCATGAGACTCAGATTTTTCACTTTTAAATGTATGCCAAACAAAAACCAGTGCTTCTACAGCTGCATTGCTTGCAGTTTGTGGTTTAGGCTGGGTTTCTGTATACAACTTTGTGACATCTGCTGATGTAAAAAAGGGCTTTATAAATATATTCTATTGACTGCAAGGTTAAACCAACAAGGCCTATTTTACCCTTCCCATCACTGCAACTCCCGTACTTACTCAGGGGAGGTCGTTCTCCGAAACACAACCCCGCCAAGCCACACTAACCCTCCTCTAACCCGGACGACGCTGGGCCAATTGTGCGTCGCCTCATGGCTGCGACACATCCCGTTATCGAACCAGGATCTGTAGTAACGCAGCTGGCAATGCAGTGCCTTAGACCGCTGCGCCACTCGGGAGGCCACAAGGATGACTTAACAATTTCCACAGAACAAAAACACATTTACTTGAAGAACAGTGCAGATGCAAAGTTTGATAACAGAATGACAACACAAACATCACAAACCATCATTATGTTATCAAACTTCTTGTTCGTTGCAGGGTTTGTCTTCTTTCTCTGGTGTGAGTGACATTATACATATGACCATATTAGTTTGAGAGAAAAAAACTACTTGGAGTGAAGATATTCAACTGTGTGACTAGTATTGTAACTATATCCTAGTCTATTGATCAGTAACATGTAACCACAATCTATTGGTCACTCTATGTCTCAATACAATTGGTCAGATTTTTAAAAACTCATTCACCAATCACATTATGTTTTGTTTTGTGTTCCCATTGTGACTGGTCCCTGAACCCATTGGAGGCCATTTTGAAATGTATAAAAAGCTCCTTCAATGTTCATTCTAAAACATCTATAAGTCCCACAGTGTCATAATACCCATAACACCTAGCGGTCAAACAGGGAAATGGTTCCAATCGTTTTTTTTCCACCATTCATTTTTCCCATAGAGAATTTTATAAACACTTAAAATAAGGCTGTGTTTTGTGAAAGCTTACCCTAGCGTGACACTTTGATAAACATGTAAATCTCTTTCGGACAAGGTAACTTATCAATATATTCAGCTCTATTTACACTCAGATTTGAAAATGCTACTTAGCATCAAAGTAGACATCATGCAAGACTACAAATCCCTGCAAGCTCCTGCACATCATCTCTAGCTGACACCTTTGCTAACAGGTATTGTGTCAGTTAAACAATTGCATAAGAAAGTTTACAGGATTGTTCATTTAAAGACATTTGGCCAATTTATGAATTACTCAATTTAGCAAACATAATCAAGAGAGTCTTACCTTTGCCTCGATTCGGCACTCTCGTCCAGATCATCACGTGCAATATTGTAAGTATTTCTTGGATTTAACTTACTTAGTCATTCACTCAGGAATGCATATTAGTATCCTGTCAGTTGTATCTTTTTTCATTGCTTTTACTATATTGAATGTGCAATACGTGCATTTATCTGTAATTAAACCCTGCGCACTAAGGACTGTATTTTAAGGGAATTACTCTTATTACCCTAAATTATATCATACACACATTTAGCTATTTAAGTATCTCTTCCTGTACTTTACCTGTACAGTTAATGTAACCATGCAAATGTTCACTTACCTATAAATTGAACTGTATATTTACCTGTACAGTTAATTTAACAATGCAAAATATTAACTTACCTGTTCATTTAACCAGTCTGTATATTACAGTTTTTCTCAGTCGCTTTGGTGCATTTCTTAGATCAAAAGTGCAATTCTTGATACTACTTGTACAAATTCCAAATCATCTAGTCACTTGTGCACATCATTAAAGCAATTTCTAATTCCTTTGAACAAATTGCAATTGCTTTTGTACATATTGCAATTGATAATGTACAAGTGTCAGCTTTTTCCCACATTTTCAATTGCTCATGTCATGTTGATCAACATATAGTTGCAAAGGTTCTCTGTTGAATAGTCAAACCCCTCAAAACATCTAGGCATTAGTTCCTTGCATAAGCCATTACATGCAAAATTGTTGAACTATTTGTTATAAACTGTCAAGCATAGTTTTACACATTTCTATTAGACTTTTTGTACAAAAACGTGAATTGATGAATCGTGCAGGTGAAATTGACCCTCACTCATGAAGGAATGTAAAGTGTTAGTTCAACCAACAATCAACCAGTTGTCTAAATTGCTCAAAGGTGCATCTCATGAACAATCAATTGGCAAGCATATATAGACAGACCACAACACAGAGTTGCAATTTTCCAATAACGGATGGACCAGGAAACGAACAGGGTCAACAGCCAAGAAGAGGAGCAAGGATGCGTGGTGGAAGGCAAAACAGAGGAAGAGGCAGAAGAGGACATAGGCGCATATCTGATGACATAAGGGCCACTATTGTAGACCATGTTGTCAATCATGGCCTTACAATGGCTGAGGCGGGTCAAAGGGTGCAGCCGAATACTGGGAGATCAACCGTGTCCTCAATAGTTCAAACATTTCGAAGAGAGAACAGGTATGTCCACCAATGTACAGTGCACTGTTACTGTATATAAGCAGTATACTGTATACTTCCTACAATGTTTCATATTACAGTAGTTCACTTGTATTTTACAGCATACATAAATATACTCTATACAGATACATACTGCACCTTACATGCACCCACCTGTATGTTTTACAGTAAAATGTGTGTTCGCATAGACAAAAACTATGTGAAAGTGTGCGATGCATCACTGCATTTTTCCCCACATAGGACTGCAAGATTACCTCAAACCGGTGGCAGAGGACGCCTTTTCACACCTCAACAGGTTGGAGGCTATTTGCACCATGGTCCGAGCAAACAATGCCATGAGACTCAGGGAAACACAAAGGACCATTATAGAAGACACTGATGTCTTTGAAAACATCCATACGGTTAGCATCTCAACCATCGACAGGGTGCTGCATAGAAACCAGATGAGTATGAAACAGCTGTACCGTGTACCATTCCAAAGGAATGAGGACAGAGTTAAGGAGCTACGGTACCAGTATGTACAGGTAAAACATATATCTATGTAACTACTTTACAGCAACATTTTATAGTGATACATAGTACAGTAAGCATAAACTGCACACATTTCCATTGCTGTGGAAGGAACATGCAATATATGTACATTTTATGTCACTCTTCCTTACCAAAACAAATTCAACTGTGTGTTCTGGGATATAGCGTATAATGAAGTTGGAATCAAGTGAACCCTCTCACAACTTTGTATACGTGGATGAGGCTGGCTTCAACCTGACCAAATGCAGAAGGCGGGGTCGGAATATCATCGGTCACAGAGCTACTGTGGATTTGCCAGGCCAACGGGGAGGAAATATCACCATGTGTGCTGCTTTATAAATTTATAAATTTATAAATTTCGGAGCATGGTGTCCTAACCCATATCCCCCTTATAGGGCCATACAACACCCAGCATCTACTCAACTTTTTAGACTCTCTACAGGGCTCTCATCCCTGATGATGAGAGGGGTCTGTTTAGAGAGGATTTGCCAAAGTATGTGGTCATTTGTGATAATGTGCGTTTCCATCGATCAAACATAAGGCAAGACCCACCCGAGGATGCTCCTAGAATTCCTCCCACCTTATTCACCATTCCTTAACCCAACTGAGGAGTTCTTTTCAGCATGGAGGTGGAAGGTGTATGATCGTCAGCCACACACACACACACACACACACACACACACACACACACACACACACACAGATGACCCTGCTGGCTGCAATGGATGCAGCATGTGAGGACATCACAGTAGACGCCTGCAGAGGATGGATAAGGCATTCCAAAAGATTCTTTCCACGTTGCATTGGAAGGGAAAATATCCGGTGTGATGTGGATGAGAATATGTGGGCCGACAGACAGGAACGTCTGGATGTGTAGAGACAGCACTAGAACAGCAAAGTTGTGCCTTAGGGGTGTTTCCTGTGTTTCTTTCTAATTTAGTTTTTTTTCCCTTTGTGCCCCTTGTCTTTTTCTTACTGTATTCATAAAGTAGCACTAGTAAAATCTGTGAAAAACACAATCCTGTCCAGTCTCTTTCAATCAATAACCCACATACAGTAATATGTAAATAGTACTGTTGAAATTGATATATGCCATAGAAGTGCAGCCTTGTGCATTTTCAATACAGTAACTGTCATCCAAACTGTAGCCTAAGTTTACATCAGGTAATACTGTCAAAGTACACAGTTACATTGACAACATGCCTAAACATTTTGACGACCTTGTTCGTGAACAATGACTCAATGACTTATCATTCTGATGACATGATCATTGGCATGAATATTTACTTTTGAGAGATGTACTAAGGATTTTTAGTGACTGACTAGCTTTAGAAACATATCTATTGTATATTGCAGTTTGTACAAATTCTTCTGAGAAATGCACTTATTATTTTGCACATGTTAGGGATGATGTGAAAAATGCACCAAAGCGACTGAGAAAAACTAAACTATTATTACCCTCACTTATATCATACGCACTTTTAGCTATTTAAGTATTTCTCTGCCATCTAGTTCTTTATGATAGCCACATTAGCATTTTATTTTTGGGGATGAATACAAGCAAATATATTGTCCTAGAGAGAGATACATGTACACAGTTATCAAAATGTCACGCCAGGGTAAGCCTACACAAAACACAGCCCTTATTTTAAGTGTTTCTAAATTACCCTATGGGGAAAATGAATGGTGGAAAAACGATTGCAACCATTTCCTTGTTTGACTGCTAGGTTTTATGCTTATTATGACTCATACTGTGGTGCTCTATATCTAGAAGATACAAAAAAGCTCAGGAAATATACAGTGGGGAGCACAAGTATTTGATACACTGCCGATTTTGCAGGTTTTCCTACTTACAAAGCATGTAGAGGTCTGTAATTTTTATCATAGGTACACTTCAACTGTGAGAGACGGAATCTAAAACAAAAATCCAGAAAATCACATTGTATGATTTTTAAATAATAAATTTGCATTTTATTGCATGACATAAGTATTTGATCACCTACCAACAAGTAAGAATTCCGGCTCTCACAGACCTGTTAGTTTTTCTTTAAGAAGCCCTCCTGTTCTCCACTCATTACCTGAATTAACTGCACCTGTTTGAACTCGTTACCTGTATAAAAGACACCTGTCCACACACTCAATCAAACAACCTCTCCACAATGGCCAAGACCAGAGATATGTGTAAGAACATCAGGGATAAAATTGTAGACCTGCATAGGCTGGGATGGGCTACAGGACAATAGGCAAGTAGCTTAGTGAGAAGGCAACAACTGTTGGCACAATTATTAGAAAATGGAAGAAGTTCAAGATGACGGTCTATCTCCCTCGGACTGGGGCACCATGCAAGTTCTCACCTTGTAGGACATCAATGATCATGAGGAAGGTGAGGGATCAGCCCAGAACTACACGGCAGGACCTGGTCAATGACCTGAAGAGAGCTGGGACCACATTCTCAAAGAAAACCATTAGTAACACACTATGCCATCATGGATTAAAATCCTGCAGCGCACGCAAGGTCCCCCTGCTCAAGCCAGTGCATGTCCAGGCCCGTCTGAAGTTTGCCAATGACCATCTGGATGATCCAGAGAAGGAATGGGAGAAGGTCATGTGGTCTGATGAGACAAAAATAGAGCTTTTTGGTCTAAACTCCACTCGCCGTGTTTGGAGGAAGAAGAAGGATGAGTACAACCCCAAGAACACCATCCCAACCGTGAAGCATGGAGGTGGAAACATCATTCTTTGGGGATGCTTTTCTGCAAAGGGGACAGGACGACTGCACCGTATTGAGGGGAGGATGTATGGGGCCATGTATTGCGAGATCTTGGCCAACAACCTCCTTCCCTCAGTAAGAGCATTGAAGATGGGTCGTGGCTGGGTCTTCCAGCATGACAACGACCCGAAACACACAGCCAGGGCAACTAAGGAGTGGCTCCGTAAGAAGCATCTCAAGGTCCTGGAGTGGCCTAGCCAGTCTCCAGACCTGAACCCAATAGAAAATCTTTGGAGGGAGCTGAACATTCGTATTGCCCAGCGACAGCCCCGAAACCTGAAGGATCTGTATGGAGGAGTGGGCCAAAATCCCTGCTGCAGTGTGTGCAAACCTGGTATAGAACTACAGGAAACGTATGATCTCTGTAATTGCACCAAATATTAATTGTACGAAATATTAAGTTCTGCTTTTCTGATGTATCAAATACTTATGTCATGCAATAAAATGCAAATTAATTACTTAAAAATCATACAATGTGATTTTCTGGATTTTTGTTTTAGATTCCGTCTTTCACAGTTGAAGAGTACCTATGATAAAAATTACAGACTTCTACATGCTTTGTAAGTAGGAAAACCTGCAAAATAGGCAGTGTATCAAATACTTGTTCTCCCCACTGTAGTTTTTTGGGGAAAAATTTAACCCCTTATTTTTGTTGGCACAAACCTACCTCCATACGTCCATTAATTTGTATGGGTCAGTCCCGTGACACTCCGCAAAACGGTGAATACCATCATGTTTGTGATAGTTTAATCTTTCCATAGAGTGGTCAAACAGTTCGGATGCTACATACATTTTTGTGAGAAGACCGATTTTTGGGATGTCTCATGGTCTGACAAACACAGCTGTAGCTCGGTCACTTTCCACCGCAGATGCGGAATGCCAACATAGACTGATGCGGTGGACCAGATATCTCTTACTTAACAAACAAATCCCCATCAAAATGAGTTAGTTTATCTTACTTAATATATTATTTAAGCTCACTCTCCTAACCTACTACATGAATCATCCTAACCTGCTGCATTAAACCTCCTAACCTGTCACTTCTGGGTGGCAGGTAGCCTAGCGGTTAAAGGTGTTGGACCTGTAACTGAAAGGTTTCTGTTTTGAAACCCTGAGCTGACAACATTAAATACGTCTGTCTGTGCTCTTGAGCAAGGCACAACCCTAATCACTCTGGATAAGAGTGTCTGCTAAATCAAGGTTTCCCAAACTCTGTCCTGTCCCCCCACTTCACTTTGCGCTTCAATTCATGCACCTGGTTGGAGTGAGATAGCAGCAGTGTTTATTTCCACTCTTAACAAGTAGACATAATTGATCTGTGGAAAACATGAATTAGCTAATCAAATTCAAAATTACATTCATTTAGTCCTTTCTTCTTCTAAATTTGTAATGATTACTTTGTTTCTCCACAACAGCACACTGAAAATGTTATGTGTTTGTAATGCGAATCAGAAACGTTAAGTAGGGGCGTGGAAGCTACTGAAGAAAATGAGATAATTAAGAAATGTGAGTCATGAGTTTCATGACTCTTGACTCATGATTAGGGATGTGAGTGGAGCCTTTTGTAGCTCCATATGCCTACTCTACAACATGTACCTTTACTAGCTTTCAGACCTGGGTCAAATCAATGCATACAGTGCTTTATTCCACATTTTTGTGTTACAGCCTGAATTAAATAAATTTATGAAATATATTTTTTCTTACCCATCTACACACAATACCCAATATTGACGAAGTGAAAACATGTTTTTTGAAATGTTAGCAAATTTATTGAAAATGAAATCCAGAAATATATAATTTACATAAGTATTCACACTCCTGTGTCAATAAATGTTAGAATCTCCTTAGGCAGCGATTACAGCTGTGAGTCTTTCTGAGTTTGGCTGATGTAAAAAGGGCTTTATAAATAAATGTAATTGATTAAGTAAGTCTCTAAGAGCTTTGCACACCTGGATTGTACAATATTTTCCCATTATTCTTAAAATAATTATTCAAGCTCTGTCAAGTTGTTTGTTGGTCATTGCTAGACAACCATTTGCAGGTCTTTCCATAGATTTTCAAGCCAGCTTATGTCAATTGTAAGTAGACCAGTCAGTAACATTCAATGTTGTCTTGGTAAGCAACTCTGAACCAGGTTTTCCTCTAGGATTTTGCATGTGCTTGGCTACATTCCGTTTCTTTTAATCTTGAAAAACTCCCCAGTCCTTAATGATTCCAAGAATACCCATAACATGGATCCACCACTATGCTTGAAAATATGGAGAGTGGTACTCAGTAATGTGTTGTATTGGATTTGACCCAAACATAACACTTTCCATTGAGGACAAAACGTTAATTGCTTTGCCACGTTTTGCAGTATTACTTAAGTGCCTTGTTGCAAACAGGATGCATGTTATGGCATATTTGTATTATGTACAGGCTTCCTTCTTTTCACTCTGTCAACTAGGTTAGTATTGTGGAGTAACTACAATGTTGTTTCTCCTATCACAGCCATTAAACTCTGAAACTGTTTTAAAGTCACCATTGGCATCATGGTGAAATCCCTGACTGGTTTCCTTCCTTTCCGGCAACTGAGTTAGGAAGGACGTCTGTATCTTTGTAGTGACTGGGTGTATTGATACACCATCCATAGTGTAATTAATAAGTTCTCCATTCTCAAAGGGATATTCAATGTCTGCTGTTTTTTTTTACCCATCTACCAATAGGTGCCCTTTGCAAGGCATTGGAAAACCTCCCTGCTCTTTGTGGATGAATCTGTGTTTGAAATTCACTGCTCGACTCTTGGACCTTACAGATAATTGTAGGTGTGGGGTACAGTGATGAGGTAGTCATTCAAAACTAATGTTAAATACTATTATTACACACAGAGTGAGTCCATGCAACTTAGTATGTGACTTGTTAAGCACATTTTTACTCCTGAACTTATTTAGGCTTGCCATAACAAAGAGGTTGAATACATATTGACTCAAGACATTTAAGCTTTTTATATTTTTATTAATAATCAGTGAATCAGTGAATTTATTAATAATTTCACTGATGTTATGGGGTATTTTGTGTAGGCAAGTGCCACAATTTAATACATGTTACATTCAGGATGTAACACAACAAAATATGGACAAAGTCTAAGGGTGTAAATAATTTCTCTAGGCAGTGTATGCCCTTTTCACATTGACTCTTTCCCCTCTCTGTTTATTCTTCCCCAATATTCTGTTCTATGTTATGATGCCACATTATCAATCTTTAATTATTCTATCATCTGCAATAACTCTTCTATCAGCTCAAATGCAGTCAGTCAACCCTCTGTCTGTCTCCCACTCCCTTGACAGGAATCTGAGGGGTTGTGAATGTAGTCGGAGATTGAGACCAAAATATGTAGCCTGAGAGCTAAAGGCCCTGAGCCACGGAACTTGTTCCAATTTCCTGAGGAGCCTTCGGTGCTCCTTCCCTCACTGCTCCACCGATCCCCCTACATCACTCACAGCAAGCCTTGGCTGGCAGTCAGGCAGACAAGCTCTGCAATTTAAAGTCAGCAGCATTGCAGCGCCAGGTCCTGAAATTACCCCCAACCCAGCCCACCGCAGTCTAGCTTATCCTCTGAGAGATGCTGTCGTTCTTCCATTTCAAGCCTCTGTCAGTTTTCTGTGGCTCTTCATGTATTTTTTTTAATCCTCTGCTGTGAGACAGAGCAAAGCAGGGCCGATTCAGACAGTGGTCTCTCTGCACCCAGATCTGAAAGAGAGGCATCATACCCTACTGCCATTACAGGATTGTTGTATTATTTTGGTAGGCCTAAACAGGGGTTACCTAGGGAAACCTTTCCTTGTTACATATTGATTCAGGTGATAAGCTCATGTTTAAGAATGCAGCCAAACCACAGACACTCATAATAATGGTTCTTATATTGATTACTGTGGTATTTGTATAGAAGTATGATACATGTCGACTGGTTGTGCAGGCTTTTGCTCCATCCCTACATGGATAAAACTAATTTGCAGGATCAGTTAGATTAGGAATAGAACAAAATCCTGCAAGAGGGTAGCGCTCCAGGAAGAGGGTGGGCCAACCTTGTCCTACGCCAACTGATCAAGCTCTGCAATTACTGATGGTGATACTGCTGTTTGCAGCTGTTAGTGCAATGATGGTATTCATCCACTAGATGGCGTAACTCACCATGGACATTTTCCGAGTGCAATCTGAGCCCCAAACATGCTCTCATGCACAGGAGGTTGGTGGCACCTTAATTAGGGAGGACGGGCTTGTGGTAATGGCTGGAGCAGAATCAGGAGCTCCGTTCCTGACATTATGAGCCATCCTCCCGTCAGCAGTCTCCACTGCTCTCATGTAACTGTAGACCACATTGCTTTTAAGTTGTGTCATTATAACGAATTCCTTTTGGAGCACAGCTGGAAATAATAGACCTATAGTAACCAAACAGAGTATTTTACCTTTGATCATTCCATGTGCTTGTCTTCTGTAAATAGAACTATCACGGTCTCAGGCTAAGACCCAGATGCAGACACAGGAGGCGGAGAGTACGAGTCTCAGAGTTTATTACAGTACAAGGAGAAGGCAATAGGTCAAGGCAGGTAAAGAGTCCAAATCAGAGTCAGGCAGGTACAGGCAGGAAGGTCAGGACTGGGAAGGCTAGAGCACAGGAAACAGGAAACACGTGCACACGCTGGTAGGACTTGACCAACTGGCAACAGACAAAAAGAAAACGCAGGTATAAATACACATGAGGTAATGGGAGACACCTGGTGGGGGTTGGAGGCAATCATACGACCGGTGAAACAGATCAGCGTGTGACAAGAACCAAATGACTGCCTCACTGCTCATTTGTCAGTGGTGCCATATGCTGTTTTGCATAAAGCAACAGTCTTATGAGTGTTTTACATCAGCCTGTGAGTTGTTTAAATCCTTTATAGAGTGCCTATAGGGCTTAAAATTACATATGAAGTACCACATGGCTGTTTTATGTTGTTTGCATGATGCCACAATATCACATTTGCCATTGTTTTCTGTCTCAGATCTTTCATTGGCTGTTGATCATTTGGACTGATTTCAGAAATGAGGACGTGGTAATATTGGTCTTTATCTCAGTTGACCTAACAAGCATTCCCAAACCCCTCCTCCCTCCCAAATCTTTCCTCAAGACTACACATGTAGCAGCTCTACGTGTCGTGAAGTCAGAACACACTCTGAAACACCACAAACATCATCAAATGTCAAATAGCATTCAACACAGGGCCCAAAGTTACGAGGTTAACATTTTAGAAAGGGCCATTCAATTACCCTCTCTCTCTCTCTCACTCACTCACTCACTCACTCATTCACTCCCAGCCATCTGTCTTTCAGATTTTCCCTGGGTTTCTTTATACAGAATCGGCACGCCAGCAACGTGTTATGTTCAGACAGCAAGGCGAGACTGTCGGAACTCCACTATACTATGGGAGAAAGGAGAGGTGGAGAGTGAGAGGGGGAGGACAGGGTGAGAGAGGGAAAGGTAGCAGGAGGGATTGAGAGCTAGATAGAGGGGGGAGGAGAAGGGGAAAGAGGGAAAGGTAGGGAGTGAGAGAGAGGTCTAGAGGGACTTAGAGACCTCAATGTAGGGCAGGTAGTGAATTAACCCATTCATGACAGGGAGGGGGAGGGTTTTATCTGTCCTTTAAATTCCAGGTGGATTAGGCCAGGCTAAATGCCGGAGCCTACATGGCTATAATGCCTATAGGCAGGCATTGTCAATGGGCTTATTCTCAGAACCATATTTAACTCTATACGGTGTATCTATGGCTCTATTCTGAGTGTCCCACTGGCATCGCATTTACTCTCCTTTTCTGGCAATGGCCAGGCTTTCCTAATCAATGCTGAAACTGATATGATGGATATAGACTGGGTGTTCTGTGTTTGAAGGGCCTATGTGGCAATGCATTGATAAACACAACTCCTTCATTGTACTGTAGTGAAGGTGGTCCAGTCATTTGGTGGTATGAGGTTCTGTTTTAAAAAGTAGATTCCTGAGGTCCCTTGGGATCTGTCCAATTAAAAATGCCAACAGAGAAAATCTTTAACTTGGCTCATTTATGGCATCACAGTAAGGATCTGTTCATTTAGAGACAAAAAAAAAAGCTGTCTAGCTGTAGTCTAGTCTGACTGTGATGAAATGGAGAGAGGGGGATGAGATAAACGACTGGCAGACTGGCACTGCCCAGCCTCTGCTCTTCTCTGTGTTCCAGGGAACAGGTGGGCAGCCAAAGTGCTGATCAAGGCTGGCCCAATCAATCATCTCAGCCCAGCCAATGGGATTTCTCTGTCCGTGCCGCCTGAGGTGGAGTGGTGTGTTGGCACATGCCTAATTTTAATCTCCTTAAGTATGCGCCATTGCCTCCATATCGTCAACACAACGGGCTAGGCTGCCTGTCAGAGTGACTAATAACGTGGGTTGTCCATCCAAGACGCATTGGTGGCCATGCATTGGCGGATTATTTGTTGGCTTTGGTTCAGAATAGCAGCTCTGGTGGTGGCTGGAAGGAAGTTAAGGAACAAGGATCCTTGATCTGGGACTTTAGCCTGCCATGATTTATTCATCTGCATTGTTGGGTCTCTGAGGGCTTGGTGTCACAACAGAAAATGTCACCCTGGTCCTGCAGAAGTGGTGGACTAACAACCTGGACCAGAGCTAGTCCCGCAGTAGCTTGAGAGAGCTGTGTACAGCTGCTCAAAGAGGACATGGAAGTTACGATAAGTGTTGATAGGTCGGAGTAGGAAAGGTGTATGGAGTTACTTTTTGCCATTAATATCAAGCAAAACTTCTGAAATTGAGAACATCATTCTTAGTATTGCAAACTAAAATAAAGGTATTGAAAGCAAAACATAAACCCCAAACTATTGAGAGCAAAAAAACATAATATTGCAAGGAACACATTTTTTTATGTGAGAACAAATGAATTGTAAATAAATTCAAAACAAAATCCTTCAGTGAAACATGTTTTATTTTAAAGCAATTTAGACCAAACGCCTCCCTCTTTGCCTGCATTTAAAAAAATAATCTATGGTTACATTATCACACTGGCCTGTGCTTTCACTGCCTTTTTTTTGCGGTTGCAAGTTTATTTTATATATTCCAGCAGCATACCACCCAGCATCCCACTGCTAGTTTGCCAATAAAGCTGAGCAGGGTTGGTCCCTGGTTGGGAGACCAGATGTTGCTGGAAGTGGTGTTGGAGGGCCAGTAGTGGGCACTCTTCCCTCTGGTCTTAAGATCAAATCCCAGGGCAGTGATAGGGACATTGCCCTTGTAAGGGTGCTATATTTCAGGTGGGATGTTAAAAGGCCAGGTAGTGCAGTGGTCTAAGACACTGCATCTCAGTGCTAGAGGTGTCACTGCAAACAACCTGGTTTGAATCCAGAGTGTATCACAACTGGCTGTGATTTGGAGTCCCATAGGGTGGTCGCCAATTGGCCCAGTGTTGAATGAGTTTGGCCAGTGTAGGCTGTCATTGTAAATACGTTTTTGTTCTTAACTGACTTACCTAGTTAAATGAAGGTTACATTTAAAAGGATGTCCTGATTCTATGTGGTCCAAAATTCCCATGGCATTTATTGTAACATGAGGCTGAACTATCACTCCAAAACTGAACAATGGAGATTCTTCATCTATGCCTTCCTCTAATCCTGCCTACATGGATTGGATTGATTGATTGGATTTATACATCACCTTTCTACTGATTGAGGTAATCAAATAGCTTTTACATAGTAAGGGGGAACCTCACCTCATCCATGACCAATGTGTGGTGACCAATGTGTGGCACCCACTTGGGTGATGCATGGCAACTATTTTGTGCCGAAATGCTCACCACACATCAGCTAGCATGGTTGAGAGGCAAGGAGCGATATATGCACATTAGGTGGCTATGATGGAATTGGGTCAGGTTGCCAATTTAGCCAGGACACTGGGGTTAGCACCACTACTTTTACCATAAGTGCCACAGGATTTTTAATGACCACAGAGGGTCAGGACATCTGTTGCTGATCACATTCGAAAGACAGCACCCTATGCAGGGTAATGTCCCCATCACTACCTTGAGACATTGGGATTTTACCAGCAACATCTGATCTCCCTCCCAGGGACTGACCAGGACCAACCCTGCATAGGTTCAGTGGCAAAACAACAGTGGGATGCCTGGTGGTATGCTGCGGAATTAATACAAAAAAATAAATAATAATAATTTTCAAAAGGCAGCGAAAGCAAAGGCCAGGGTAACAGCCGAAGATAGGGGAAATTTCTGAAAACGAATTGATTTGCATTAATTTACAATAGTTTTTTTCTCGCATTTCAAAATATTTTTCTTGCAATATTTGGGTTGTTGCTCTCAACACTTGGGTTTTATGTTTTGCTTTCAATATCATTACTTTTGTTTGCAATACTAATAATTTTGTTCTCGACATCAGAAGTTCTGCTTGATATTAACGCAACGAGAGTAACCCATACATCTGCAACCTACAACAGATCATCACCCCATGATCTCCTCTGCGCGTTCTCTCTCCTCCAAAAACCAGGAGATACGTCTAATATAGGAACGCGCACGGCAACCTCAGCGTCAGCAGCAGAGCTCGTGCCCTGGCTCTTTCTCGCCTCAGTCTTTGCGCGTGCCCCATGCAGGTCTCTGGATCGTAGGTGATGATGGCGTTGGAGGAGCAGCATCGCTGAGTTCGCTCCTCTGAGCCTTTTATAATAATATAATTATAAAAACGGTCGAAATACAATTACTCTCCTCGGTCTCCTAACCAGAGACGATGGGGAACGAAGGGAGCATCGAGGGAGGCGGACAACCCGGGGAACCGGGCTCCATCTCTATAGCGGGAGCGCCTGGTTCCATTTCAGCACCTTTGGGCTCTGGACAGCACATCAAGCCCGCCAATGGTGCTGCTGCCGGGGGAGGAATGGGTGGTGGACCGGGGATGAACAGGTAAGCCCTGTCATACGCAACGGTGAAGTTGATGCCAAGTGCCATTTATATCGTCAAATGATCTGTTGTGTAGGCAGGGAAACGATCCTGTTAGACTTTGGTAGTTGGTTTTGAGATGCGTTTAAGATTTACTTTGTTTTTGCCTAGCTGCTGGGACCTGTCATGGGTAGCGTTTTCCCTCCATCAAGTGAAACCATGCAATTATAGCATTAGAGAAAATTACCCCTGAATTGTGGTTTATTTAGAGGTTGCCATGAAGGATGATCGAGCTCATTCGTTTCTAAATGGGTGTTTGCAGGGGAGGATGCTTTTGCTGCTGCTTTGTGTGTGTGTGAGAGAGTGTGTTGTTTAGCCTAGTAGTATGTAGGGTATCGTAAGACATTCACTTACGTGTCGCCACTCTCTCGATAATGATGTGCAAACGACCCAATCTTCACATTATGGATGTTGTGGGTACCAGGTGGCATCAGTGTTGGGATGGCTGGCAGAACGACATTCACAGACAATGCATAGCCAACAAATATGTAATTGAAAATACATCGAATTATCCGTCTTTTTGATGATTTCGATTTTGACATTGTGTTGTAGAAAGACAGACATATTAATGGCTTGATAATAATGTGTAGCTTAACCCAGCATATCCGTCATTATATAATAGGTTAGAGAGCTTCGAAGGGATGACAGCTCGTAGCTGCTGCAGGAAAAGGGACATTTCTGCATTTGAACAAAGTATTGACACACAAGAGTGTTATTATGTAGTCCCAGTTGACCATAACGGTGGCGGGCTAGTATAACGGCATTATAAAAGTTAACGTGAACCTATCTAATCACGTGCAGCGTGAATTTGCTCGTCACCCTTTTGCACGAATACCACTCTATTGGTGGTTATATAGTTAGAGGAGATGTGTTAGGCTACTTGTCCCCTGCTATGACATTTGGACACGTGTGTGACTGATATGACAACACAGCATATTTATTTTTCCCCTATTTTGTGACCTTCGTCTTGTCGTCACATATTACATAGACTACAAACTACAAATAACAGTGACTAACTGTTCTTGGTAATAAGTGTAATAAGTAGGCCTACTTAGTCTGTGTTGAGATGAAGTGTGAAAGAGATAATCATGCTACTGTGTGTGTTCGTGTGTTAGGATGTAGGCCTGTGTGCGCTCCCTGGAGGTTTGAATCACAACATTTGCATGCATGGGCCCCAATTGTCATGTTCATTATGACTGACACATAGACCAAGTGTGTGTGTGTGTGTGTGTGTGTGTGTGTGTGTCCAACCAGGACTCAGGGTGTCAACGAAATTCCCTCCACGTAGTATGATATGTTACATTCGGTATGATATTAATTAATTTGTGGATGTCCATCATCCATTTCATATGATATGGTACATCCTACAATTCGTGTCATATGTTACACATTCTAATTAGTACAATATGTTACGAATTGGAAATATGTATGATAAGTTACAAATTTGAATTTGTTGTGCTATTGGCTAGGTGGCTAATGTTAGCTAGGTGGCTAATGTTAGCTAGGCTAGAGGTTAGGGGTTAAGGTTAGGGTTAGGGGTAAGGGTGAGCTAACAAGCTAAGTAGTTGCAAAGTCGTTTGAAGGAGTAAGTAGTTGCAAAGTTGTTAATTAACTAAAATACTAAAGTTGTCTGTGATGCGATTCAAAAGCGCAACTTTTTGTCTGCTAGGCGTTCGCGTTATACAGTGCATTCGGAAAGTATTCAGACCCCTTGACTTTTTCCACATTTTGTTACGTTACAGCCTTATTCTAAAATTGATTTTAGTTTTTTTCCCTCAATCTACACACAATACCCCATAATGACAAAGGAAAAAACTGTTTTTTTAGAAATGTATTAAAAAGAAAAAACAAATGTCAAACTTACATAAGTATTCAGACCCTTAACTCAGTACTTTGTTGACGCATCTTTGGCAGCGTCTTCTTTGGTACGATCCTACAAGCTTGGCACACCTGTATTTGGGGAGTTTCTCCCATTCTGTCACGACAGGGCGCATACACAGCCCAAGGTCTGTCACGGTTGGGTGCATGGAGCGACCAAGACGCAGTGCAGGGATTATAGTTCGACATTTGTTTATTGTTACTATGTATAACTAATAATGACTATACTATGTACAACAAATCAAATACGAACTACTAAACAAAACAAAACACAATATACAAACGTCACGTTAAAACAAAACACGATGTTTAAACGTAACCAAAAGCACACTTACTTCTCTGTGACTTGCGAAATATACAATGACATATACAAACCCATTGTGAAACATACAAACATACAAACCTATGTAGGATCCCTAATTTGAGACGATGCGCTACAGCTGCCTCTAATTAGGGATCCCACACAAACCACCACCAGAAACAGAAATAATAGAACTGTCAGACTCTGACCATGGCTACATAGAGAAGCAAATAGGCTTCTCTATGGCCAGAGCCTGACACATTCTTCTCTGCAGATCCTTTCAAACTCTGTCAGGTTGGATTTGGAGCGTCACCGCACAGCTATTTATTGGTCTCTCCAGAGATGTACGGTCGGGTTCAAGTCCGGGCTCTGGCTGGGCCACTCAAGGACATTCAGAGACTTGTCCCGAACACACTCCTGTGTTGTCTTGGCTTTGTGCTTAGGGTCGTTGTCCTGTTGGAAGGTGAACCTTCGCCCCAGTCTGAAGTCCTGAGCACTCTGGAGCAGGTTTTCATCAAGGATCTCTCTGTACTATGCTCCGTTCATCTTTCCCTCGATATTGACTAGTCTCCCAGTCCCTGCCGCTGAAAAACATCCCCACAGCATGATGCTGCCAGCACTATGCTTCATCGAAGGAGGGTGATATTGGCCAGGTGATAAGCGGTGCCTGGTTTCCTCCAGATGTGACGCTTGGCATTCAGGTCAAAGAGTTCAATCTTGGTTTCATCAGACCAGAGAATCTTGTTTCTCATGGTCTGAGAGTCATTACGGTGCCTTTTGGCAAACTCCAAGCAGGCTATCATGTGCCTTTTACAGAAGAGTGGCTTCCGTCTGGCCACTATACCATAAAGGCCTGATAAGTGGAGTGCTGCAGAGATGGTTGTCCTTCTAGAAGGTTCTCCCATCTCCACATAGGAACTTTGGAGCTCTGTCAGAGTGACCATCGGATTCTTGGTCAACTCCCTGACCAAGGCCCTTCTCCCCTTATTGCTCAGTTTGTTCGGGCGGCCAGCTCTAGGAAGAGTTTTGGTGGTTCCAAATTTCTTCCATTTAAGAACACACTTGGGGACCTTCAATGCTGCAGAAAGTTTTTGGTACTCTTGCCCAGATCTGTGCCTCGACACAATCCTGTCTCGGAGCTCTACCCACAATTCCTTTGGCCTCATGGCTTGGTTTTTGCTCTGACATGCACTGTCAAGTGTGGTACCTTATATAGACAGGTGTGTGCCTTTCCAAATAATGCCCAATCAATTGAATGTACCACAGGTGGACTCAAATCAAGTTGTAGAAGCATCTCAAGGATGATCAATGGAAACAGCTCAATTTCGAGTCTCATAGCAATGAGTCTGAATACTTATGTAAATAAGGTATTTCATATTTGCAAAAATATTATGGGGTATTGTGTGTGGATTGACGAGTAACATTTTTTATTTAATACGTTTTAGAATAAGGCTGTTACGTAATAATTTCTAAAAACCTGTTTTTGCTTTGTCATTATGGGGTATTGTGTGTAGATTGATGAGTAACATTTTTTATTTAATACGTTTTAGAATAAGGCTGTAACGTAACAAAATGTGGAAAAAGGGAAGTGGTGTGAACACTGTATGCCTACACAGCCTCCCCAATCAACCAACCTCAACCAACCTTGGTGCTGTGTGTGAACAAATATACATGGGTTCTAACTTTTAAAATTATTTGTTATTTCACAATTGTACAATTTATTCTCCACACATGTAAAAAACACAAAGAAAACCCCCGAATGCACATTTTTTATTTATTTGACTCACACGGTGGAGGAACATATTGCCAGTAGCCTACTTTACACCTTTTAGTAAGGACAACTGTTTTTTATACAATATTGACAATATTGACACAATTAAAATATTTATAGAATAAAAATCTAATTTCACCAATTACATGTGGAAATAGATATTTGCGTGAACAAGCCAGCAGCAGATGAAACAGAAAGTTAATTATCTCCTCCCTCTCTCCACGGTTTTGGCTGGTTAGGTTTAGGATACTTACTAGCTCTTACCAGTGACAAACTGGCTAGCTAGTTTATTGATTTAAAATCAAATCAAATCAAATGTTATTGGTCACATACATGTGTTTAGCAGATGTTTTTGCGGGTGTAGCGAAATGCTTGTGCTTCTATTAATATCCAACAAGTAATATCTAAAGATTTCACAACATACCCCTAATACACACAAATTTAATTAAGGAATGGAATTAAGAATATACATATATGGACAAGCAATGTCAGAGCGGCATGGACTAAGATACAGTTGAATAGTATAGAATACAGTATATACATATGAGATGAGTAATGCAAGATATGTAAACATTATTTAAGTGACTAGTGTTCCATTTCTTAAAGTGGCCACTGATTTCTAGTCAATGTCTATAGGCAGCAGCCTCTAATCTGCTAGTGATGGCTATTTAACAGTCTGATGGCCTTGCGATAGAAGCTGTTTTTCAGTCTCTCTGTCCCAGCTTTGATGCACCTGTACTGACCTCACCTTCTGGATGATAGCAGGGTGAACAGGCTGTGGCTTGTGTGGTTGATGTCCTTGATGATCTTATTGGCCTTCCTGTGACATGGGGTGCTGTAGGTGTCCTGAAGGGCAGGTAGTTTTCCCCCTGGTAATGCGTTGGGCAGACCGCACTACCCTCTGTAGAGCCCTGCGGTTGCGGGCGGTGCAATTGCCGTACCAGGCGGTGATACAGCCCGACAGGATTCTCTCAATTGTGCATCTGTAAAAGTTTGTGAGGGTTTTAGGTGCCAAGCCAAATTTCTCTATTGCGCCTTCTTCACCACACTGTCTGTGTCTGTGGACCATTTCAGTTTGTCAGTGATATGTACGCCAAGGCAATACACAAACAAGAGATCCTATATCACAAAATAAACTTTCCCATGGTGAAAAATCCACAACCCACCCCTCAAAAGAAAGCATGGCTCTGGGGCTTCTCCGGAATGCCCCCAGATCCGCGATCGGATACATGGCTTAAATAGTTTTTAAATAGTTTGTTTTAATATCTATACTTATATCTTATACTAGACAAATATAAATAATTATTTTTACATTCATCCAATCTGTAAGAGGGTGGACTTATTGCACCTGTTACTGAGATGGTTGTTCCAGTTTAAATGGTTTAGGTAGTCTTGTCTTTCACCAAAGCAGTCATTCTGAATGCAGGTTGTGGGTGATAAAAATTCAAATTGTTGGATATCCTCCCTCTGGCTGGATTCCGATAGGAATTACTAGTGATGGAGAAATTAAGCTTCCTGAAGCGTTGAGGCTTTCCAGCCAATTGTGTCGAAAATAGGTTCATTACGTGAGGCTTTGATCAACACAGTGTACACTAGTGGCCCCTACTGATCAAAATAATTTAGAGCAGCCAAATTATTATAGACGTTGTCCCACACGCTGTAGTGCGTGCGCAGAGTAGCTTTTCTCTCTTCTACGAAATCAAATTTCTTACGTCATTGATCAAATGCTTCTGATAAAGTGATACAGGTATCGGCACACTGATTCGAAGTAAACTGCTTAGCGATTTCGACGCGACGCATGCATCGGATCTCGGTTCTCAAAAGTAACATCAATAGGAATTACTAATCACTTCACAAACCATCTTATTGTGACTTGCAGGTTTGATGTGGCCCATGAGCCAATATTTTCAGACCACAATGTTGAGGATAACTAGGCCATAAATAAAGGCCTTATGAAATGCATAATATACAGTATGGTCATAAAGGGTTTACTTTTAATTTAAACACATTCTATCTCTCACATTCACTTGAAAGGCATGCTGGGAAAAATGCAAATAACGCATTCCAACCTACAATACTGTAACACTACATGTGTTATTCCCTAACAGCATTTAAATCGCAATTTGAAACACCCATGGTGTTAGGGACAAACTATCTCGGGGAGTTTATGAACACTTTGTTTAAAGGTCCCGAACAGTGAAAATCATGTTTTTCATCAAATTGGATGATATTTGCATAAAACCAGTTCAAAGCATGAAAAATGACTGTAGCTGGTACATTCATAAAGTTTGATCCTAAAGTTACAGGTCCCCTCATTATCAAGGACTTACTTCCAGCTTTATACAACATCACATAAAGCCGGAAATGTAATACAGCAATGGTAGCGTCTTATCATTTTAACTCATTTAAATATGTACAGCCTTAAATCCGTCAGCGCATGTGCTCTTGCTTTGGCATAGTTTACAAACCATAATATAGCTACTAGTAGCTAGCTCAAGCAGAAGGTACGTTCAAAGATACTGGAATCCTTTCATCTGTGGTGGGACTGTTAGCTCGCAAGCTACTTATGCCAGCAAAAGCACACCATGTTGTGATTGGATGCCATAGTGTAGAAGAAGAATGAAGACATCCGACAGCAGTGGCTGCATTTCCTTTCAGGTGGACAGGCTGCACAGAAAATTATGATCATGTCACGCGTGTGCAGTGCCCATTTCAAGGGAAGTTGCTTAATCATTTGGGGAGAACATCCGATTGAATCTTTCCAGGAAGCTAATCCCGAAGACGGATTGACTGTCATTGACAGTGGATCTTGCCAGCGCTGACCATAATGTAAGTATCAGAGTTTGATGAGTCTGACACAGTAGACAACATTTTGGGAGGATCGGGGGGTTAACGTTAGATAATTCAACTGTGGTTGTGGCTGCTTTGACTTGTGAACGGTATATTTTCTGTAACACACCTGATAGTCACTGTTTTTGTTCTTCCATCCCTAAACCCTAAGAGTCTGAGAACTGCCAGCACACAGATAACACGAAGGAATGTTGTCCACAAAAGGAGTTGCAGTGTGTATAGTAAAATTGTATTTTTCCATTCTATTGTATTTGTATTTATTAGGGATACCCATTAGATGCTGCCAAGCTACTCTTCCTGTGGTCCAAACACATTAAGGCATTCACATACCACAAAAAACAAAATATAAAACAGTGCATCATATAACACTATTACACCACTACATATCTACAATACAAAATGTATAATACCACCATATAACAAGATTAACAATGTATGTGTGTGTAGAGTGTGTATATACGTGGGTGCCTGTGTGCTGTGTCCACAGTCCGCACTGTTCCATTGTGTGGGTTGTTGTCTTACAGTTGATGTAGCTTGTAGCTCATTGGGGCTAATCATGATGGGGGGGGGGGGGTATTATTATTTAACTTTCCATCTCCTCTTGTCTCTCCACTATCATCAAGCTGTAATGATAGACATTTTAGAAAATTCAACATCTACTCTGTCTGCACAGCTTCCCAGGCAACCGTCACAGCATGAATGGTGTGACACAAAATCAGCTTTCTCAAGGCAAAGAAGGGGGATATGCTGTGAAGCCTGTGAAGACAGACCAAAGAAGGGGGATATGCTGTGAAGCCTGTGAAGACAGACCAAAGAAGGGGGATATGCTGTGAAGCCTAGGAGAACAGACAAAAGAAGGGGGGATATCAAATCAAATAAAGTTTTATTTGTCACATGCGTCGAATACAACAGGTGTAGACCTCTCAGTGCAATGCTTACTTACAAGCCCTTAACCAACAATGTAGTGTTAAGAAAAATAAGTGTTAAGTAATAATAATAATTAAAGAGCAGCAGTAAAATAACAGTAGCGAGGCTATATACAGGGGGTACCGGTACAGAGTCAATGTGCGGGGGCACAGGTTAGTTGAGGTAATTGAGGTAATATGAACATGTAGGTAGAGTTGAAGTGACTATGCATAGATAATAAACAGAGAGTAGCTGCAGCATAAAGGAGGGGGTGGGGGGGGGGGGGGTCTTATGGCTTTGGGGTAGAAGCTATTAAGAAGCCTTTTGGACCTAGACTTGGCACTCCGGTACCACTTGCCGTGCGGTAGCAGAGAGAACAGTCTATGACTAGGGTGGCTGGAGTCTTTGACAATTTTTAGGGCCTTCCTCTGACACCGCCTGTTATAGAGGTCCTGGATGGCAGGAAGCTTGGCCCCAGTGATGTACTGGGCCGTATGCACTACCCACTGTAGTGCTTTGCGGTCGGAGGCCCAGCAGTTACCATACCAGCCAGTGATGCAACCAGTCAGGATGCTCTCGATGGTGCAGCTGTATAACTTTTTAAGGATCTTAGGACCCATGCCAAATCTTTTCAGTCTGCTGAGGGGGAATAGGCTTTGTCGTGCCCTCTTCGCGACTGTCTTGGTGTGTTTGGACATCAAGGGACTTGAAGCTCTCAACTTGCTCCACTACAGCACCATCAATGAGAATGGGCGCGTGCTCGGTCCTACTTTTCCTGTAGTCCACAATCACCTTTGTCTTGATCACGTTGAGGGAGAGGTTGTTATCCTAGCACCACACTGCCAGGTCTCTGACCTCCTCGTGCATGGCCATGCAGTCATGGGTGAACAGGGAGTACAGGAGGAGACTGAGCACACACCCGTGAGAGGCCTCCGTGTGGAGGATCAGCGTGGCAGATGTGTTGTTACCTACCCTTACCACCTGGGGGGCGGCCCGTCAGGAAGTCCAGGATCCAGTTGCAGAGGGCGGTGTTTAGTCCCAGGGTCCTTAGCTTAGTGATGAGCTTTGAGGGCACTATGGTGTTGAACGCTGAGCTGTAGTCAGTGAATAGCATTCTCACATAGGTGTTTCTTTTGTCCAGGTGCGAGAGGGCAGTGTGGAGTGCAATAGAGATTGCATCATCTGTGGATCTGTTGGTGCGGTATGCAAATTGGAGTGGGTCTAGGGTTTCTGGGATAATGGTGTTGATGTGAGCCATGACCAGCTTTTCAAAGCACTTCATGGCTACAGACGTGAGTGCTATGGGTCGGTAGTCATTTAGGCAGGTTACCTTAGTGTTCTTGGGCACAAGGACTATGATGGTCTGCTTGAATTGGTCTGCAGTATATGCTGTGAAGTCTGTGAAGACAGACCCAACATACTGTAAGTCATAGTTATTCGTTTCAAATCTGCATCAAATGAGCATTTCAGGCACACAAACATTCCAAATACTAACATTGAAAGGTTTCATCAAAAAATGCATGACCAAATGTTGAATATTATTTTTTTTTTAAAAACACCACAAAGTATTGTAGAATGAGTAGATCACTACATCAATGAACTCAATAAAAGGAAATGTAATTCACTACCCATTTAACAAACATTTATCTTCCAAAAACATTACAGGCTACGTAGACAGGCTCCTGGATCTCCTCTTCAACAAAGTCGTCCTTGATCCAGGGCCATATGTGGGGAACCTGTGCAAGGTGTCCATCCCAGGACCCCTGGCTGCCCAGTGTGAGAGGCCTGACAAGCAGGAGGCCATAGCTGGATTTGTCTTCCGCTTCAATCTTGGGGGTGACTGAAGCCAAGTGGGTGACCGAAGCCTGCTTGTTTGAAGTGGGGTACATGGGTCTCCTGCTCCCCTCCCCATCAGTCTCTGTAGTTGGTTGCATTTCCTAAAGCCTAAGTAATTCACTTTTACGTAATATGATGTCACAGTTAGTTACTTTTTATAGTTTGTTTCTAGCATTTGGACTGGAGATGAGTGTTACAAGTTGTACGAATCAATGGGTGCTGCACACTGTAAGGCGACCGTGTGACTATGTTATGCTTATGGCTCTAATTATCATTTTTATTATTATGTCAAATCATTTTTTTTCACCTTTATTTCTCACGAGTGTTCATGTTGATCAATATTTCAGCTATGCTGGCCTAATTGTATAAGATAAAAGACCACCTCCAAAGACCTACAACATCATCTTGCTGCAGATGGTGTCACTGTGCATCGTTCAACAATTCAGCGCACTTTGCACAAGGAGAAGCTGTACGGGAGAGTGATGTGGAAGAAGCCTTTTCTGCACACATGCCACAAACAGAGTCGCTTGAGGTATGCAAACGCACATTTGGACAAGCCAGCTTAATTTTGGAATAAGGTGCTGTGGACTGATGAAACAAAGATTGAGTTATTCGGTCATAACAAGGGCCGTTATGCATGGCGGCAAAAGAACACAGCGTTCCAAGAAAAACACTTGCTACCCACAGTAAAATGTGGTGGGGGTTCCATCATGCTGTGGGGCTGTGTGGCCAGTGCCGGTACTGGGAATCTTGTTAAAGTTGAGGGTCGCATGAATTCCACTCAATATCAGCAGATTCTTGGGAATAATGTTGAAGAATCAGTCACAAAGTTGAAGTTACGCCGGGGCTGGATATTTCAACAAGACAACGACCCAAAACACTGCTCAAAATCTACCCGGGCATTTATGCAGAGGAACAAGTACAATGTTCTGGAATGGCCATCCTAGTCCCCAGACCTGAATATCATTGAGAATCTGTGGGATGATTTGAAGCGGGCTGTCCATGCTCGGCAACCATCAAACCTAACTGAACTGGAGATGTTTTGTAAGGAGGAATGGTCCAAAATACCTTCATCCAGACACTCATTAGAGGCTATAGGAAGCGTTATTTTAGCAAAAGGAGGCTCTACTAAATATTGATGTGATTTTTCTGTTGGGGTGCCCAAATTTATGCACCTGTCTAATTTCGTTTTGATGCATATTGTACATTTTCTGTTAATCCAATAAACCTCATTTCACTACTGAAATATTACTGTGTCCATCAGTTATTTGATAGATCAAAATGAAATTGCTGATCCAAACACCCAATTATTTATAAATGGAAATCATGGACATTGTCAGGGGTGCCCAAATTTCATACGACTGTACTTAAATAGCTAAATGAGCGTATGATATAAGTGAGGGTAATAATAGTTGACTTAATATACAGTCTGGTCAAATGTACAGGTAAATTCATTTTTGCATGGTTAAATTAACTGTACAGGTCAATGACAGGAAGAGATACTTAAATAGCTAAATGTGTGTATGATATAATTTAGGGTAATAATACTAATTCCCTTAAAATACAGTCCATAGAACAGGGTTAATTACAAATAAATGCATGTATTACACATTCAATATACTAAAAGCAATACAACTGACAGGATACTGCATTCCTGAGTGAATGACTACGCAAGTTCAGTCCAAGAATGACTTACAATATTGTACTTTATATGATATAACAACTGTACATGAATATGTACATACAGTCCTGAATGAATGAGTGCTGAATGAATAAGTCCTGAGTGAATGAGTGATTACAGACCAGAGAGTTACTCACGGATGGATGGATGCCTAATTGGCTCCGGGGCTGGAGGCTCCACCTGACCCGGCGACACGTCAGGCTCCGAGGGTGGAGTCTCCACCAACACCGGCATCCCGCCCCTCCCCCCTTGGGTGTTCCTGGTCTTGCGGTCAGACGGGAGGCCTCTAGGCATCTCTATGTTTGTCTGGTGGTGACTGTCAGGGCTTGACTGCAGGGATGCCTCTAGGTATCTCTGTGTGGTTTTGTGATTGTCCCCAAATAGAGGGGATTGTTTGTGCTATATGCATTTCAGTTTGTGGTTGCTTCCTCTCCTGTTCTCTGTGCCTCGGGTCCTGCCTTCCAGCCATGACACCGACAAACTGTTTGGGCCTACATAAAGGAGTCCCAACAGCAGTCCCAACACCTTACCACTGCTACACCTGGCTTTCAGCGGAGCCTTGTCTGGCAGCGAAACAGTTATTTCAGCCTCATTTACTGCCTTTTAAAAAAATATAGCTGATATGGCTGACTTGCTCAAACAAATGTGGTTTCTACTGACAATTGAGATGTACAAACTATGGCATAAGGGGACGACAAGTGGATAAGAGGCATTCCGTAATTTCGATTAAGACATTAATGTGTGAGCGACGACGGACGTAGTCAATATAACTATTTGTTTCAGCACTTTGGAAATGTACAGCGACAGAATTCAGAACATGGGCCGTTCTTACAATGTACTCGCAAGTCAGAACCGTAGAATAAATAAAGAGGGCATATAAGCAGACAATGAAAGCTCTTACAATATTCAATGATTACATTTCTCTAAAACAGGTTATAGGCTACATGTGCACCACCAAGTTAGAACAGTAGGCGAAATTAAGAGGTGAAAATAGACCAAATTATTAGGGTGAGGCACATTGAACGCCGTTTGGGTCTCGCGTTAATTAAGATTTTAATTTGACACGTCAAATAACACAATTCTATTAAATGTTGTTTGTGCTGAATTTGCATGTGCAAGCTAAGCGCCACCACTACTATCAGTAGCACTGTCAAAGCTGTACAAAAACAGTTTGCAAACAAGCATACACTGGACACGATCGATGTGTTTACAATACCGCGTTGGTGAAAATAGAAATTACTAGGGTGAGGCACATGGGCTACTAACAGCTTACTTGTACACTTAGCATTACTTTCTTAGCTACAGTATACATTGCATATTACATCATTTATGCAGCAGCATACAATACATTTTTGGACTCACCTTGTGATGAGGAAGACGGCGCGGTGGTCCATTGTGGGCAAATTTTGTCATCAAACTTCTGGCATTCTCTGGATTATGGTGGGAACTCTACGCTTACTAAGGACTTAGACTTGGCTGTGACGTATTGTCCCCATGAGTGACAGAACAATGAGCAAATCACGGCGCAATGCTCGTATTTTCAGCTGGCTTGCCCCAGCACCACAGAAAGCACTGAGCTAGGCTGAAACACCTGCATTTTGGAGCTGCCTTACTCAAGAAAACACGAGTCTCAACATCAACAGTGAAGAGGCAACTCCGGGATGCTGGTTTACTGGGCAGAGTTGCAAAGAAAAAGCCATATCTCAGACTGGCCAATAAAAAGAAAAGATTAAGATGGGCAAATGAACACTGGACAGAGGAAGATATGGCTTTTTCTTTGCAACTCTGCCTAGAAGGCCAGCATCCCGGAGTCTCCTCTTCACTGTTGACGTTGAGACTGGTGTTTTGCAGATACTATTTAATGAAGCTGCCAGTTGAGGACTTGTGAGGCGTCTGTTTCTCAAACTAGACACTCTAATGTACTTGTCCTTTTGCTCAGTTGTGCACCGGGGCCTCCCACTCCTCTTTCTATTCTGGTTAGAGGCAGTTTGCGCTGTTCTGTGAAGGGAGTAGTGCACAGCGTTGTACGAGATCTTCAGTTACTTGGCAATTTCTCGCATGGAATAAACTTCATTTCTCAGAACAAGAATAGACTGACGAGTTTCAGAAGAAAGTTATTTGTTTCTGGACATTTTGAGCCTGTAATCGAACCCACAAATGCTGATGCTCCAGATACTCAACTAGTCTAAAGAAGGCCAGTTTTATTGCTTCTTTAATCAGCACAACAGTTTTCAGTTGCCATTGGAACACAGGAGTGATGGTTGCTGATAATGGGCCTCTGTTCACCTATGTAGATATTCCATAAAAAATCAGCCGTTTCCAGCTACAATTTACAACATTAACAATATCTACACTGTATTTCAATTTGATGTTATTTTAATAGACAACATTTTTTTTCTTCTTTCAAAAACAAGGACATTTCTAAGTGACCCCAAACTTTTGAACGGTAGTGTATACTTATTTATTTTGGGCTAAAAATGTGGGGCTGACCTGCCCTGAATGACGGGTCGTCACTGGTCTGCTCGCACGCGCGTATGCATGTCTCTGTGCCTTTTAAATGCTTGCCCGGCTGTTACAACTACCTGCACTGAAACAGCAACCTGCATGGTGTGGTCAATGGTACAGATTGTCCATGACCAGACTCCCTACTCATTGATGTAGTGTATCGTGGAAGGTTGTTCCCACATAGCTAAAAAGGGATTTGTATTTACTTGACCTGATTGGATTTATATGCACTTTTTGCAATGGAGGCTGTCTGCTCGGCTCTGAACTGGCTACCAGTATCCATATGTAGAGGCCAGATGGGTCACAGACATATACTCTGACTGCCAAACATGCCAACTTCTCCCATTTTTTACCCAGTCAGGGCAGCAGCACTTAAAGTCCACAGATTTTCCTCAACATGACTCCTAAATTAACATTAGCCTGCAGTGAGGATTTGTTCAGAGATGGGTATCATTCACAGTCAATAGTGCCATCCTTTTCAATTGTTTTGCTATGACACATTAAACATATGCACTGTGATGTCCTATTTACTTCACTGTGGTTTACTGCCCAAGAACAGCTTCTACTTTTTCTACATTGACTGATAGCTGTGTGGTCACAACCCACGTCACTTGGTAAATTTTTTCTAAGCACCGCACTGCACCCATTGCAATTTGGAATTTGGAGTTTTGCCGAGAACACGTAGGCCTACTGTTTTATCACCATGAAATTAAGTAACTGGATTTTCCATTTAGGTCTGTTGATTGATGATTCCCGAAGGTTTGGTGATATATTCTTTCTGCTTTCTGATTGGCTGGTTTAATTGGCTCAAACCGCTCCCTCTTCCGTCACACAAATCATGATTCCTTCACTCCACTAAACCATCTGTGTACTCCAGAACTGTGGGCTGTTGTAGGAGGCAAAGGATTGATTCAAATCTTCTGATTCAGGGCTGTTCAATGTCGGTCCTGGAGGGCTGAAACACTTCTGGTTTTCATCCTCTCCTTCTAATTAAGGGACTAATTCAGACCTGGGACACCAGGTGAGTGCAATTAACTACCAGGTAGAAACAAAAAAAGTGTTTTGGCCCTCCATGACCAGAATTGAACAGCCCTGCTCCCCCAGACAGTGACATGAATGCCTCAGTGCAGTTGATGAGACCCCAGACGCGTCAACGGTGTGCCAACTGTGGTTCCATAGACACAATGCATGTGCTCCTGACTGCCCTGCTCGTAGACCGACATGTAGACAATGTTGTAAAATGGTGTAGGTCAGTTCCAGCCCAGGCCTCTGTGGTCCAATGCTTAAGCCCCACGGACACACCCCCTGCTGTCATTCACACTGTTGGCTCAAACCCAAGTGGGTTATCCACTTGTGCTGTATACCTGGGTGACTCCTGCATTCCTCTCGTGCTCCTCACCATGGCCACCTACGAGCTGTTCTTGTCCCACCTGCGCCTCCAGCCGCCCAGCCTTAGCCTGTAAGGACATAGGCACTCAGTGATTGATATCATCGGCTTTATACCCTCATCTGTGCAGTATGGCCATAAGGTCCTTGCTCAGTTCCCCTTCCACATCACATCACAGGGCACTAATATCTTAGGTCTAGAACTGTTCACCAGCCTGGGGTTCTCTCTGTTGGACAACAGTGGCTTAACAATTGTGCACTTGGCCTCCCCATGGCAAGAGTAATGGCTCACCCTCTTCAACGACATAGGTGCCCTGACAACATTCACACATAAGCCCCTCCTCGAGTCCAGTCATTCAACCTCTACGTCGTATTCCGCTGGCTTTACTGGAGGATGGATTTATCGAAGCTGGTGGACGCCTTCCCATGGGTATCCAACTTGGTCATCACTAAAAAGAAGTTTGGAGAGCTGTGGGTCTGCTTGGATCTGATAGCGGCCAACAAGGCTGTCATACCTGATCGGTACCTACTGCCGACCATGGAGGAACTGACCACTCACTTTTACAGGTCGACGGTCTTCACGTCAGCCCCACAGGCACCTGAGAACATGATTTAAAATAGTATGATGAGGAAACCTGTAGGAAACGTTATTCTGATAGTAGTACATTACAGAGGGTGGCTGCTAGTAATACACTACAGAGGGTGGCTAAATGGGAGAGGGAAGGAACATCCACTCTCAGCCAAATCCTTTGGCAGTGTTCATTCAGTGAACTTTTGTCTCAAGTCTTGGACCGCTCTCCTACTCTACGTTTTTCTGAGCCTTGGATAATGAGCAAGGCTTGCCTATTGTCGGAGAGACAAAGAGAGAGGATTTAGGTTTTATTTTAAACTGAAAGGACGTCTCCTTTGCTTCACTGTCGTTCTGTAGCTGTCATCTCAAAGTGAATATGTCCTGGTTGATTAATTATGTAGGCATAGAGTGATTATTCCAGTCTGACTGACCCCGGCTCAATGTGATAATCAGTGAAGAACAGTTTCTAACACACAAACACACAGGAAGTGGATACAAATGAGTGTGTCATATCCATGGTTACCATGTCAGTATTCATTACAGTCAAACAAAGATTTGAGAGACTATTCGAGAAAGATCAACACGCTTTCTTTTTCTTTATCATTGCTTTAAGTGACTGGAAAACATGATGTGAATGAAATATAAATCCTTCATTAGTAATAGATAATGGTGATTAGTTAGTTGTTATACTGCATTCTTACAAACACTGCTTCGCTATATGAGTTCATTAGTGTTTTTCCTTATATTTTGGTTCCTGTCATACCACTTCTACTGCGCGGTTTGAATTCACCCTGGAATCCCAACTACATTTGCACTTAAGACCGAATACATAAACAGAAACTGTTAAAAGCTCTCCTCCCTCCCTCTCAGTTTTTCTGTACGCCCTGCAAAACACTTATCATTGCCAAGGGAAGCCTCTCTGTTCACAGTTCTTACACCGGTTTGCCAAAGCCTTATACTCTGCTATATCCTTGGTTCAGAGAAGTCTTCTCCAGCTCAGGAGTAGAGACTGCATTCAACTCTTGGTGTGGCAAATGCACCGCCCTTGACCACAAGGCGCAACAGAGGGTGATGCAGACGGCCCAGTACATCACTGGGGCTGAGCTCCATGCCATCAGTCTATGTCATGGAAAGAGCAGGTGTTCCTAATGTTTCCACACATTTTCAATGGGATTCAAGTCTGGGCTTTGGCTGGGCCACTCAGACTTTCACATTCTTGTTATGAAGTCATTTCAGCGTTGCTTTGGCTGTATGCTTGGGGTCATTGTGCTGTTATAACATAAATATTCGCCCTAGTCTATGGTTGTTTGCTCTTTGAAGCAGGTTCTCATCAAGGATTTGCCTGTATTTGGCTCCATTCATTGTTTCCTCTATCCTTACCAGTCTCCCAGTCCCTGCTGCTGAAAAGCATCCCCTAGCATTATGCTGTCGCCACCATGCTTCATGGTAGGGATGGCATTAGACACTTTGCATTCAGGCCAAAGAGTAACATTTTTGTCTCATCAGACCACAGAATCTTTTGCCTTATGATCTCAGTCTTTCACTTTGCCTTTTTGCAAACTCCAGGCGTGCTGTCATGTGCCTTTTTTTCAGGAGTGGCTTCCATCTGTCCACTCTCCCATAAAGCCCAGATTGGTGAAGTGCTGTAGAGTAGGGTGAGCACATTTCAAATACTCAAATGCGGGACAACAGGATGATTGTGTAGGGACATTCTCGGGACAGTGTACATGAATAAAAACATTTGAGAGCATTTGCATATGCATTTAGATCTTGATGGTGAGAGCAGATGGTGTTAACAAACTACATAACCTTGAGTTAGTTTTTACTATTCAGTCCTAAAATCGCATAAGAATTGAGGTGGTGTTTTTGGTGTTACAGTTATATTATACTATGCTATAATATTTGATTCTGTTATGTAGAATACTAATTCATCATTATGTGATCTTCCAAGACATCCAATATTCAGCTTTTATATAATAACTTTACTAAAGGAGTGCCATTGTGAGAAGTGGTGGGAGTGACATTGCTGTGTGCTCTGGCAGCACTACAACCCTGCAGTTCGCTACACCAAACGAACAATTGAAACGAGAGACCACGTGTGGCTGTATTATGGAAATCTGGGAATATTTGGCCAAGGAAACCTTTCTGATTGGGCTCAGGGAATGTAAAACAGTTTGGATGAGACTTTCAAAACAGGATTGAGTGAAGTAGCAGCAAATATAAATGAGCAACTAATGAAGTTTGACGAAATGACCTGATATCTTTCAGTCTAATATGGCTATTTACTTTTGTAGTTCTTCATCAGAAGCATGCTTTTTGTAAGTAGTTATAGGAGTCCTAATTGTCCTCTCCAAGTTTAGCTGGAATTTAGCCCGATAAGATTTGAGAAAAACTGGTTGATGATAGGCCTATGACATTGGCCTACGTCTTGTCTTGCGCTGCACAGAATGTCAGACCTCATCATTGACTGTTTAACATTACCATCAGGTTTAGGCTACCACATCCTTGTGATATCCATTTTTTCATAAGCGCAACGTGACTGCAATAGACAAATTGGAATGTCTGACTGAAATACAGGACAAATCAACCTTTTTTTCTAAATTGGTGTTGTTTGAATTTGTTGCTAAAATGCGGGACATGATTGTTTGATTACGGGACAAAGGGCCAAAATGCGGAACTGACCCGCACATGTGGTCACCCCACTGTAGAGATGGTTGTCCTTCTGGCAGGTTCTCCCATCTCACTCAAGGAACTATGTAGTTCTGTCAGAGTGGTCATTGGGTTCTTTGGTCACCTCCTTGACCAAGCTCCTTCTTGCCAGGTTGCTCAGTTTGGTCGGATGGCCAGCGCTACGGAGAGTCTAATTAATTCAATATTTTTTTCAATTTCCAAATGCTGGTGACCACTGTGCTCTTGGAAACTTTCAACACTCTAGAAATAGTTGTATACCCTTCCACAGGTATATGCCTCATCACAATTCTATCTTGTAGATCTACTGATTACTGGACTTCATGGTATAGTTTCTGCTCTAACATGCATTGACAACTGTCTGTCACGGTCGTGAGGATACAGGACCCGAGGCGCAGAGCTGGAGTGTGAATACATTCCTTTTATTTCGGTAAATTATCAAAAAACCCGAAGAAAGGAGAGACAGTGACCATGAACTGGCGTGCACACAAAACCAAGGAACACACACACAAGAATCCACACCACCAGGTGGCAACAACTGAACATAAATAGGATCCCCAATTAGAGACAACTCAAGACAGCTGCCTCTAATTGGGGATTGAATTAACTAAATAGAAACTCCCAGAAGCTATTGTCAGGTCCTGACTGTGGCCCTACAACTCCCACTAGAGGGAGCCAGAGACCTGGCCTCAGTCAGGGCCTGACACTGTGGGACCTTATATAGACAGGTTTGGTTCTTTCTAAATCATGTCCAAACAATTTAATTGGCCACAGGTGGACTCCAATCAAGTTGTAGCGACATCTCAAGGATGATGAAAGGAGATTGGATGCACCTGAGCTCAGTTTGGAGTGTCATAGCAAAGGGGTGTGAATACATATGTAAATTAGACATTTCAGTATTTCATTTTCAAAATACATAAGTCCACTTTGATGTTATGGGGTATTGTGTGTAGGCAAGTGACACAATTGAATCCATTTTGAATTCAGGTTGTAACACAACAAAATGTGGAATAAGTCAAGTGGTATGAATACTTTCTGAAGCCACTGTACACACACACACACATAAACACACACACTCTTTTACACTAATCATATGCTATTGCTACTCTGTTCTTTACTCGTATTATTATATATCCTGATGCTTAGTCACTTTACCCTGCTTTGATGTACATATCTACCTCACATATCTCATACCCCTGCACATCGATCTGGTATTGGTACTTCCTGTATAAAATAAAATACACAAGATCCATTCTTGTGCATTTTATTCCTATTGTGTTACTATTTGAATGTAAAATATTTTACTCTGCATCGTTGGGAAGGCTCATAAGCAAGCATTTCATGGTTAAATCTACACCTGTTGTATTCGACGCATGTACAGTCGTATGCAAAAGTTTGGGCACCCCTCTGAGGCTGCTTAATAATTTATTCTGTCATCACAGAAAATGATCACAGTGGCATGCCATTCATTTTCTAATAAAAGCTGAGTACTGGGATATTGTCCAGACAAAGATTTTTAGTGTAGCAAAATTAAGTTGTATGAAATTAAATCAGATGTGAAAAATAGGCTATGCAAAAATGTGGGCACCCTTGTCATTCTGTTGATTTGAATACCTGTAACTACTTAGCACTGATTAATTGGAACACACAATTGGTTTGGTGAGCTCATTAAGCCTTGAACTTCATAGACAAGTGCATCCAATCATGAGAAAAGGTATTTAAGGTGGCCAATTGCAAGTTGTTCTCTTTGACTCTCCTCTGAAGAGTGGCAACATGGGGGCCTCAAAACAACTCTCAAATGACCTGAAAACAAAGATTGTTCAACATTATGGTTTAGGGGAAGGCTACAAAAAGCTGTCGCAGAGATGTAAGCTGTCAGTGTCCACTGTGAGGAACATAGTGAGGAAATGGAAGACCACAGGCACAGTTCTTGTTAAGGCCAGAAGTGGCAGGCCAAGTAAAATATCGGAGAGGCAAAGGCGAAGGATGGTGAGAACGGTCAAAAACAGCCCACAGACCACCTCCAAAGACCTACAACATCATCTTGCTGCAGATGGTGTCACTGTGCATCGTTCAACAATTCAGCGCACTTTGCACAAGGAGAAGCTGTACGGGAGAGTGATGTGGAAGAAGCCTTTTCTGCACACACGCCACAAACAGAGTCGCTTGAGGTATGCAAACGCACAGCTTAATTTTGGAATAAGGTGCTGTGGACTGATGAAACAAAGATTGAGTTATTCGGTCATAACAAGGGCCGTTATGCATGGCGGCAAAAGAACACAGCGTTCCAAGAAAAACACTTGCTACCCACAGTAGAATTTGGTGGGGGTTCCATCATGCTGTGGGGCTGTGTGGCCAGTGCCGGTACTGGGAATCTTGTTAAAGTTGAGGGTCGCATGAATTCCACTCAATATCAGCAGATTCTTGGGAATAATGTTGAAGAATCAGTCACAAAGTTGAAGTTACGCCGGGGCTGGATATTTCAACAAGACAATGACCCAAAACACTGCTCAAAATCTACCCGGGCATTTATGCAGAGGAACAAGTACTATGTTCTGGAATGGCCATGCCAGTCCCCAGACCTGAATATCATTGAGAATCTGTGGGATGATTTGTGCTGTCCATGCTCGGCAACCATCAAACCTAACTGAACTGGAGATGTTTTGTAAGGAGGAATTGTCCAAAATACCTTAATCCAGAATCCAGACACTCATTAGAGGCTATAGGAAGTGTCTAGAGGCTGTTATTTTAGCAAAAGGAGGCTCTACTAAATATTGATGTGATTTTTCTGTTGGGGTGCCCAAATTTATGCACCTGTCTAATTTTGTTTTGATAATCCAATATACCTAATTTCACTACTGAAATATTACTGTCTCCATCAGTTATTTGATAGATCAAAATGAAATTGCTGATCCAAACACCCAATTATTTATAAATGGAAATCATGAAAATTGTCAGGGGTGCCCAAACCTTTGCATACGACTGTATTATGTCCTGACTCGTTGAAACACTGGGAGTGAGAAGATCCCATTGCATTATAGGATATGAATGGGAATTATGCTTAGAGCAGCCCCATTTGATCATGTCATGTCTACTCTATGGCATTCAAGTGATAATACAAACTACTATTTATGCTGCTGGACAGGTGCTCCACCCCACCCCACACTGTGGGTTGACCAATGTTAAGTACTGTAGCCTATTGTGGTCTGGTCAAACTCTCTTAATGCACAAATCATAAATAATCAATGGTGCATTAACTAGGCTAATTGTTCATGCACTGTGTGGCCTTAAAGAGGTTCTCTCCTTACATGGCTGCCTTTTTAGTATAGCGGTGCTGAACCCCAATGAAAGTGCAGAAGAGGAAAGTTTTTTTTACAAAAGGCTTGCTGGAATGAGAGGCTCTGAGGGAAATCTATGTATATCTCCTTCCCCATTTAGTCCTATACACATAACATAAAATAGCCTGCTTGCTGAAGCAAAGGGATGGAAAAATATTTAAATATGAGGAGCGAGGAAAGAGCGAGGAGAGAGAGAGAGAAATCTGATGAGATATAGAGGGAGGCAGCGAGGGATTTGGGCAGATTTGTTTCACCACAGCCCTGATTCACAAAATCTTTCATCTGGTTAAAGTATGTAGCTAGTTTGTTTAGTGTTTGTGGGCTGAGGGAGAAGGTGACACAGGTTTAGGATCAGAGGATCATTGTGTGTGTATATGTGTGTGTCTGCTAGTGTGTGTGTGTGTGCGTGTGTGTGGCTGTTGGGGATTGAGTGGACGGATTTGGAGGTTGGTAAAACAGCAGAAAAGGACTGCAAAATAGGCCACATTATGTTGTAATGTTTTTGCAGCGAAGCAAATATGTATAGTATGACATTTTTCATTTGTCAACTCCCAACATTCAAGATAAACACACACATAGACGCACACATACACGGTATGCTCTGATTGCCTGAGGGTTACAGTGTTCCAGTCACACTGAGTCACGCTGAGTCACTCTGAGTCACTCTATACTCTAATGGCCACTGAAGGGCCGTAGAGATGAGAGAGAAGGGAGGATATTTCCACTGGTTATTTCCTCTGTATTTCTACCTTTACATCAGCGAGACTTTGAGCACCATGTAACATTATCGTCATCACGAATATGTTAACCAATATTGTGTCACTGTATGTTATGAGCAATATATAAGTGAATGAATGTGTTAATTCTCATAATTGGTTTACAAGCTATTAATGAAATCTCTGATGGCCAAATTTGTTAGCGCAATAAGATTGATTTAGGAGTAATATGAAACAATTGTATGTGGTAAAACTCATTCATGATAAGAGCTAGCAGTATGTCCAGGGCTGAGAGAGAGAGAGAGAGAGACAAAGAGAGAGAGAGACGAGAGAGAGAGAGAGACAAAGAGAGAGAGAGAGTGAGTGAGTGAGTAAGTGAGTGGAGTGAGTGAGTGAGTGAGTGAGTGAGTGAGTGAGTGAGTGAGTGAGTGAGTGAGTGAGTGAGTGAGTGAGTGAGTGAGTGAGTGAGTGAGTGAAAGAGGCATAGAGAGAGAGGGAGAGAGAGAAAGAGAGAGAGAGAGTGAGAGCAGCAGGCTTCTTTAATAAAGTCATTACCCGGGAGGGAGGGATCGAGGGAGAAGGCCAACAAGGAGCTGATAGAAAACAGAGGCTGGTCTGGGGAGGAGACCCTGGCCTGAATCCTTAGGGATGGAGATGGAGAGTGGCTGGGAGTGCATGGAATGAAAAGGATGAGATCAGGTTCGGAGGTGAACGACCACGTGTGTGTGTCTTTGTGTATGTGCGTGTGTAGGGGGTGGATCGGGAATTTGTGTTGAAATTGGTAAGATTAAAGAATATTCCAGGAACCACTATTCAATCCTTCCCTCCCTCCCGTCCCCACTTATTTATTTTAATTTGTCTTTCCATGGAGGTCGCCACAGATTCAGATGGTACCTGAATAAACGCTCAACTGCTCCGCTTGACAGGTTGATTGCGGGGAGATCGCCCGACACTCCGATTGCGGTAATGACTTACACCGTCATCGAGAGGAATTGTCATGGCAACTTGGACACGCCTCATCTCTCCAGAAATGTTGCGTGTAAAATTGTCCTTTGTGACACGCTTGATGGCCACACACCCACTCTGCCAATGGGTACGGTGTAGATGCTTATCACCTCATCACAACATTCATATTTTCCCTTGAAAACGTGAAGCTATGATCCCTTATTGATGTCACTTGTTAAATCCACTTCAAATCAGTGGAGATGAAGGGGAGGAGATGGGTTAAAGAAGGATTTTCAAGCTTTAAGACAATTGAGACATGGATTGTGTATGTGTGCCATTCAGAGGGTGAATGGGCAAGACAAATTTAATTGCCTTTGAATGGGGTAGTAGGTTCCCGGCAATGTTCCCTTGCGCAGTAGCCCCGAGACTGCCCAAAAGCTCCCCCAGGACTGCGGCACAGAAGAAATGTCAGCCCATAGAGAGAAGAACTTCACTCAAGGCATTCCTAGTCAATCTCGAAACATTTTTATAAAAAAACAAAATGATAAAGCCTTCTGTTCCTATTTTTTGTTTATTTACCTCGGGCTGTTGGCAGTAGGTGCGCCCGATTCAGTTGCCCTGCGCGCCGGGTAGGAAAACTGTTGCCATTTTGAACCATTTCATGTGTCTGAAGGTAAAAACTCTGCCTTCCCGGCAGGCCCGGAGAGCAAATCAAGTGCACTCTAGGCCTACCGCTGGCCAATCGGATGGCTCAGATCAGGGCCGGCCCGTGGCATAGGTGGAGTTGGCAAATGCTAGGGGCGCCGTCTAGATTTGTATCTATTTAAAAAAATATATATATATTTTTTTTTTTTACTAATACTATTTTAATCCTCTTAATTAGAAATATTACAAAAAAGTGAAAGCCCCCACAACAACATAACTACATAGCTTATTAGCCATATTTTCTGTCACCCCCCCTCATAGTTAGACTTACCTGATTGTGGGGGATGGGCGAGTTCAGTTATCTGAAGTGGTGAGTGACACTGAACGTGAAACATGATAAATTAGCATCAGTAGCCTACTTCAAACCATGTCAAAAAGACCAAAGCCCTCTGGTGCCCAGGGAAGAAAAAGAAGAGAAGAGGAGGAAAAACAGGATAAGGACAGAGGTAATGTGATGTGATGAATGAATAGTTTATCTAATTGCATAGTAGTTACCGTTGGAGCAGTGTTACTACTAGTAGGCTGGACAATAGAACGAGTCAAAATTTGCCCAAGGCTGAAAACCAGCAAAAGAACGTTGGCTAAGCTGGAACTCTAGCGCGAGCCCATAGCAAATGAATGGAATCAAATGTTCACAGAGGCTGTTTTGACTCGAGTGATGCTTAGAATTTAATTTCGCCTAAATGGCACAAATAAATGGCACAAACTCTATCCATTTTGATTTGACCACTACAATCTGTTCGTCGGACGAAACTGGAAAAAAACAACTTGTGTAGAAAGTAAACATTCGCACCTCGATGGTGTCGACTGTGTTTATGTCTGCGTAATGAGAAAGTAGGGAAGAAATGAAAACTTCTGACTATTTCTGGTCTAGTGAACGATGACAACCGAGCTCGCTGCCCAGACGTACATAATTACAAAGAGGAGATTCTCCTGATTAAAATGGTTGCCGACTTGAAAAAATCAAAATCTACACATTGTGAGATATTTGGCGAAATAGACAGACATAGCTATATTTCCATATAGGAAACAATGGGTCATTTTTTGTTGTTGTTTACATTTTAACTACAAACAACGTGGACAGGTCTCATTGCCAACAATAGCGAAGCAGGCGTTGTGACGTAGAACAATAAACTGGGAATAGAATGTTTGGAAGGCGAGTTAGTGCCACGGTGCTCAATAAAACTAATAGGAGCTGGCAGGGTGAAAATTGCCCTAAAATAAGGCCTGTTTTTTAATGATTACTTCAAAACTACGGCAAGCAGCTGGGAAATATGGTCATAATATGAAACTGGGCTCCACGGTGGATGCAATTAACTCGTTTTTATCAGAAAAAAGCATTGTAAAAAATGTAAATTGTCCAGCCTACTACTAGCTAATTTACTTTGGATGATACTAATAACGTTTGTTAATTTAAAGAGTTAATGTCAGTTACTTTTACCTTAAATTCATTAGGGAATGTTGAAACGACTATTCATGTGTTTGGGGAATAACCTAACCTATTACATAATTTTGAGAATACACTTTTTCTTTCAAGTGTGCTGCACGAACCATCCACTGTCTGCCTCAAGAAACCAGGCATAGGCCTACATTTTATTGACATCTTAGCTAGTCTAGTTAGCCAACGTTAGCCCTGCTTGTAAAAGTCAGTTAAAAGCCTTTGCATTTTCATTATTGATTAGTCTTATATGTATTATAGCAAACAGCATGCTAGAGAAGTGCTCATTGAATACATGTTTTGTACAGGTGTAATTACTATTTATTTGTGTTTAGGCTATAATGTGGCTTAGGTGCTATTATTGTATAGTTTCACCATCTTCAGCAGCTTTTTTATTAATATAATGTAACACCCAATGGTCATATATACTCCTCTTCTCTCTTCAGATGCACTTTTGAAATACTTGAATCCCACCCCTGCCAATCCTGGGCCACCTGCAGACACCTTCTCTACCTCAGTACAGCCCAGTGATGCAGCATCAAGCGCTCCTGTCCCCTCTACCTCAGCACAGCCCAGCGATGCAGCATCAAGTGCTCCTGTCCCCTCTGCCTCAGCACAGCCCAGCGATGCAGCATCAAGTGCTCCTGTCCCCTCTACCTCAGCACAGCCCAGCGATGCAGCATCAAGTGCTCCTGTCCCCTCTACCTCAGCACAGCCCAGCAATGCAGCATCAAGTGCTCCTGTCCCCTCTACCTCAGCACAGCCCAGCGATGCAGCATCAAGTGCTCCTGTCCCCTCTACCTCAGCACAGCCCAGCGATGCAGCATCAAGTGCTCCTGTCCCCCCTACCTCAGCACAGCCCAGCGATGCAGCATCAAGTGCTCCTGTCCCCCCTACCTCAGCACAGCCCAGTGATGCAGCATCAAGTGCTCCTGTCCCCTCTACCTCAGCACAGCCAAGAGATGCAGCATCAGGCATCTACACAAAGGCTGCACCAATTGACCCTACTGACTGGCCATCTGTTTTAACTGATAAGGTAAGAACGGAGTTTGATCTCAGAGGACCGTATCAAATAAAAAACAGTTTCACGTTTCCGAAACAAAAAGATGGGAGAAGGTGTCAGCATGACTAATTCAATAGAGTCTTAGTCAATGGAGAAAAAAAATCTAAAGAAGCTGGCTAATGTACTCAAAAAAGAATGATAGTTTGTACTGCTTCTGCTGCAAAATGCACAATACACACGGCAACATGGAAGGTATTAGCAATAGATGGCATTCGCTGAGGCTTGAAGTTCTTACCAGATTGGTGGCAATAATTCAGTCCTTAACTGAAAGAAACATGGCTTTAAGGAGATCCACAGATACATTATACAAACCAGACAATGGCAATTTTCTCAAAGAGGTGGAGCTTATGGCCAAATTTGATACAGTAATGAAGCAGCATGTTGGTAGGGTGGAAAGTGGAGCTGGCAGTCACACACATTACCTGGGCAAAAGAATCCAAAATGAACTGGTAGACTCCATCAGCGCAAAAATGCTGGAAAAAATTGTGGAGGAGATCAAAACATCAAAGTATTTCTCCATTATTTTATATTGCACCCCTGATCTGAGTCATAAGGAACATCTCTCTGTCATTGTCAGGTTTGTGTTACTGGAAGACATACCACAAATTAAAGAACATTTCATGGGCTTTATTGTGGCAGAGGAGTCAACAGGGGAAAGTGTGTCATCTCTCATCCTCAAAAGGCTGGAGTAGCTGAACATCCCCTTTGAGGACTGCAGAGGACAGTCTTATGACAACAGCGCCAACATGAAGGGAAAGAATAAAGGTTCAGGCTGCTTCAACAGAACTCAAGAGCCTTTTTTGTCCCATGTGGTGCCCACACGTTAAATCTGGTGTTAGCTGATGCTGCTAAGAGCTCACCAGATGCCATTGGCTACTTTGGATATTTAGCTAAATTATTCAAACTCTTCTCTGCCTCCACCCATAGATGGGATATCCTCCTGAAACATGTTAAAACCACCCTGAAACCATGGTCAGAGACCAGGTGGGAAAGCAGGATAAACAGCATTCAGGCAGTAAGGTACCAGGCTGGGCAAGTCAGAGAGGCTCTTCTGGAGGTGAGGGAAACTACTGCAGAACCTGTGGTGAAAGTTGAAGCCCAGTCTTTGGCTGAGGAGATTGGATCCTACCACTTTTCTATTTGCACAGTCATATGGTATGACATCCTCACCAAGATCCAGTATGTGAGTAAACTGATGCAGTCACCCACTATGCAGCTAGATGTGGCTGTCGACTTGCTGAAGAAAACCAGAGATTCCCTTACCTGCTACAGAAACACTGGATTTTCTGATGCACAGACAACTGCAAAGGAAATGTGCGAGGAGATGAAGGGTGAGGCTGTACTCAAACAAAAGCGGTTGAGAACCACAAAAAGGTACTTTGGTTATGAGGGTCCAGATGAGCCTATTGGTGATGCACTTAGAAAAATGGAAACCACATTTTTTATGTGGTAGTGGATACAGCCCTCTCTTCACTTGATGAGAGATTTCAGAGCCTGGGAGAGGTGAATGACAAATTTGGAGTGCTCCTCAACTTCCACAACATGTCAAAGAAAGAGTTGCTAGAGCACTGTCAGCCAGATATTGATGGCAGGGAACTTGTTGTGGAAATGCAAAACTTTCCACATTTGCCATCAAAAAACATGACAAACATGGAACTCTTGACCTTCCTGCACGAGAATAAGCTGACAGAAATGTACCCCAATATGTGGGTAGCTCTGAGAATCACTGCCACTCTTCATGTTACAGTGGCTGCTGCTGAAAGGAGCTTCTCTAAGCTTAAACTGATTAAAACCTAGCTAAGATCTACTACGGTGCAAGAACGTCTCAGTGGACTTTCCATCATTAGTATAAATCATGTGGTCTCACAACAGCTGTCTTATGATGATATCATAGATTACTTTGCTGCAAGAAAGGCAAAGCGAGTAAGGCTGTAGAACAATGCTACATTATGCATATTGCACTGAGGTTTCTGTAATATAGTTAGTTTTTTGTGCAATACTCTTATTTATAATTTGTTTTATGTCACTTGTTTGCTGCAAGAAAGGCAAGGCGAGGAAGGCTGTAAGAAGTTCTCTGTAATATAGTTTTTTCGTGCAATACTCTTATTTAAATTGTATTTATAATTTATTTCATGTCACTTCTTTCTTTAATACTGTTTTTATTTTGTGCGTTTTTTTGTTTCTAAAATAAAGAAAATCTCAAAGACATAAAGCTATGCAGTTTCTATGAGAGTGTATGAACACAATGATCGGTGGTAGAATTGGCTTCGATGCAAGGGGCACCAGCAAAAATCTTGCCTAGGGCACCAAATTGGTCAGGGCCAGCCCTGGCTCAGATTACCATGTCTGCAGTAATGTGGCAGGCATAAAAGAAAGCTACAGCAAAATTGATGCTGTGAGATTTCAAATTGTTTAAAATCATGACTAGAGAGAGTGTCAACGAATACAGCAAAGAGCTGCTGTTTTTATGAGTGTGTTCATGTTTAAGATGTTACTCAGCAATGCCTACACTTTGTTTTCAACAATTTTATAAGCCATAAATGTGCATTCTTCCTATTTCCACTCAGCGATACAACAAGTACTGCAGCAGTAATACATTTGTAGGAAAGTGTATCGATAGGCTTGCGTTGTTGCTATTATTAGCGGCTTTTTTAATATCAAGGAATATTTCACTTTCTCTGTTCATAGGAGTAACAACATACATTTGTGCATGAGGCAGAAATAATGCGGTGCGACTCGAGTTTCGCCATCAGCTGGAAAATAGTGGCCCTTTTTGGTCAGTGTCAGTCGAGGGAAGGGAGAGTGGAGGGATGTTGAGAGGCAGACCCTCAGTCTACTGAGACTGACCATCAGATGCAGGCACCATCAACCCAGTAAAATAGAAATAAAAAACTAAATATTTAAATGTACGCTCACTCTGCTGTGGCTCACAAGTAATACAAAAAGGGCAATTCAATCAAAGCCAATATGCGGTGATAATGTATTGGGCCTATAGCTTAATACACAAATGTCATTGTTACAGTACTATTGGTTATTGTTTAATGTTGCAGAGGCTTACGATTTTTAAGTAATGTTAAAAAAGATCTCGGCTTGCATTTTGACAACAAAGTGATCTTGACTCTGAAAAGGTTGGTGACCACTGTTCTAGTTTTCCCTGTTAACACTATCAACGTTTCCCTTTACTGTGGCAATTGTGATTGAATCAACGCAATATTAGCAACTCAATGCCACATACCGAAACAAAACAAACTATGCAAGAGATTTTGTTGTAGGCAGAACGCATGACTCAGCCCTTACTCTACACAGACCGGCGACATAACCAATCAGAGCTGCAGTAGGCCTATATGCAAATTGACATTTCCATATATGGATCTATGCCATTTACTTTGAACTGGACTGTGTTTACAGCATGAGCGATCGTGAGTAGATGCACTTGTTTTGAGATCAAAGCGAGAGCTGCATGTAGCCACTTGTGCACATTTTCTTCATATCCTTTGCTAGTTAGTGAGTTATTAACCCTGCTATAGATCATCTGTAGTCAGAAATAGGGGAGTGATTGCTTCCTACAAAAGCACAAAATCTTTGAAAGGTGAGTCAGGTAAAATAAAAAATGTTTCTTAAAGAGACATTTTTGTATTTTGAGACAGGCTTGAATAAGCTAAGTAGTGAATAGGCAGAGGGTAGCATAATTTGTCTGTAATAATGGTATGGGAATAATAATGCATTTTATTTTGTAAAGTGGTTTCTTGCATCAAACAACACAACAACATTTTCAGCCACATCCTTGTCTGAAGGACAAGTGGATAAACAGCTTAATTTCATGTTCTGTCAATATAAGGCAGCATCCTCTAAGGTGCAGGATTGTGTAACCGGGTGGAAGACGGCTAGTGATGGCTATTTAACAGTCTGATTGCCTTGCGATAGAAGCTGTTTTTCAGGCTCTCGGTCCCAGTTTTGATACACCTGTACTGACCTCGCCTTCTGGATGATAGCGGGGTGAACAGGCAGTGGCTCGGGTGGTTGATGTCATTGATGATCTTTTTGGCCTTCCTGTGACATCGGGTGCTGTAGGTGTCCTGGAGGGCAGGTAGTTTGCCCCCGGTAATGCGTTGGGAAGACCGCACCATCCTCTGGAGAGCCCTGCAGTTGAGGGTGGTGCAGTTGTTGTACCAGCCGGTGATACTGCCCGACAGGATGCTCTCAATTGTGCATCTGTAAAAGTTTGTGAGGGTTTTAGGTGCCAAGCCAAATTTCTTCAGTCTCCTGAGGTTGAAGAGGCGCTGTTGCGCCTTCTTCACCACACTGTCTGTGTGGGTGGACCATTTCAGTTTGTCAGTGATGTGTACGCCGAGGAACTTGAAGCTTTCCACCTTCTCCACTGCGGTCCCGTCGATGTGGATAGGGGGGTGCACCCTCTGCTGTTTCCTGAAGTCCACGATCATCTCCTTTGTTTTGTTGACATTGAGTGAGAGGTTATTTTCCTGGCACCACACTCCCAGAGCCCTCACCTCCTTCCTGTAGGCTGTCTCGTCATTGTTGGTAATCAAGCCTACAACTGTTGTGTCGTCTGCAAACTTGATGATTGAGTTGGAGGCGTGCTTGGCCACGCAGTCATGGGTGAACAGGGAGTACAGGAGTGGGCTGAGCACGCACCCTTGTGGGGCCCCAGTGTTGAGGATCAGCGAAGTGGAGGTGTTGTTTCCTACTTTCACCACCTGGGGGCGGCCCGTCAGGAAGTCCAGTTCCCAGTTGCACAGGGCGAGGTTTGAGGTTCAGACCCAGGGCCTCGAGCTTAATGATGAGCTTGGAGGGTACTATGGTGTTGAATGCTGAGCTATAGTCAATGAACAGCATTCTTACATAGGTATTCCTCTTGTCCAGATGGGATAGGGCAGTGTGCAGTGTGATGGCGATTGCATCGTCTGTGGATCTATTGGGGCCGTAAGCAAATTGAAGTGGGTCTAGGGTGACAGGTAAGGTAGAGGTGATATGATCCTTGACTAGTCTCTCAAAGCAATTCATGATGACAGAAGTGAGTGCTAGTCATTTGCCTTTTGTTACGGCAAATTACTTTTGTGAAGTAAATCAGGTGATGAATGAGCAGAATTGGAGACAGGAGTAGGACTTTAAATTGTCAATTTGGTTTGAACCCTGTGAACACACGTGCATGCCCCATCATGTGAACACACACAAACACAGGCCTACCCAAAGAAACCTCCAGAATTACAATCACCCATTAAGGAACTTCTAAACAGCCAAATACAAATCCCATGTCGAAACTAACCTTGAGGTTTACGTTAAGGCATTCATTCTGAGTAGTTTTGGCAAGCAATGGGGTTGAACCTGTGATTGTTCGAGTAGTAGCTCACGTAACACCCTTCCCCATTGTGAGGCTATTAGTTGTTGATATCCCTCTATTGGTGGCTGTGCTTGGCAGAATGGGTGAGGTTATATCCTGCCTGGTTTGGCCCTGTCCGGGGGTATTGTCTGGGTATTGTCGGGGGGCCACAGTGTCTCCTGACCCCCCCTGTCTCAGCCTCCAGTATCTATGCTGCAATAGTCTATGTGCCGGTGGGCTAGGGTCAGTTTGTAAAATCTGATCTTATTATCCGGTGTCTTGTGTGAATTTAAGTATGCTCCCTCTAATTCTCTCTCTCTCCCACTCTACCTCCTCTCCCGGAGGACCTGAGCCTACCCGTAGGACCATGCTTCAGGACCACCTGCCCTGATGACTCCTAGCTGTCCCCAGTCCACCTGGTCGTGCTGCTGCACCGGTTTCAACTCTTCTGCCTGCGGTTATGGAACCCTGACCTGTTCATTAGACATGCCACCTTGTCCCAGACCTGCTGTTTTCATCTCGCTCTAGCTCTACCGCACCTGCGCTCTAATGCACTGAAAAGCCAAGTGACATTCACTCCTGATGTATTTACCTGTTGCAACCTCCACAACTACTTTTATTATTATTTGACCCTGCTGGTCATCTATGAACATTTGAACATCTTGGAGAAAGAACTGGCCTTAATGGCCATGAATTGTTATAATCTCCACCCGGCACAGCCAGAAGAGGACTGGCCACCCCTCAGAGCTTGGTTCCTCTCTAGGTTTCTTCCTAGGTTTTGCCTTTCTAGGGATTCTGTATAGCACTTTGTGACATCGGCTGATGTAAAAAGGGCTTTATAAATACATTTGATTTGATTTGATTTGATTTAGATGTTAACAGTAATTGCCATGCAAATACATCAACTTGCCATCACGTAATTTCACTCTTGCAGAAATGCGTGGCTAGCTCGTAATCCACTGGAGTTTGGGCTTGGCCTACCACAAAACTCCATTATGGTTCAGCAGGGGCAGAGGGACCCAGCACGGAATGTTAAGTGAATCTGAACACTGATGTTCATTGAAAAACACACACAGAGAAAAAATGATTACCTGGCATTAATTTATTTGATTTATTCTCCTCCTGTCTATGTGTGTATACTCATTTATTCATCTCTTCAGGCCGATAAGAATTTCAATTAAAACGGACAGAGGAATTGGAGGGGAAGTTTCAGCCTTTAGATTAAATTTGAAGATGAGACGTGCATAGCTATTCTCAGTGAGAGTATGGCTAGCTCCACACAAATGATATTTAGGGAACTATAGCACCTGCGGCCAACTCCACATACTATCTCTATCTATAGGGACTATAATATAATAAATAGGCCTAATAGCCAGGACATTTAGTGGTGCACAGTAGCATTACAGAAATGTATGCAATACATACCATGCCAAAAGTGCATGAGCTTTTTTGATTAGCTTAGTGTCATACTGTACACAGTACAATGTGATGAAAAGTTTATATATACTATACCGATCTCTATTGGATGTGATTCTACAACAATACCAGTACTGAGGGTGATCAGGAGTGTACAGGGGCATACGAGGAGAGGGGTGTGTATGTGTGTGTGTGTGTGTGTGTGTGTGTGTGTGTGTGTGTGTGTGTGTGTGTGTGTGTGTGTAGGGCTGTTGCTCTGACCATATTACTGCCACACCGGCAGTCATCAGTCATGACCCAGTCAAATTCTACATGACTGAGTCACGGTAATCTCCTCTTATGTACTCAGGACATGCGTTGGTAGAGTCCAACTTGCTAGTGGCCTGGTACTTAGGGCTCTATTGTCCTTTTAACCACTCTGACATCAATGCAATCGAAAATCACATCAAACACTTATCATCAAAACAGTATTGTACTTTTAAAACTCACCTCACTGTGATTGATCAATTTGAAGAAAGAAGTTCAACAACAGGTTGAAACTGAGTGGAAAAAATGGTCACTATGGATATTGTTTCAAAGCCTGACAACGAAATGGACAGGCTTTCTAAGGTGATGATCAATTGAAAACATCCATATGCATATTAGAGCTTATAGATATGCATAGGCCTATATATGAGCCCAAGCATGAGAAAATATTTTTACAATTCCATTGAGGCCATTTTCAGGAACTGACATTATTATTTTGGCGGGAATTCAAAGGAGCAAAGTGAGGTAAGCATAAACTTTCACTCATACTTTTTTCCCCAAGTTTTGGATTTTAACCTGCTTGTCACACTCTTAACGTTCCACCCTGTTAGGCTAAGTTATGAAGAAAGTTGCTCAAATTTTTTGGAAAACAAAACTAGCTAGCTAAATATGTATCACCCACAGAGCCGTGGCTAACTTAAGAAAACAAATTCCACCCTGTTAGGTCGATAAACATAACAGGGTGGAATATGAACCTAACAGGGTGGAAATTCTAATAGAAAATGTAGAAAATATACTGTGTTATGTACAGCAGCACAGCAGTCTGATTGCCTTCTGCTCCATTTCCCCTTCGAGGAGACATGATCCACCAGCAATCCGGGCACACCTGTATCCGGTTCTGGATATGGTGAAGGCGAGGTTTCCTCAAGTAAGTCGGCTGAATTTTTTTAGTGATGGGCCGCGACCCAGTATAGGCAGAAGGGAAACTTTGTCCTCCTTTCCACTGAGCCATTCAAAAGGGGCTACGACATCATTTGGAATTTCTCTGAGGCCAGCCATGGCAAAGGGACTCCGGATGGTGTTGGTGGGACTCTGAAGCGGTCGGCGGACAGGCTAGTGCGGTTAGGAGAAGACATCCCGGATGCAGAGGTGCTCTTCAACAAGCTGAAGATGCAAGAGTCTGTGGTGGAGCTGTTCTTCGTAAGTGAAAATAGTGTGGAGGCAAAGGTGCAGGAAATGGTGGTGCAATCATATCTCAGAAAAAAGAATGCAAAGAATTCTATACTCACCGGAGAAAACAGATTCTGCACCTGATTTGAAACAGTCTTGGAAATGTGTATATACTTCTTACTACTCTCACCTGAGAAAATATAATGAAAAGTATTCTATAATGATAGTATAAACACAGCCCATACAAATGGTAACCTATAATTGCCATTTGTCTATTTTGTAGGTGCCCCCTTTGATGGCTGTGAAAGGGACCATGAAGATCCATCAAGTGATGAGTACCTTGCCGGGGCAAATCAAATACAGAGACATAAACCTGTCTCTGCCAAAGAGAGCAGGGAGTCATGGACTGCCCATGCTTCAGTCTGAAGGAAGCAACCCTTCAAGCTGTTGTGGGTTCAAAAGTAACAGCAAATGTTCCCACAACTGAAACCCAGCGACCAGAGGTCATTACCATCGACCATGTTGGCAGGTGGTGTGTGGTGATATATGATGAACACCACTACCCGGGCATAATCTTGAATGTGGAGGATGACAATATACAAGTCAATTGCATGCATCGCAATGGTGTAAATAAATTATTCTGTCCGGGTCCACGAAAGGACATCAGCTGGTATGCTGACAATCAGGTACTGTGCCTGATCGAAGAGCCTCAGGCAGTCAATTAAAGATCTGTGCAACTGGACCTTACTTGTAACTGGTGCCCAATACATTGGTGGTAGTTCCACCCTGTTATGTTCTGTTCCACCCTGTTATGTGCCATTCCACCCTGTTAGACAGCTAATTTTAAAGAATTAATTGACAACAATTTTAAATGTTTTCCATGTTTGTGTGTTTCTTTGAAGAGATGGAGAGGCACACATATTGTTTTGTGCAAAATTATTTTAGTATTTACCATTTTGGGGAGAAAATGTGTCCAAAAAAGTGCCAGTTTTAAATAAACTAGACACATTCTACTCATCTATAATTGTTTTGTTATTTTTTTTAGAACAAAACATGATATGATGGAATAAGGTACACATAATATCTAAGAAAATCTTAACATTGTTAACATTTACATTATTAACATTATGTGATTATTATATGTCCCTAACAGGGTGGAATACCTTCACAGTCTATGTCTGAACAATCCACCCATAATTATTATTATTATTTGATTGCCTGAGCTTGACCAATATCTTTTCCTGACAGTTAAACATGTCACTATTCTGATATAATGCTAAAAACATGAAAAATCTATACTTTCTTTCCAAAAGTTATGAGGCCAAAATGTTACCGCATAACAGGAATGACCCAGCTGAATGTTTCCCTGTCAAGACGAAGGGTGACACGGTGTGTTGAGGACATCGCAGAGAATATGGAACAACAGTTGAAAGACCCCAGAATTTGAAATTACAGAGGAGCTTGCTTCGGTGCAGTCAATGAAGAGCACAACTACAGGGAAATACTTATTGGATGAGGTTAATGTGTGGCAAAGCTGGGACTGAGTTTTGAAAAGTTATCCAGTGCAACCACTGATGGGTGCCCAAACTTGACAGGAAAAAACATTGGCCTTTTGAAAAGGATATAAGATCAAGTAGCTGAGCTGAACCCAGGTCAGAAAATTATTTTCCTGCATTGCATTATTCATCAGGAGGTGCTCTGTAAATGTGTTCTGAAAATGAGCCATATTATGGATACAGTGACTAAAGTGGTAAACTTCATAAGAGCAAACCACAGGCAATTTGTCTCACTGTTGGAAGAGACAGAGTCGGGTCATGCAGATCTCACCTACCACACAAACGTGAGATGGCTGAGTTTGGGGAAGGTGCTTAAAAGGGTGTGGGACCTGAAGTCGGAAATTGCTGAGTTTTCGCAAATGAAAGGAAATTATGTGGATTTCCCTCAACTGCAAGATAAAGAATGGTTGGCTGATTTTGCCTTCACCGTGGACATCATGGCCCTCATGAATGAACTGAGTTCCAAACTACAAGGGAAGGGCCTTTTTGCACATCAGATGCACAGTGGTCACGGTTCAGGCTGAGGGAATGAGGCACAGAGTGAGAGGTGCGTGCAAACATGTTTTCTTGTCAATAAAAAAGGAAAAAACAACAAACGTAAACCGTGACCTGTGTCTAGCACACCGACAACGCACTTCATAAAACAAACAATGATCCACACGCAGGTGGACGTGAAGTGAACATAAATAGAATCCCCAATTAGAGACAACTCAAGACAGCTGCCTCTAATTGGGGATCACCCAAAACCCAACACCAACCCTGTGAATGTCAGGACCTGACTGTGGCCATCCCACTCCCTCTAGAGGGAGTCAGAGACCTGGCCTCAGTCAGGCCCTTACAGCAGTCTTGTCAAAGCTTCAAGGGAAAATGACTCCTCCTGACCTGCCAAGTAGAAGCCAACAATCTCACCCACCTTCCGACACTACTAGTCTGTTCCCATCAGATGACCAGCGGGAGAAGTATACATCGCTGCTGCGTGCTTTGAACAGTGAGTTTTCTCATTGTTTTGCGGATTTCAAAGTGTTGGAAAATGACATGCTGTTGGTTTCCTTTCACTTTCACTGTGGATAACGCTCCCACTGACCTGCAACTTGAGCTTATCGATCTTCAGTCTGATGCAGTGATTGGAGAACTATTCAAAACTGACAAGGTTCTATGCATCTCTCGATGAACAAAACTTTCCAAAGATTAGGAGTCATGCTCAGAAGATATTTGTACTGTTAGGGTCAACCCACAGTATGTATGTGAACAGACATTTTCAGTGATGAAATATGACAAGTCAAGTCACAGATCATCTCTTACTGACTCTCACCTCTCAGCAATCCTGCGCATAGCGACGTCAGAAACTATACTTGACTTCACTGCTCTAGTCAATGCCCATCAGATACTTCACTCCTCACACTGATTGAGTAGTTTAAATGTAATGTTGAGCTCTATCTATCTAGCCTATATCCCAAAATTAAACACATTTTAGTTATCGCATTTGAGTGTGGACTGTATTATTATGCATACTGGATAGACTGGATACTTTATGCTGTACTACAAAGTTTCTATTCATTAGGCTGGGTGAGAACGTATAGCCCTAGGCCAATGGTTCCCAAACAGGGACTATCCACAGGGGGTACTTGAGAAGACTCATGAGACCGTAGGGTTATTGGCATGAGGGAGTACTTCAGGGTTGGGGAGCCCATGGCATACAGAGTTTGGGCGGAAAATCATCTTTCGCGCAGCGAGAGCATGCTCCTTGTACAGTGGTTGATGCGTGGAGTGAAATAACTAGAGTAGCCTACCCTAACGAACAGCTGGGAAAGCAGCTTCCATTCGCTATTCAAGTGCATAGGCGGATGACGTGTTTTTTCTTTTTTTTAATTTTAAATGGGCCATTCTTAATCTAAACTAATTTAGCATATGAGTAAAGACAATATTACATTGAGAATAGCGTGATGGATGATTATATGATTACTTGAGAGAGAACAGTGTGTGCAGCCTAAGGCAAGGAACAGAGGGCAAGGTTTGTCTCATTACCAACAAAGATTTGCCAAATCTAGCATATAGGACCTGTTTCAAATGTTAACTTTTACGGTCAACATAGCCTTCATATGCACACTCGCTCCGAATGGGAAAAATATCCTTTCTATTTTACTCAGCTAAGTTCAATTATATTCTTCTTACTATAAAATCATATAATATAACATAATGACACGGGACTTATAAGCATATCTTGTTTGCTAAATGAACAAACCTACAGCCTACTATGGCATGCCACATAGCCAGATAACATACAGTAGTATTAGGCCAAGTCATATTCTGTTCTTCTGAAATACATTTTCTTCATGTAATGTTTCTTTAGACCTGACTAAAATAAATCATTGATTTATTATTATGGTGTATATTAAAATGATTTATTAGACTTAAAATGTAGATGTTCCAAAGGAATGCATCAGCAGTTTGTATGTGTGGAGGCCTGGAGATGCTAAAGGTGTTTATGTTATTTAACCGTAAATTACCACGAGACCGGCAGTCTTTTGCATGACAATAACCTGCTGACAGCATTTCATGACCGCCACAGCCCTAGGCATGTGTGTATGCATGCATGCTGTGTGTGTGTGTATGAATATATACGCACGCGTGTGTGCCTGTCTCCTTGGCCGGCAGCCCCTCTCTCTTGGAAGTGTGGTGAGGATGATGACAATGCGAAAGATAGTTTCCCGGTGTGGAGCGGAATGCTAAAAATTCTCCCTGAGCTCTTCCCTTTGATCAATTTCACATAAACCCCCATTTATCAGAGCAGGGGGCTTTACACCACCACACATAGATCGAAGCCACCGTGCGGTGTTCCCAGCAGCCGCAGAAATAAAATCTGCATTCAGAAATTCTATTTAGATGTGATTCTTTTGGTTTGGTGGATTTCACAAGGCAGGCTAAATGAGGCGCTCTACCCATTCAATCAACTGTGTGTGAGGAGGTGTATGTGTGTATAAACGTGTGCAAGCATGTGTGAGTGCAGCCTATGTGCTGAGTGTGTACTGAGTGTACATGTGTGTGTGTGTGTGTGTGTGTGTGTGTGTGTGTGTGTGTGTGTGTGTGTGTGTGTGTGTGTGTGTGTGTGTGTGTGTGTGTGTGTGTGTGTGTGTGTGTGTGTGTGTGTGTGTGTGCCTGCATGTGTCGTGATTCATAGTGCACGGTCTGTTTCACACAGGACCACTAATGGTGTATCTAACTGCAGGAAGCAGAGAGCCTGTTCTCCCCCAGAAATGTGTGCAGGTAACAGCTGCGGGGAAATCAATTTGTGTATGTGTGTGTGTGAGAAGGAGTGTATTTATTAGTGTGTCAGCTTGAACTGTACATGTGAACATGCATGTACAGTGGGGAGAACAAGTATTTGATACACTGCCGATTTTGCAGGTTTTCCTACTTACAAAGCATGTAGAGGTCTGTAATTTTTATCATAGGTACACTTCAACTGTGAGAGACGGAATCTATAACAAAAATCCAGAAAATCACATTGTTTGATTTTTAAATAATTAATTAGCATTTTATTGCATGACATAAGTATTTGATCACCTACCAACCAGTAAGAATTCCGGCTCTCACAGACTCACAGTTTGTCTTTATGAAGCCCTCCTGTTCACCACTCATTACCTGTATTAACTGCACCTGTTTGAACTCGTTACCTGTATAAAAGACACCTGTCCACACACTCAATCAAACAGACTCCAACCTCTCCACAATGGCCAAGGCCAGAGAGCTGTGTAAGGACATCAGGGATAAAATTGTAGACCTGCACAAGGCTGGGATGGGCTACAGGACAATAGGCAAGCAGCTTGGTAAGAAGGCAACAACTGTTGGCGCAATTATTAGAAAATGGAAGAAGTTCAAGATGACGGTCAATCTCCCTCGGTCTGGGGCACCATGCAAGATCTCACCTCGTGGGGCATCAATGATCATGAGGAAGGTGAGGGATCAGCCCAGAACTACACGGCAGGACCTGGTCAATGACCTGAAGAGAGCTGGGACCACAGTCTCAAAGAAAACCATTAGTAACACACTACGCCGTCATGGATTAAAATCCTGCAGCGCACGCAAGGTCCCCCTGCTCAAGCCAGCGCATGTCCAGGCCCGTCTGAAGTTTGCCAATGACCATCTGGATGATCCAGAGGAGGAATGGGAGAAGGTCATGTGGTCTGATGAGACAAAAATAGAGCTTTTTGGTCTAAACTCCACTCGCCGTGTTTGGAGGAAGAAGAAGGATGAGTACAACCCGAAGAACACCATCCCAACCGTGAAGCATGGAGGTGGAAACATCATTCTTTGGGGATGCTTTTCTGCAAAGGGGACAGGACGACTGCACCGTATTGAGGGGAGGATGGATGGGGCCATGTATTGCGAGATCTTGGCCAACAACCTCCTTCCCTCAGTAAGAGCATTGAAGATGCTGGGTCTTCCAGCATGGCTGGGTCTTCCAGCATGACAACGACCCGAAACACACAGCCAGGGCAACTAAGGAGTGGCTCCGTAAGAAGCATCTCAAGGTCCTGGAGTAGCCTAGCCAGTCTCCAGACCTGAACCCAATAGAAAATCTTTGGAGGGAGCTGAAAGTCCGTACTGCCCAGCGACAGCCCCGAAACCTGAAGGATCTGTATGGAGGAGTGGGCCAAAATCCCTGCTGCAGTGTGTGCAAACCTGGTCAAGGACTACAGGAAACGTATGATCTCTGTAATTGCAAACAAAGGTTTCTGTACCAAATATTAAGTGATGTATCAAATACTTATGTCATGCAATAAAATGCAAATTAATTACTTAAAAATCATACAATATGATTTTCTGGATTTTTGTTTTATATTCCGTCACTCACAGTTGAAGAGTACCTATGATAAAAATTACAGACTTCTACATGCTTTGTAAGTGGGAAAACCTGAAAAATCGGCAGTGTATCAAATACTTGTTCTCCCCACTGTAGGTGCTTAAACTGAGCATTTATATTCTGGTGCTCTGGTTTGGCTCCCATACAGTTAGAGTAGTGGTATTGTAACTTTTTCAGCGGGGACCGTATTTATTTCACAATATATTCTCGCGACCCCACCCCAAATCTAATGAGACAAACTTTAAAATCTGTACATTTCGATTTTTACATCAACAAATAACCTTAAATTCATTCAATTTTTATCTCTTATCGAAATGAAAAGAAACCAATAAATACATTTACTTAAGAAAATTGTATTTTTCAAATAATCTTTAATCGCACTGCAGTTCCCCCACGACCCCACTAGGGGTCTTTGAATGGACTTTGAATACCACTGCAGTAGATATTATCTACATCAATACCAGTGTGTTGCCATCTTTATCTGTGTGTGTATGTGTGTGTAATCACTCACTTGTGTAACCTATCTTTCGCTGTCTGTGTGCATTCTGTACAGTGTATGTACTATGTCTAATAGAACTATGACTGTGATTGTCAGGGTCAGCGGTGTAGACCTGGCCCTCAGGGGCCACTGTAGCTGTGCTGAGACCAGCGTTATAAGGTTGCTGTGTGCCCCTGCCTGCCTGCCCAGGATGCTTGCCTACTCGAGTGATGCCTTAATGTAAGGTCACCGTCACCGTCAACGTCGCCAGCTCTGCTGGTACCAGTGTCAGGAGAATTCGTGCCAAATGGCACCCTATTAAACAACCCCACTACACAGCAGCACTCGACAGGTGTGCTTTGATTGGGTAATGTTGTACAAGAGAGCTTGATGATGCTGAACTGTAAGGAGTTGTTAAAGTTTGACGTTGCAATCCAACCCCGGTTTTTATATATATTTTGTTATATACTGTTACAGTATGTACTGTAGTTGATGAAAATAGGTGTCAAGACGAAACGTGCATTTGTTGAATAGCCTATTGAAACTACTTTGGGGCCTTGTGTATGGCTCTATTTGGGCCTCTATGTGGGTGCTACAGATAGCTGTAAAAGTCCTAGTAATGGCAGTGAAATATCTTGCAAGACAATATATGAGAGAGAGAGAGAGAGAGAGAGAGAACACCATTAGCCTACTGCAGGAACCTGCCTAGCTGTGAACAACAGAGAAAGAGCAGTTTGAAGAAGAGGAGACCCAGCTATACAGTATGACAGCACAACACCCGGCTAGCAATGACTAGCGCTTTCCTTTCACACATTAGCTTTAATTGGTGACCCCTGAATCTAACCTCCTGTATTAGCCAGCTGAAGAGAAAGAGGAGGCTAGCACGGTCGGAGTCATTAACTACCAGCGCAACACTGATAAATGAGCACCGGGAAACACTGAGAAAAAGGTGTTCCGTTGGTGGAAAGTGTGTTTTTCACATCGTCTTTCCTGAGTGATTATGAGACGCCTGTGTTATTGTAGCGAGGCGTGGCACAGCGTTAGCATCAGTCCGGACGTCTATCAGTCTACGTGGTCGTATTTTGCTCGTAAACAGCTCACAAAGAGCTGCTCAGCCCGCTCTGCCCACACACGGACCCACCCGGTTAATGGGTGAATGTACAAAGTGTAACAGGCTAACAGGCCCAAAGAATCGTTATCCTCTCTCTGCTTCTCTGGTTCTCCTGCTGTCCACAGATGAGAGGGGGGGAGTGAACTCAGAAACGTCTGAGTCCTTCTTACAGCCCTGACACTCTTTTATGCTCATTTCTTTAAGCACTTTGGGTGAATCAGGGTAAAGGCTTTTAGGTTTAGAATGAGTCACCATCCTCCCCCTCTCCTTTCCCCTCCCCACTCCCACTTACCTGAGCAGTGTGACCGCATGGTAGCAGTTTGGGCGGCAGCCAGCTTTGTGAGCTGCTTTAGCTTGATGCGCTCCTCTGTATGTGTAATAAAACACCCACTACTGGTAATAAATGAAATAAACCCAGGTGTTCTTTTGATGAGATCCCCCGTGTACCACATTCGTGTCCCTCTTCTTCTACAGCGTCTGGAGACAGAGAGGATGCCAGACAAACCCTGATCTTTGTAACAGAAAGCTAAACCTTTCTAAACTGCTAGGGCTTGAGTGAATGTGTGCGTGTGTGTGTTTGCACGTGTACCATGTACATGAGTTAGATTTTTGTGTTTAATACTCAAGGAAATGCATTGGAAAGTATAACATAAAGAAAAACAAGGAGGAGAATGCAGTCGACTGTTACAGGGCAAAAACTGTTTTAAGGCTTCTCTTATGTTCCCTGCTACTTCTGCGATAGGCTTTGTTGTAGACAAAGCCTGTCACTGTCACTTCAGAGCAGTGAATAGCCTCGCACTGTACATTACTCTTTTATTATTTGTTTCCCTGATAACATTTCTGTTTGAAGACATGTTTGGAGGGCCACAAAACAATCACCAGCTGGACAACAGTCTTTCCACATTGGGTGAAAATGACACGGTTTTCAGTTTTAGTTTGGCTTGGGGACTTGCAGGAATGTGCAGCTGTTCCTTTGCACAAGATGAGCATGACATTGTAGATTACTGAATGAAAAGATTATTATTATATTTTTTAACATGAAGAAAGTACAATAAGCAGGGTGCTTGAGTTAATAATTGTTCCATTGTTACAAATGGCATTAACGTTTTAACCATTTTGGCCTTCATCAGAGTGCATGTATACAGACACATGGCAAACATATTGTTTACATTAGGTATGACTGATTTCATTGTTTACTTCAGTGCTGAAATGGATCATGGGGCTGAAAGGGACAGCTCTATGGTGCTGAAATGGCTCAAGCACGGTACGCTTCCGGACAGCCTGCAAAAAAGCGTATGCACTTTAGCCTGCTTCTTATGTGTTGAACCCCTCATTATAGCACTTTGCTCCAGCCGCCTGGTTGGTTTGAGGCTCATGTGGCCTTTTGTAGCCTTTTACCTGCTGGAGTAGAGCTTACAGTGAAGAGGGCAAACTGTTATGAGAGCTGCCAGGAGACATTTAACATCATTAGACCAGATGAGACTGCATTAAGTGCACACACGCACACACAGCTTCCCTAAGTCCGCTCCATGTGACGATCACTAGGTGAAGTCTGGCTCGCAGGGCTCTGAGTAGATTTGAATTCGGAGACAGTAAATTCAGATCTATGGCGTGGGGGTGGATGAGAGATATTTCATGACATTCACATGTAGCTGAAAGCAAATGTCTCATACCGACTCGGGCTGTCGCAAAATAGGTCTATCCCTACAACTCCCATGAAACAACTAAAGCAAATTAAGCGAATGATTGGCCGGAACTACAGTGGTTCTCTTTAATCCACATTTATGCTTTTCCCAGATCAGATACGTTTTTCAGTATCTTGTTTCGATCTTAGCTGAAGGGAAATGTTTTGATAGAATGAAAAGATTCAGTGATACTGACCAAACCCCCAAATATATTGTTCACAATCTGTAGAAGAGCTGTAAACCTGGTTTGCGAGGCTCCATGGTTTGACCAGAGAGTTGCCAAATGTTCCCTGCTAATGTCAACTTGTTTAATGTCCCATGTTCTCTCTACACAGCCGTAACAAGGATGGTAGTAGGATTCCTGCTGAACGGGAACACTTTCAGAGGCTATGTAAGGCTCCTGTAGATTTAGGTGTGTAGACTATAGATGTATCGTGAATAGATAAACTCCATAGTCATGTATAGATCTAGTCCTATAGTTACCCATAACACCTATAGAACTCCATTGTCATGTATAGATCTAGTCCTATAGTTACCCATAACACCAATAGAACTTTGTCATGTTGGCATCTTTAGATACAGTATGTACAAAACTCAAGGTCCCATCTTAACAGAAGGGATGTTATATTTGTAACTAATGTGATTCCTGTTGTTTTTCTTCAGGGTTCCTATGGGGAGTCCTAAACCTGGGATGCAGGCTGGCTACGGAGAAATGGCTGGAGGAATGGGTGGAGGAGGAGGTCAGAGACTGGCCAACCAAGAGAGCCACAGGCCGATGCAGCAGTCTAGCCCAGGCCCTGTCCATGGCTCAGGCCCAGGGCAGGTTCAGGGTCATGGGCCAGGGATGGGTGCTGGGATGGGTGGTGGTCCCAGCCAGCATGGCCAGATCCCCGGTCAGCCCGGTCAGCACGCCTCCAGACGGAACCTCCAGGTGGACTTCAGCGGTTCGGGGGGCCGGACTGGTCGCTCCTCCTCGATGTCCCCGGACCGAGGAATCACCCCCACCTCACCCTACTTGGTTCCCCAGATCGCCCCAATGCCTGTCAGCAAGCTGTGCCCACTCTGCTCCACCACAGAGCTGACCAATCCGCCGGCCCTACCAAACTACAACACCTGCACACAGTGCCGCTCCACTGTCTGCAACCAGTGTGGTTTCAACCCCAACCCCCACCTCACAGAGGTAAGCAACAAGCACTGCCTGTTAACATGTCGATTCTAATACAGCTAGAGGTGCCATTGGCTCCAGTTCAGAGCACTGGTCTAGGATAAGTGTTCTCCATACATTAATACTTAGGGGATTAAACCAGTCTACTAAACAAAACTGACTCCAGATAATCTATTAAGGATACCTTACCCTTCAATAGGCACATCCTTTTATATCTAGAGGCCTTGTGGAGGCCTGGTGTGAAGCCTAAGTGAGTAAGTTTCTACAGACTCTCTCATGCAGATATGCACAGTCATTTCGACTTCTCCAATCTCTGAGTCCCAGACATAGAAAAGGCCCTTCCTTAATGAGTGTGAAGCGCTCCCATCTCCGGTGTTGCCCATTTCTCTGACCTCTCTCTCTCGGAGAGAGAGCCTGCTGTCAGTAGGGTGTCCTGCCAGGCCATCTTAGCGTCTCCGTTGGTCTCGCTCCCTATCTTGTCAGTTTCTGTTTTGACAGCAGCCATTGGCAGGAGAGTGACGGGGGGCCGTCTCTCTGTCCTTTCCCTGAATGTGAGAGCAGGCGGGCCGGCAGGACCAGGCAGGCGGGTTTTAGAATTAAGTGAGGGAGGAGATGCTGTAGCAGTGTTCGGACGAAGCAGTGTTCTCTCCGGAGTGGAGAGAAGCACAGAGCCACATAGCTAACTCCACCGCAGTATTGAGATGAGTTCTGGTCGGCCTGCCATCATGTCTTATTGAGAGGGTCATTTGGTTGCGTTATATTCCGGGACTGCGTTATATTCCGGGACTGAGAGGAGGGAGAGGGAGAATGTGGGGAAATGATGAAGAGATATTGGAAAGTGGAGTGTTAGAGACACATGGCGGAGAGAGAGAGAGAGAGAGAGGAGGGAGAGAGAACGGGGGAGAAAGAGGGAGAGAAAATATAGCTAATTGTATACAATTTGAAGAGCATGTCGTTCATGTGTAAAATGACAGAATATGTTTGTGCATGTTTACGCTATGTTAGTGATGTGTACTGGACAGTATGTAGGCCATATTTGTGATACAGTGTGTGTCTTTGTGTGTGTGTGTGTCTTGGTAAGTGGCAGTAATTTCTCTCGAGGTGATGACAGAATCTCCATTAGTCTACTGAGGCAGGGTGGAATGTATAGGGTATAGGGTGGGTAAATTCCCAGAGGTGCACTTAGATGTAACATGCTGACCACACAGCTTGCGTCGCTTGCGCAAGCATTGAAAAATAAATGTACACATACATGCTATTCATGCTATAGCTACTAGAACAAACGTGTTAAGAAACCCGCTACAATCATGCAGTACAGTGTATAGCAAGCAGTTTAGCAGTTACACCGGCAGGCCCAGTTGGCAATAAATGAATAAAACCAAAAGCTTACCTTGACTTGTAATAGTTCCAGTGTTGGATAGCCATAGCCAGCTAGCTAACATAGTATCCTGCTCCGTTTGAGCCGGATGTTTGAGTAGGCTAAACTAGCTAGCTGCATTTGCTAGGTAAGTGAAAGTAAAAAATATATATACAACTAAATATCTCTTGCTTCTCCTTCATTTTTGAAGAAATAGATTTTCTCAACATTTTTTAACTATTGTCATTCTCTCTCTTGGAGTCAACTACTCACCACATTTTATGCACTGCAGTGCTAGCTAGCTGTAGTGTATGCTTTCAATACTAGATTCATGATCTGATCCTTTGATTGGGTCGACAACATGTCAGTTCATACTGCAAGAGCTCTGATAGGTTGGAGGACGTCCTCCGGAAGTTGTCATAATTACTGTGTATGTCCATGGAAAGGAGAGAGAACCATGAGCCTTCTAGGTTTTGTATTGAAGTCAATGTACGCAGAGGAGGATGGGAGCTAGCTGTCCTGACCATGGTGCTACCCCAGAGAGTGCTGTTGAGGCTACTGTAGACCTTCATTGCAAAACAGTGTTTTTTAATCAATTATTTGGTGACGTGAATATATTTAGTATAGCTTTATCTAAAAAGGATAACTTTTTAAATCATTTTTTAAAAACATTTTCTGAAATTCACTGAGGGGGATGGTCCTCCCCTTCCTCCTCTGAGGGGCCTCCACTGTTCTGAGATAGCTATTGGGATGGTGTGAATAAAACTAGGCTGCATTACACACTGAAATGGATATACCAACCCTAAGCCCCGGCCTGCTTAACCAAAACCTTTTATGTGCTGCCTAACCAATGCTGTGCTGTGTAGGCTTACTGTGGCAGTTCAGGAGGAGAATCAAATATTTCTGAAAGTAATTTTTGACATCATTTGAGTCAATTGGAGGAGGTGAACCTGTGGATGTATTTCAAGGTCTACCTTCAAACTCAGTGCCTCTTTGCTCGACATCATGGTAAAATCTAAAGAAATCAGCCAAGATCTCAGAAAATAAATTGTAGACCTCCACAGGTTCATCCTTGGGAGCAATTTCCAAACACCTGAAGGTACCACCTTCATCTGTACAAACAATAGTACGCAAGTATAAACACCATGGGACCACGCAGCCGTCATACCGCTCAGGAAGGAGACACATTCTGTCTCCTAGAGATGAAAGTATTTTGGTGCTAAAAGTGCAATCCCAGAACAACAGCAAAGGACCTTGTGAAGATGCTGGAGGAAACGGGTACAAAAGTATATATATCCACAGTAAAACAAGTCCTATATCAACATCGATATCACTCAGAAAGGAAAAAAACCGCCATAAAAGCCAGACTACGATTTACAACTGCACATGGGGACAAAGATCGTACTTTTTGGAGAAATGTCCTATGGTCTGATGAAAAATAAATATAACTGTTTGGCCATAATGACCATTGTTATGTTTGGAGGAAAAAGGGGGAGGCTTGCAAGCCAAAGAACACCATCCCGACCGTGAAGCACGGGGGTGGCAGCATCATGTTGTGGTGGTGCTTTGCTGCAGGAGGGACTGGTGCACTTCACAAAATAGATGGAATCATGAGGAAGGAAAATGATGTGGATATATTGAAGCAACATCTCAAGACATCAGTCAGGATGGACAATGACCCCAAGCATACTTCCAAAGTTGTGGCAAAATGGCTTAAGGACAACAAAGTCAAGGTATTGGAGTGGCCATCACAAAGCCCTGACCTCAATCTTATAGAAAGTTTGTGGGCAGAACTGAAAAAGCGTGTGTGAGCAAGGAGGCCTACAAACCTGACTCAGTTACACCAGTTCTGTCAGGAGGAATGGGCCAAAATTCACCCAACGTATTGTGGGAAGCTTGTGGAAGGCTACCCGAAACATTTGACCCAAGTTAAACAATTTAAAGACAATGCTACCAAATGCTAATTGAGTGTATGTAAACTTCTGACCCACTGGGACTGTGATGAAAGAAATAAAAGATGAAATAAATAATTCTCTCTACTATTATTCTGACATTTCACATTCTTAAAATAAAGTGGTGATCCTAACTGACCTAAGACAGGGAATTTTTACTAGGATTAAATGTCAGGAATTGTGAAAACTGAGTTTAAATGTATTTGGCTAAGTTGTATGTAAACTTCCGACTTCAATTGTATATATAGATTTGTCTGCCAGGTCCTCCACTCACCAAGTATCCTAACTCCGTTTCAGTGAAGAGCTGTTAAGTTAAAACCAGGACTTGAAAAAGCACAGGTCTACCCATTGTTATCTTAAGATTTTGAAGAAAATAAAACCGATCAGATTACATAAAGTGATCTATAAGAGTGCTTTGGTCCGCAATATTTCATGCTAAAAACAAGCTGTAAAATACTTGGGAAAGACTTGACTGTGATGCATATATGAATATCATTGTTTAGTTTCTTTGACATTCAGAGTTTGAGCTACAACCTTCTATAGCCGAGGAGACATGAAATTGACTCTGCTTGTGAAGTAACCTAATTCTGTCACTATCAATTGATTAAGATATTCACTTCCTGTAAAATAGAATGTTTAAACCCAGTCAGCTTTTAGGGAAACACTTTTGACCTTGTCTCATTGGGTTAAGTCAAGGAAGAAAAGTAGCCCACAGTTAAAGCTTATATTTTTCTACGTTGGTAGTGTAACGTGCACGCTGGGAGTCGGGAAGCAAGTACAGGGAGTGAGTTTAATAATAAATAATACATGGAACAAAACAAGAAACATGAGTAGCGTACAGATATGAAACACAGGAACAGAATCAATGACACCTGGGGAAAGAACCAAAGGGATTGACAGATATAGGGAAAGTAATCAGGAAGGTGATTGAGTCTGATGAGGCGCAGGTGCGCATAACGATGGGGACAGGACGGCGACCAGAGGGACGTCCCGGGGACCAGGAGTGGGACGATCGCTTCTGCTGAGGTGCGGGAGCCTGACGAGCCGGCTGAGGCATGGGAGCCTGATGAGCTGGCTGAGGCATGGGAGCCTGACGAACCGGCTGAGGCATCTCCGGTTGCTTCGGCAGTGGCACCCGGACCCGATGTCACAAAAAATAAAAAATAAAAAAAGAACTCCCTGATGCTCCCATTTGGGGAGGCGTTATTCTGTAACGTGTACACTGGGAGTCGGGAAGCAAGTACAGGAAGTGAATTTAATAACAAAACAAGAAACACGAGTAGCGTACAGATATGAAACACAGGAACAGAATCAATAACGCCTGGGGAAAGAAGCAAAGGGAGTGACAGATATAGAGAAAGTAATCAGGAAGGTGATTGAGTCCAGGTGAGTCTGATGATGCGCTGGTGTGCATAACGATGGTGACAGGTGTGCATAATAATGAGCAGTCTGGCGACCTCGAGTTCCATAGAGGGAGTATACGTGATAGGTAGGCCTACTGTCTGGGGTGGAAAGGTAGGCCTAGCTTTTGAAAGTAGCCTACCATGCTCAGATTCCTAGTGATGTCTCAGATGTAATTATTTGCCAACAGGGACAGTTACGTTGCAAACAAGACACACTGAGTATGTTTAAATGCACTCAAATCATTCAAAATTAAATTGATTATGGCAGTAGGCATAGATCATGCAATAGTCATGTAAACGCCTCACCCTGTTATCTTAATCGGCGTAAGGTCAAAATCAAAGTAAGTATACACTGATTAAAACAACTGGTTTTCTGAGCAATCTTTCAAATTATTATAGCATGTAAACACCTTAATCAGCGTAAAAGAGGTATATTTGATCTGCACAAGTGCTAGCACCAGCTGAGCAAGCCTCCATGTTTAGCACGAGTGAAGTGAGTTCAGAACAACTGAATGTAATGGTAGCTAACGCACTTTTGTACATTGAACTGTTCCGTACAATTGACCTTATTTTAGCGCCCCAAAAACTTCCAGGTCAACTGTAATATGAATACCATTGTAAAGCACGATTTCTCCTCTTTCCAGCAAAATCAATGATCTCTGGATGATTGAAGAAGGCAATGAGCTTCGTCTGGTCTTTTTAAAAATGGCGGGTGGGGAAGCGAAACCTACTGCGTGATAATGAAAGGGGGAGATATGCCGTGTGGGGAATCTGCTTTTTTCACCCAATCTGTCCCAATGTATCACCTCTAAAATGTAAATAAAACACTATACAGTTTATATAATGTGTCATTACATACCTATTTGAAGGTTTGAGTGGAATTTTAATTGTTTTTTTTAGGGTGGCGTTTCAGAAGTAAACAGGTCTGTCGCGGCTTTTGAAAGTCATGACGGCTTGCAGTGATGACGCAAAACATTTATGCATTCAGTTCTACAATTCCCTAGGTATCCCCCCTTACCCTGCCCTTTTCTTGTTTGTAATCTGCGAGAGAAGCGCTACACCTGGTGGAAAGAGGCTGTACGACACAGAATGAGTTGCATAATGACACGTCACACAACGTACAGCGTCAGAGGGTCAGTTTTTTTCAACTTTTCTCCAATACTATCGGGCCATTACCATGTCAATCAACACTTGAATAGAAACGTAGTTCACACCCCGGATTTTGATGCCAACACAGTCGCTACAATCCCATTAGTTTTCATTACAGCCTCGTTTGAATGCCGCGGTTGCGCAAATTTGTACGGAATGGGGTTAGTCACCGTTACGTATCTTTGAAGTAGTTTTCACAACAAATTTTATATGTCCCGATCTCAGAATCAAATATGCTTCCCAAAAATAACATGTTTGCTGTGGTAGAACGTTTATTATGATTGACAATTTTATGCATTTATCAGAGTGCCATCAGGTAGCCTTTTCAGATGTGTCCATTTGGGGAATCGTTCTACTTGCAAAGCATGTAAACTTTTTAATAAAACGTTTTAATATGCACGAACCCTAGCGAACAGGTTGAATCAGCATTACACAAATTGGCTTAATAATTTATTTACTTCCTAAATAATCACAAATAATTACACACACATACATATATATATGTGTGTATATATATACATATATACATATATATACATATAAATACCTTGTTCTCTCTCACTACACTTTACAGAAGGGACTGTTGTAAAGCCTTCGTTACCCCAGAGAAAGACTACAGTCTGGTCAGATTTACAGGTGTGTGGCTCAGTGGCCACACCCAAGTGAACAGACATTGGTTGAGAACTATGAAACACGCCCTTTTCTCGCCAGTACAAAACCCGTTGACGGAAGTTAACGTCAGTTCCAGAAATGTGAGGACTGTTGTCCGAACGTTTTAAAAGGGCGAATTTCAACGTTGAGATGACGCCATGTTAAAATTGTGAATTTAGACTAGACCAGCCATCTGAGTATGCAAAATGTTATGAACTTTGAACTATCATTCACTAAAGAAGTGATTAAATCCTAGACGTCGCGTTATCAGCTGCAGCTGTAAACGTCCGTGGCCTAGGACGAGGACAGAATATCTCCTAAGAACTGAGGGTACTCAGTTCATACCCTCAGTTCTTTACAACACCACAACCAGAAAGACTCTCCACAGGCTAATGGCGATCTTCGCTGAACCAGTGTCCTCCAGCTTCGACTCATCTATCGAAGCCAAGCTCAATCGTAAATATCTAGAACTGCATTATCCTTTTCTAAATGAGCGGTTGTTAAAGTGCACATGTATCGATATTGATGTGTATATGTGTGTATGTATATATATGTATATATATATATATATATATATATATATATATATATATGTATATATATATATATGTATATATGTATGTGTCAGGCTCTGGCCATAGAGAAGCATAGGCTTCTCTATGTAGTTATGGTCAGAGTCTGACAGTGTCGTTCTTTTCTGTTTCTGTGTGGGGTTTGGGTTGGATCCCTAATTAGAGGCAGCTGCACAGCATTGTCTCTAATTAGGGATCCCATATATGTTGAGTCTGTCCTTCACTCTGGTGTGGGTCGTTGTTGATGTTATCGTTATATGTCGCAGTCACGGTGAAGTAAGTGTGCCTTTTGTTACGTTTAAAATATAGTGTTTTTTGTTTTAACGTAACGTTTGAAATTCGTGTTTTGGTTTCGTTTAGTAGTTCGTCATTTTTGTGTTTGTTATACATAGTATTACTTTCTGAGCTATACATAGTATAAAATAAAGAAAATATGTCAAACTACTATAATCCCTGCGCTGCGCCTTGGTCATTCCCACACCCACATCGTGACAGAACGACCCACCAGAGCCAGACCAAGCAGTGTAACTGGGGAGAGAGGGAGAGAGAGGAGGTGCCGCCGCGTTATGCGCGACGCGCAAGACGAGGCAACGCCCGCAAACAACCCCAAGGTAATCTTGGGGGTGGGCTATGGGGCTGGTCAGGATTGGAAGAGGAGGCACCAGTCCCACTTTCCAGGTGGCATTCGCCAGACACGGAGTACGTGGGGGAATACCGACGGAGGGAGGAGTATGAGATGATCATGGAGCTATGTTGGCTAAATATGGAGTGTGAGAGCGAGAGGAGGGAGCTGGCTCTAAAGGTGCCCAAGAGGAGAATCCCCAATCCAGGTCCAGGTCCGGTCATTTACTCCACCCTCATGCCAGAGCAGTCCGCTCCACCGGTACCTAGTCCGGGTCCGGTAATCTACTCCTCCTCCCTACCAGAGCAATCCGCTCCTCCGGTGCCCAGTCTGGGTCCGATCGTCTACTCCACCTCCATGCCAGAGCAATCCGCTTCGCCGATGTCCAGTCCGGGTCCGGACCTCTGCTCTACTCCCCGCACCCGACCTCTGGTGCGTGCGCCCAGCCAGGTGCTTCCAGTGCCGGCTCCATGCATCCGACCTCCGGTGCGCCTCCCCAGTCCGGTACGACCCGTGCCGGCTCCCCGCACCCGACCTCCAGTGCGTGTGCCTAGCCAGGTGCTTCCAGTGCCGGCTCCACGCATCCGACCTCCGGTGCGCCTCCCCAGTCCGGTACGACCCGTGCCGGCTCCCCGCACCCGACCTCCAGTGCGTGTGCCTAGCCAGGTGCTCCCTGTGCCAGCTCCACACATCCGACCTCCAGTGCGCCTCCCCAGTCCGGTACGACCCGTGCCGGCTCCCCGCACCCAACCTCCAGCGAAGGTCCGCAGCCCCCGACCTCCAGCGAAGGTCCGCAGCCCGCGACCTCCAGCAAAGGTCCGCAGCCCGCGACCTCCAGCGAAGGTCCGCAGCCCGCAACCTCCAGCGAAGGTCCGCAGCCCGCAACCTCCAGCGAAGGTCCGCAGCCCGCAACCTCCAGCGAAGGTCCGCAGCCCGCAACCTCCAGCGAAGGTCCGCAGCCCTGAACCTCCAGCGAAGGTCCGCAGCCCTGAAACTCCAGCAAAGGTCAGCAGCCCTGAACCTCCAGCGAAGGTCAGCAGCCCTGAACCTCCAGCGAAGGTCAGCAGCCCTGAACCTCCAGCGAAGGTCAGCAGCCCTGAACCTCCAGCGAAGGTCAGCAGCCCGCAACCTCCAGCGAAGGTCCGCAGCCCGCAACCTCCAGCGAAGGTCCGCAGCCCGCAACCTCCAGCGAAGGTCCGCAGCCCGCAACCTCCAGCGAAGGTCCGCAGCCCGCAACCTCCAGCGAAGGTCCGCAGCCCGCAACCTCCAGCGAAGGTCCGCAGCCCTGAACCTCCAGCGAAGGTCAGCAGCCCTGAGCCTCCAGCGAAGGTCCGTAGCCCGGAACCTCCAGCCGTCTGCTCCGCCTCAGTGCCAGAGCAGTCCGCTCCACCGGTACCCAATCCGGGTCCAGCCGTCTGCTCCGCCCCAGGGCCAGAGCATTCCGCTCCACCGGTGCCCATTCCGGGTCCAGCCGTCTGCTCCGCCCCAGTGCCAGAGCAGTCCGCTCCACCGGTACCCATTCCGAGTTCAGCCGTCTGCTCCGCTCCAAAGTCAGAGCAGTCCGCTCCACCGGTGCCCATTCCGGGTTCAGCCGTCTGCTCCGCCCCAGTGCCAGAGCATTCCGCTCCACCGGTGCCCATTCCGGGTCCAGCCGTCTGCTCCGCCTCGGTGCCAGAGCAGTCCGCTCCACCGGTACCCATTCCGGGTTCAGCCGTCTGCTCCGCTCCAGTGCCAGAGCATTCCGCTCCACCGGTGCCCATTCCGGGTCCAGCCATCTGCTCCGCCTCCGTGCCAGAGCAGTCCGCTCCACCGGTGCCCATTCCGGGTCCAGCCGTCTGCTCCGCCCCAGGGTCCGAGCAGTCCGCTCCACCGGTGCCCAGTCCAGGCCCGGTTGTTTTCCCAGCTCCATGGCCAGAGCCGGTTGCCCCACCGGTGCCCAGTCCAGGCCCGGTTGTTTGCCCCGCTCCATGGCCGGAGCCGTTTGCCCCACCGGTGCCCAGTCCAGGCCCGGTTGTTTTCCCCGCTCCATGGCCAGAGCCGGTTGCCCCACCGGTGCCCAGTCCAGGCCCGGTTGTTTGCCCCGCTCCATGGCCGGAGCCGTTTGCCCCACCGGTGCCCAGTCCTGGCCTGGTTGTTTTCCCCGCTCCAAGGCCGGAGCCGTTTACCCCACCGGTGCCCAGTCCGGGCCCGGTTAATTGCCCAGCTCCATGCCCAGAGCCGTTTACCCCACCGGTGCCCAGTCCGGGCCCGGTTGTTTTCTCCGCTCCATGGGCGGAGCCATTGGTCCCACCGGTACCCAGTCCGGGCCCAGCTATAAGGAGGGGTCATGGAAAAAAACTGTCCACTTCGCCGGAGCCAGAGCCGCCCCCAAAGGACTAGTTTTTCCCTCCCTAATTAACCCCCCCTTGTTTTGTGTATTATTTTTTTTGGGGGGGGCGTCCGGGAGTCCGCGCCTTATTACACATAACTTAATTTCTGAAATTTCTGAAAATTTCATGTCAATAGCACCTTTGGAAATATATTTACTGAGAAAAATGGTGACGTGTTCAATACTTATTTCACCCGCTGTATGTGTATACATATATGTATGTATATGTGTGTATATATATATGTGTATATATGTATATATGTGTATATATATACATAAATGTATATATGTATGTGTGTGTAATTATTTGTGATTATTTAGTTAGGGAGTAACTAAATGATTAAGCCAATTTGTGTAATGCTGATTCAACCTGTTCGCTAGGGTTCGTGCAGATTTAGATCTTACGATCATCAGAATGAGACTGATAAGAGGTATGATTAATGATTGACTGTTATATGATATAAAATATCCGAAGAGTTATTTTCTGGAATTGGTAACTCTGTAAACTACAGATTCCAGTGGTGCTCCAGGTTATTAATCATTTAATTCTTGCATGATTTAATTCAATCACGTAAACAATTCAATATTAAATAATCTATTTGGTAAAATAGCATGTCACCAAATCAATCAAAGCCAACATTACGACACTGTGTTTGTAAGAGCCAGATTCTAAATGTGTCACGATGTGGGTGTTGGAGAGACCAAGGCGCAGCGCAGGGATAGTAGTTCGACATTGTTTATTTTATAATATGTAATAATTTACACTACTATGTATAATAACAAACGAAAATGACGAACTAACAGACACAAAAACAAACACGAATAGACTAACGTCACGCTCACACAACACACCAATGAACGGACGTAAAGAAAACACACTTACTTCAAACGTGACTGCGACATACATCGATAACAACCCACACCAAGTGAAGGACAGACTCAACATATATTGGATCCCTAATTAGAGACAACGGGAGGCAGCTGCCTCTAATTAGAGATCCACCCAAAACCCACAAAGAAACAGAAAGGAACGACACTGTCAGACTCTGACCATAGCTACATAGAGAAGCCTATTGCTTCTCTATGGCCAGAGCCTGACAAAATGATATGACAATTTGAATTTGTCTTTTGATAGTTCATTGACAGCCAAGCAGAAATGACCAGTGCTTATTTTTAAGACCAGATATGAATAGACTTTAGTGTGTTCTATCTCTTTCATTCCTACTGTGAAATTGTGTTTTAAGTTTTTATATTTTGGGGGAAATCATGTTGTTTGTCTTCAGGGACCATGTTGACAGAACCTATGTAGGATATTTCGATTCTGTTGTAGATTGTCTGCATGAAGCAGAGATTTAACTTCCTCATGCAGGGTGAGATCAGGTGCTGTGGGCTTTTCCAATAGCTTTGCCAATTCATATATATAAACAGTTGAAGTCGGACGTTTACATACACCTTAGCCAAATACATTTAAACTCAGTTTTTCACAATTCCTGACATTTAATCCTAGTAAAAAGTCCATGTCTTAGGTCAGTTAGGATCACCACTTTATTTTAAGATTGTGAAATGTCAGAATAATAGTAGAGAGAATTATTTATTTCAGCTTTTTATTCTTTCATCACATTCCTAGTGGGTCGGAAGTTTACATTGAGAGAGATGTAGTATCTGGTAGCATTGCACTCAAGTAGTATCTGATAGCATTGCCTTTAAATTGTTTAACTTGGGCCAAACGTTTTGATGTCGATATAGGACTCATTTTACTGTGGATATAGATACTTTTGTACCTGTTTCCTCCAGCATCTTCACAAGGTCCTTTGCTGTTGTTCTGGGATTGATTTGCACTTTTCGCACCAAAGTAAGTTCATCTCTAGGAGACAGAACGCGTCTCCTTCCTGAGCGGTATGACGGCTGCGTGGTCCCATGGTGTTTATACTTGCGTACTATTGTTTGTACAGATGAACGTGGTACCTTCAGGCGTTTGGAAATTGCTTCCAAGGATGAACCAGACAATTTTGGGATTTTCCCATGATGTCGAGCAAAGAGGCACTGAGTTTGAAGGTAGGCCGTGAAATACATCCACAGGTTCACCTCCTCCATTTGACTCAAATGATGTCAATTAGCCTATCAGAAGCTTCTAAAGCCATGATGTCATTTTCTGGAATTTTCCAAGCTGTTTAAAGGCACAGTCAACTTCTGACACACTGAGTTTTAATGACTTCAACCTACGTTTATGTAAACTTCCGACTTCAACTGTATAAACTTCATTAGGTACACCTTTTCAACTGCTCGTTAATGCAAATATCTAATCAGCCAATCATGTGGCAGCAACTCAATGCATTTCGGCATGTAGACATGGTCAAGACGATCTGCTGAAGTTCAAACCAAGCATCAGAATGGGGAAGAAAGGTGATTTAAGTGACTTTGAACGTGGCATGGTTGTTGGTGCCAGACGTGCTGGTTTGAGTATTTCAGAAAGTGCTGATCTACTGGGATTTTCCCGCACAACCATCTCTAGGGTTTACAGAGAATGGTCAGAAAATGAGAAAATATCCAGTGAACGGCAGTTCTCTGTGCGAAAATGCCTTGTTGATGGCAGAGGTCAGAGGAGAATGGCCAGACTGGTTCGAGCTGATAGAAAGGCAACAGTAACTCAAATAACCACTCGTTATAACCAAGGTATGCAGAAGAGCATCTCTGAAAGCACAACACGTCGAACCTTGAAGCAGATGGCCTACAGCAGCAGAAGACCACACCGGGTGCCACTCCTGTCAGCTAAGAACAGGAAACTGAGGATACAATTTGCACGGGCCCACCAAAATTGGACAATAGAAGAATGGAAAAACGTTGCCTGGTCTGATGAGTCCCGATTTCTGCTGCGACATTCAGATGTTAGGGTCAGAATTTGGCGTAAACAACATGAAAGCATGGATCCATCCTGCCTTGTATCAACGGTTCAGGCTGCTGCTGGTGGTGTAATGGTGTGGGGGATATTTTCTTGGCACACTTTGGGCCCCTTAGTACCAATTGAGCATCATTTAAACGCCACAGAGTATTACCTGAGTATTGTTGCTGACCATGTCCATCCCTTTATGACCACAGTGTACCCGTCTTCTAATGGCTACTTCCAGCAGGATAACGCGCCATGTCACAAAGCTCACATAATCTCAAACTGGTTTCTTGAACATGACAAGTTCACTGTACTCAAATGGCCTCCACAGTCACCAGTGAAATAGATAATAAACAAAAGTGAAATAAACCAGCAAAAATGTATAGTAAACCTTACACTCACAAAAGTTTCAAAAGAATAGAGACATTTCATATGTTATATTATGGCTATGTACAGTTTTATAACAATGTGCAAATAGTTGAAATACTCCCTCCCTCCAACCCTCCCGCCTCTCTCTCTCTCTCTCTCTCTCTCTCTCTCTCTCTCTCTCTCTCTTTCTTTCTTCAAAAGAAAGAAAGAAAGAAAGAAAGAAAGAAAGAAAGAAAGAAAGAAAGAAAGAAAGAAAGAAAGAAAGAAAGAAAGAAAGAAAAAGAAAGAAAGAAAAAGAAAGAAAGAAAAAGAAAGAAAGAAAGGTCTGAGAGTGAACATCTCAGATGGATTCTGGCAGGACGACAATCTTAACATGCTGAACATGAACATGCTCACTTCCTAAAGAAAATAAAACTAGTGAAAACTTGTACATTAGAAACTGGATTCAGAACAGAGGTGAGAGAGGGAGACTTCTGAAGACTTGTCTGCCGTCTGCAGACCTGTTTAGAAATAACATCCACAAGGTTTTTGAAATGGTACAGTATTTTTAACAAAGTAATTTTTTACACTATAAAAATATCACTGTTGTTTTCTCTTCATCCTCCCATCCCTTCTCATCCATGTCACTGAAAAGGTGACGGTGTGTGGGAGCGATTGAAAGAGAAAATTACTGAAGATCAATTCCTGGTTCACCTGGTTTAGTGGGTGTGCATAACAAGGCCTTAATTATGCATGGAAATGAATGCAAACTTTGTCATAACTCTCCATGCTACTAGGGGAATATATTCCAGTCCATTTAACATCGGATGTTTTTTAATCATGCATAAATCTTACTTTTCAGAGGTGACACTCAGTCAACACCTGTATGGCTGCATATAGGGATCTGTTGTTGGCAGGTTTATCAAAACAAGTTTTTAGACATTATGTAAATATCAAATGTACATAAGTATTCAGACCCTTTACTCAGTACTTTGTTGAAGCACCTTTGGGGAGATAATACGGCTCCAGTCTTCTTGGGTATGACACTACAAGCTTGGCACACCTGTATTTGGGGAGTTTCTCCCCTTCTCTGCAGATCCTCTCAAGCTCTGTCAGGTTGGATGGGGAGCGTCTCTGCACAGCTATTTTCAGGTTTCTCCAGAGATGTTCGATCGGGTTCAAGTCCGGGCTCTGCTGGGCCACTCAAGGACATTCAGAGACTTGTCCCAAAGCCACTCTTTCTCTCAAAGCCACTCTAGGGTCGGTGTCATGTTGGAATGTCAACTTTCGCCCCAGTCTGAGGTTCTGACTGCTCTTAAGTAGGTTTTCATAGAGGATCTCTCTGTACTTTGCTCTGTTCATCTTTCCCAGTCCCTGCCGCTGAAAAACATCCCCACAGTATGACACTGCCATGACCATGCTTCACCGTAGGGATGGTGCCAGCTTTCCTCCAGACGTGACGCTTGGCATTCAGGACAAAGAGTTCAATCTTGGATTCATCTGACCAGAGAATCTTGTTTCTCATGGTATGAGAGTCCTTTAGGTGCCTTTTGGTAAACTCCAAGTGGGCAGTCATGTGCCTTTTACTGAGGAGTGGCTACCCTACCATAAAGGCCTCATTGGTGGAGTGCTGCAGAGATGGTTGTCCTTCTAGGTGGTTCTCCCATCTCCACAGAGGAACTCTGGAGTGATCCTCGGGTTCTTGGTCACCTCACTGACGAAGGCCCTTCTCCCCTGATTGCTCAGTTTGGCCGGGTGGGGTGGCCAGCTCTAGAAAGAGTCTTGGTGTTTCCAAACTTCTTCCATTTAAGAATGATGGAGGCCACTGTGTTCTTGGGGTCCTTCAATGCTGCAGACATTTTTTGGTACCCTTCCCCAGATCTGTGCCTCGACACAATCCTGTCTCAGAGCTCTATGGACAATTCCTTCGACCTCATGGCTTGGTTTTTGCTCTAACATGCACTATCAACTGTGGGACCTTATATAGACAGGTGTGTGCGTTTCCAAATCATGTCCAATCAATTGAATTTACCACAGGTGGACTCCAATCAAGTTGTAGAAATATCTCAAGGATGATCAATGGAAACAGGATGCATCTGAGCTCACATTTGAGTCTCATAGCAAAGGGTCTGAATACTTATGTAAATAAGGTATTTCTGTTTTTTATCTTTAATACATTTGCAAAAGTAAAAAAAAACTGATTTAGCTTTTTCATTATGAGGTATTGTGTGTAGATTAATGAGGAATCCAATTGAATCCATTTTAGAATAAAGCTGTAGCGTAACAAAATGTGAAAAAAGTCAAGGGGTCTGACATTGTATATGTCTTATATATTTAGCTCTGAATGTGGATTATTCACAAAGGTTCTCTAGGAGCAAAATGCAAAATGACCGTTTATAAAAGAGAATAATAATGATGATGACGACAATGCGGATGGCCATGGCAACAGTGTGTAGATTTATCCCCTAATGATAATGACTAACAATTATAATCATGGTAATTTTGAGTGCTAACATTAGCACCGTCGGTAGGTATTTAGTCTTCTGTCTCTCGTGTCCTCCTCCCAGGCTGTAGTTTAGACAGTATCTCCTGTCTGCAACCTCAGAGTTTGCAGCCTCAGAGTCTGCAGCCGGTGTTAGAACAAGACTGTCATGCCAGTGAGTGGAGGATGAATCAAAAGCCCCGATGTCGACACAAACGGCTGTGAAGCAGGAAGAAATCCCATTTAGGCCCTCCAGTCACAGTGACATCCCAGGCTAGCCGCAAACATAAACCCATATTTCACTCTGAAATATCCCTACTGTTGAACTGACTGAGGTCTCTCTCTCTCACTCTTTCTCTCTTTCACTCTCTTGCTCGTTCTCTCTCTCTCTCTCTCTCTCTCTCTCTCTCTCTCTCTCTCTCTCTCTCTCGCTCTCTCTCTCGCTCTCTCGCTCTCTTGCTCTCTCACTCTCTCGCTCTCTCTCGCTCTCTTTCTCCTTTTTTCTGCTTTGAGTCTCTTCTTCTTCATCTTCTTCTCTTCCCTCCACGTGTCTTTCATACACCTCTTTGATCTTCCAGCTTTCTTCTCCCTGTCCTCAAGTGTGTTTCGTACAGTGTTGATGTGTGTGTGTGTGTATGCTTATGTCGGTGTGTGTGTTGATGTGTGTTTTTGTGGGTGGGTGTGTATGTGTGGTTTCTGTTCTGCGATCTTCAGACATGACCCCTGAGTTCACACACCTTGACATTAGTGCGAGGCTGTTGCCACTAACTTGGTGCTGGTGCTGAAGGTCACATTATATACAGGGCTGTGTGTTTGTGTGTGTGTGTGTGTGTGTGTGTGTGTTGTCCGTGTAGCAGTCTTCCTATAGATAGTGGTGTAGAACTGTGGGAATCACTGCTTCTTCTACAGGGAGCTGTTGAGAAGCATATGTTGAGCTACAGCTGCTGCTGCTGGCAGTCTTTAGCCCACTGCAGGGGCTGTCTGTTCTCCAGATAGAGCACAGACAGCCAATCCAACTGGAGCAGGTATCTGACGGGGTAGCCGCCAAGACCACTCCAAGGACCCCTCGACAATCAGTCTCACAAAAGATGATCTATTATATTGACAAGATGTTTGAGTGACCGCTCTAATAATGGAAATATATGTCTTCAACAATGTAAGGCAGGCAAGATCTTTTTCTCCAAGCTACTGTAGCTTATATCTCTAACAGTCCCATTTCTGGGGACAGCTTGATGATCAGTCAGGTGTTGCTCATTAGATTACTTTGCAGGTATGGTTTTGTTCCCTGGTATGTGAGCAGGGAGGATTATGGCTTAATTTAGCCCTGCGGAACAATCACAGAGAGGCTGCCTGGGCAGATGCCCCTCTCTGTCCGCTCTCCCTGGCACTGCCCCAGCCTCAGTCCTCCTGGTCCTCCAGCCTGTCCTGTCTGGCAAACGGTAACACACTACAGAATGAGAGAGAGAGAGAGAGAGAGAGCGAGAGCGAGAGGTTAGATTTCCATGTGTTTGTGTACACTACGTGGCCAAAAGTATGTGGACAGCCCTTCAACTTAGTGAATTTGGCTATTTCAGCCACACCCATTGCTGACAGGTGTATGAAATAGAGCACACAGCCATGCAATCTCCATAGACAAACATTGTCAGTTGAATGGCCGGTACTGAAGAGCTCAGTTACAGCTGCCCCGGTAAGTGCTGTTATTGTGAAGTGGCAACGTCTAGGTGCAACAACAGCTCAGCAGCAAAGTGATAGTCAACACAAGCTCACAGAACGGGACCGCCGGGTGCTGAAGCGTGTAGCGCGTACACATTTTCTGTCCTCAGTTGCAACACTCAATACTGAGTTCCAAACTGCCACTGGACGCAACGTCAGCACAATAACTGTTTGTCGGGAGCTTCATAAAATGGGTTTCCATGGCCGAGTAGCCGCAAACAAGCCTAAGATCACCATGAGCAATGCCAAGGGTCAGCTGGAGTGGCGTAAAGCTTGCTGCCGTTGGACTCTGGAGCGGTGGAAATGTGTTCTCTGGAGTAATGAATCGCGCTTCACCATCTGGCAGTCCGACAGACAAATCTGTGTTTGGCTGATGCCAGGAGACAGATACCTGCCCGAATGCATAGTGCTAACTGTAAAGTTTAGTGGAGGAGGAATAATGGTCTGGGGCTGTTTTTCATGGTTTGGACTTGGCTCCCATGAAGGGAAATCTTAACGCTACAGCGTACAATAAAATTCTAGATGATTCTGTGCTTCCAACTTTGTGGCAACAGTTTGGGGAAGGCCCTTTCCTGTTTCAGCATGGCAATGCCTCAGTGCACAAAGCGAGGTCCATACAGAAATGGTTTGTCGAGATCGGTGTGGAAGCCCTGACCTCAACCCCATCGAACACCTTTGGGATGAATTGGAATGCTGACTGCGAGCCATGCCTAATCGCCCAACATCAGTGCCCAACCTCACTAATGCTCTTGTGGCTGAATTGAAGCAAGTTCTAGTGGAAAGCCTTCCCAGAAGAGTGGAGGCTGTTATAGCAGCAAAGGGGGGGACCAACTCCATATTAATGCCCATGGTTTTGGAAATTCGACGAGCAGGTGTCCACATACTTTTGTAGTGTATTTGTGTGTACTTCCTTTGTGTTAGACCATACAGGCGAGAGTGTTTACAGTACTATACAATATGTACTGTACAGTATATTTTTTATGTATGTTTGTGCATTAGTGTTGAAAGAATGGTGAGGACACAATCGGATCTTGATATACACAGGAGAATACACACAGAGATTATAATCACAGAGTGTTATAAACCCATACATTTACGAGGAGGTCCTACAAAGCCTTATGCAAATGATGACGTTTGTACATACTCTTGTCTGTATATAGTACTATATAATATGTACTGCACAACATGTTTTTGATGTATGTTTTTGCATTAGTGAGCAGTACGTTATATGCAAAATATCATCCCAATATGTAATCCAAGCTCTCTCCAGGGGTTGTGCTCCTTGTCCATGTCTCCTGAGGGTCATCTTGTCATGCTTTATGTCTCTGACTGTCACTGAACCACCCTTAATGTTCCCAATGGCAATGGGCTGCGTGCTGGAGAGTACAGCCAATAAAACCAATGGTTACTACCTTCGCCTTTGTCTCTCAGCAACTTGTGTGTGGGTGGAAACTGTCAGGGCACATGCTAGTGATGGGGCCTATTAGGCTGGATCAGTCTACTATATGAAGGGTAATAGTATTTTTTCATATAGATGTAGGATCTTATATCTTATTTGAGCCAGTTTGTTACAGCAGGAAAATAATCCTGCAGCAACAGGAAATGTGAATTATTATGTGTATTATAATTAATGGATATTTTTGCAGGGTTTGATATATTTTTGTAAGGGAAAATCATGTCTGACATTTCTTCAGAAGCTAAAACTAAAATACACTACAATTTATAATTTCCTGTTTTACAGGAAAATTCTCAGCAACAAAAGAGTGATCGATTATACATCTGTATGAACTTTGAAAGTGGTACCGGTGTGTCTGAAAGTCCTTACTTACTTGAAGAATAATGTTAGCAGTGTTGTTCTGTAAAGTACAGTACAGTATGTCAGCAGCAGCACTCAGACTGGGTTCCTCTGAGCGCTACTGCTATTCTGGGGTCCAGGTGTCATCCATTATACATGAGCAGGTCCCATCAGCACTGTGCATATATGTATGCGCATGAACGCGCATACATATATGCGCGTTCACACACACAAACACACAGTCTCCATCATACTTACACTCTTAAAAAAAAGGTGCTATTTAGAACTTAAAAGGGTCCTTTGGCTGTCCCCAGAGGATAACTCTTTGAAGAACCCTTTTTGGTTCCAGGTAGATCCCTTTTGGTTCCTTTCTACAGAGGGTTCTACATGGAACCCAAAAGGGTACTTATCTGTAACCAAAAAGGGTTCTACCTGAAACAAAAAGGGTTCTCCTATGGGGACAGCCGAAGAGCCCTTTTGGAACTCTTTTTTTCTAAGACTGTACACATAGCCCTTAATGTGAGGGTTTGGCTGTGGTTAGACCTTACTCCCAATAAGGGGAGTGGTAGAACCACAGTCGAGCCCTCACACCCTAACTAGGGGAGGTATGATCCTCAATCAGAGACAGCTGTACAGGGTTGTCTCTGATTGGGGATTGCATTTAGGCACCCCACACATCCACCTGTGTGTGGGTCATTAATTCAACAGTCACTGTGACAGTAAGTGTGTTTCCGTTCTTTGTTATTGCTTCGTTGTTTTTTGTTTGTATAGTTAGTGACATTTGTGTTTATAGTTCAAATAAACGATGTCGAACTATCGCTGCGCTGCTCCTTGTTCTCTCTCTACACCCACTCAATACACTGATGATGATAGTGACAAAAATGAAGACATTGGATATTTGAGATTTACAGAATATCTAAGAAAAAGTATCTAAGAACATAATTAATCCATGTACAAAGAATCCAGAAAAAGTGTCTGCCAAAGGGCACGATAAACTTAACTTTGAAAGAGTTTAGAACTCAACTCGTCATAGTCCTGTGGGTAAAGTGTCCCATCACTCATTTTCTTATTTCCTTATTTGAGCTGCAGAGTTGCAGCACATAGCTTCGCCTCAGGCCAGCTCTAAGAGACAAACTACTCATTCTCAAACTCATAAACACTCACTCACTCCCTCACACACACACACACACACACACGCACGCACGCACGCACACACACACACACACACACACACACACACACACACACACACACACACACACACACACACACACACACACACACACACACACACACACACACACACACACACACACACACACACACACACACACACACACACACACACACACACACACACACACACACACACACACACACACACACACACACACAGACAAACTGTCTTTCTCTCTCACATACACACCACCACCACCATAAATGTCACTCTCTCACTAACCCCCCTACCCACAGGACACACACCCCTCCCCACCCCACCCATTCATAACAGTGAGAAGTCCCCTCTTGATTTGTCAAAGGTATTGGCCAGTTTTAAAGACATCTGAAGCTGTGAAAGACCATCAACCATAAACTTCCAGATCCTTACATTTGTTTTTGCTTTTGTGTTCAAAGCGACTTTGAGATTCTTGTTAGTAATCCAAAGCGCTATATGAAGTAAATCTATTATTATTAACTGCATGTTACTACATTTAAATCTGCCTCAGAACTTTGTCTCGCGCCAACTGGCTGATCGTTAAAAACCTCACTATGAGCGAGGTCATGGCAGATTAATTGCGAATTTCAGTAAAACTGAAAAACAGTACCCTCATCAGAACCCAGTCAAAGAGTATTTGTATTTGTATTAATGTTTTAAATGCGATGTGGTTTCAGTGTGCTCCCTACCTTTAAAGTGTTTACAGTTACCAATCAATGTAAAAGGGAGTTCTGAGGTACAGACACAGACCTGGCCAAGGCTTTCGACTCTGTCAATCACCGCATTCTTATTGGCAGACTCAACAGCCTTGGTTTCTCAAGTGACTGCCTTGCCTGGTTCTCTAACTACTTTGCAGACAGGGTTCAGTGTGTCAAATCGGAGGGCCTATTGTCCGATCCTCTGGCAGTCTTTATGGGGGTGCCACAGGGTTCAATTCTTGGGCCAACCCTTTTCTCTATATACATCAACGATGTCGCTCTTGCTGCTGGTGACTCTCTGATCCATCTCTACGCAGATGACACCGTTCTGTATACATCTGGCCCCTCTTTGGACACTGTGTTTACTAACCTTCAAACAAGCTTCAACGCCATACAACACTCCTTCCGTGGCCTCCAACTGCTCTTAAACGCTAGTAAAACTAAGTGCATGCTTTTCTATCGAACGCTGCCAGCACCCGCCCACCGGACTATCATCACTACTCTCGACGGGTCCGAATTAGAATACGTGGACACCTACAAATACCTAGGCATCTGGTTAGACTGTAAACTCAACTTCCAGACTCACATCAACCATCTCCAATCCAAAATTAAATCCAGAATTGGCTTCCTATTTCGCAACAAAGCCTCCTTCACTCATGCTGCCAAACATGCCCTTGTAAAACTGACTATCCTACCGATCCTTGATTTCGGCGATGTCATTTACAAACTAGCCTCCAACACTCTACTTAGCAAATTGGATGTAGTCTATCACAGTGCCATCCGTTTTGTTACCAAAGCCCCATACACTACCCACCACTGCGACCTGTATGCTCTCGTTGGCTGGCCTTCATTATATATTCGTCGCCAAATCCACTGGCTCCAGGTCATCTATAAGTCATTACTAGGTAAATCCCCGCCCTATCTCAGCTCACTGGTCACTATAGCAACACCCACCCGTAGCATGCGCTCCAGCAGGTATATCTCACTGGTCACCCCCAAAGCCAACACCTCCTTTGGCCGCCATTCCTTCCAGTTCGCTGCTGCCAATGACTGGAACGAATTGCAAAAATCACTGAAGCTAGAGGTTCCTATCTCCCTCACTAACTTTAAGCGTCAGCTGTCAAAGCTGCTTATCGATCACTGCACCTGTATATAGCCCTTCTGTAAATAGCCCACACTACTACCTCATCCCCATATTTATTTTTGTTATTTTTCACAAATCTTGCACTCCAGTATCTCTATTTGCACATCATAATTTGCACATCCTTCATTCCTGTGTTAATGATGATAATCTGTAATTTGTCTCACCACTATGGTCTATTTATTGTCCTACCTCTTAACCTTACTGCATTTTGCACTACATTTTGCACTCTGTATATAGACTTTCCATTGTGTTTTTGACCATGTTTGTTTACTGTGTAACTCTGTGTTGTTTTTGTCGCACTGCTTTGCTTTGTCTTGGCCAGGTCGCAGTTGCAAATGAGAACTTGTTCTCAACTGACCTACCTGGTTAAATAAAGGTGAAATAAAAATAAAATAAAAAAACAGATAGACAACAGCCTTCAACTGGAGGGGGGGGGGGGGGGGGTTCAGGGAAAACACACCATAACACCTAAGTTATCACTAAGAACCAGCTTCAGGTCGGCCTTTAAACTTCTCCAAAAAATGTCCTCTATCAATGGCAGCCTCTGGTTTTGGTAAATTTTTCTTCCCACTGGGAAGAAATTGGAGATCAAAAAATGGTGAGATGGTGCAGACAGACAGACAGACAGGCAGGCAGACAGGCAGGCAGGCAGGCAGGCAGGCAGGCAGGCAGGCATAACATGCCAGAGGAGGAGGCGTCATCCTGAAATTACACGTCTAATTGTCTGTGACCAGCTTTGCTGACCATCAAAAAACGACTGCTGTCAGACTTGCAGCGAACAGCGATGAAGACATCTTTGAGCAGGGCATCAGGCATAAAACATCAAAGCGTTAATTAGAAATGCCTTTCTTCCAAACCTGCCGCAGCTATTTGAGCTATTTGCAGGGGTGAAAGTAGATTGAATTTCATCCCGCTACGGGACATCCTAAAAAAATCATAGAATTACATTATTAATTCAATAGGTGTGGGCCTAGTCTTAACAATATTTTTTTTTGTCATTTAACTTTTAAAATGTATAACTTTTTATTGTGGCATAAACACAACAAATCATGATGTTTTCATTTGATTTTCAAACAATCACTTCAAAGGGCTCCTTTACTGGGCTACCCGTGCACGTTCATCCACTCACAACATATTGCCTAAATGCAATCCCCAATCAGAGACAACCCTGTACAGCTGTCTCTGATTGAGGATCATACCTCCCCTAGTTAGGGTGTGAGGGCTCGACTGTGGTTCTACCACTCCCCTTATTGGGAGTAAGGTCTAACCACAGCCAAACCCTCACAGTACCCCCCCCCCCTAAGGTGCAGACTCCCGACCGCAAAATAACCCCCCCTCTCAAAAAAATTATACACAATACTAGGGGGGAAAGGGCAGAGTACTGGGGCGGTTGCTGGTGGAGGCTCCGGGCTGCGGACCTTCGCTGGAGGCTCCGGGCTGCGGGCCCTCGCTGGAGGCTCCGGGCTGCAGGCCTTCGCTGGAGACTCAGGGCTGCGGACCTTCGCTGGAGGTTCCGGGCTGCGGACCTTCGCTGTAGGCTCAGGGCTGCGGACCTTCGCTGGAGGTTCCGGGTTGCTGACCTTCGCTGTAGGTTCCGGGTTGCTGACCTTCGCTGGAGGTTCCGGGCTGCGTACCTTCGCTGTAGGCTCAGGGCTGTGGACCTTCGCTGGAGGTTCCGGGTTGCTGACCTTCGCTGGAGGTTCCGTGCTGCGGACCTTCGCTGTAGGCTCAGGGCTGCGGACCTTCTTTATATTAAAAGCCCGCTCCCGTCTATCCATCAGCCTATTAATGAGTGCCAGCCAGCGTTCGAAGTCCTCCACCTCCTCTATCTCTTGTAGAAACGGGTCCCGATGCGTCTCAAGAGGAAGAGCAACCCAGGCTCTCCACCACCTCATCTGTTCCTCCTTTGGTTGTTCATAAAACTCCTTGGGTTTCTCTCAATCTTGGATAGTTGGCATACGAAGTGGTGGGCGATCCCCTTCCTTCCGCCTCTCCGGGCTCTGCCTGCGCACCGATGGTGTGGTGCGCAGAGCAGGCACGGACCCCACCTGACTCTGGGCCGACGCTGGAGGCACCGGGTTGGGAACTGGCGTTGGAGGGCTGCGACTGCCCCAATCTTCCTCTCTCCATCGCCACTCCCCTTCCTGTGAGGACTCCTCCGGGAGCCCCCACGAGTGAGGGAAGAAAGCAACATAGTCGTCGTTTTCCTCCAACTCCTCTCCGTACCTCTGCTCCCATGGCTGTAGGGGCTCCTCCTGGATCCCCCACGATTGCAGGCTCCTCTCCGTCGACCCCCGACCACCCCCATAGCCCCCTCCCAAAAACTGTTTGGGGTTTCTGGGCTCCAGGCTGTTCTTTTGCCCGTCTATGTTTTTTTCCACTGCACCTCTTGGTCTCGTTGTGGTGGGTCATTCTGTCACAAGTGGGTGTAGAGAGAGACCAAGGAGCAGTGCAGCGATAGTTCGACATCGTTTATTTGAACTATAAACACAAATGTCACGAACTATACAAACAAAAAACAACGAAGCAATAACAAAGAACGGAAACACACTTACTGTCACAGTGACTGTTGAATTAATGACCCACACACAGGTGGATGTGTGGGGTGCCTAAATGCAATCCCCAATCAGAGACAACCCTGTACAGCTGTCTCTGATTGAGGATCCTACCTCCCCTAGTTAGGGTGTGAGGGCTCGACTGTGGTTCTACCACTCCCCTTATTGGGAGTAAGGTCTAACCACAGCCAAATCCCCACAATCAGCAGCTTTATCATCCCTATTCAGGGACCTAAAATATTCCTTGGAATTATTATGATCTTACTTTCACACATAAATTCTTCAGAATTTCAGTAGGAGGAAAAGTTAAAGAAATAGTGGAGGGTTTAGAATGTAGAAATCTTCATATGATGCAGATTTATTGTTACATCCATAAATGCATGTTAATCTAAATCAAAGAGCTACAGTAAAGTACAATACAGTACAGCACAGACATGTGTAAACGTTATTGGTAGCGCTAGCTTAAGAAAATGGCCACCACTGGGCTCGTATTGTCAGGTTTTAAAACTGAATGAGTTTTATGATACACTTACTAGCACTCTGCTGCAATGGAGAGCACTAATGAAGTTTTATATTATTTGTATATTATCACTACAGGGGATGTTCTATAACCAAATGGAAAATAGTTCACCTGAGAAAAGGTATAAACTTTGGCTAGGTGGATGTTTCCAATGGGATATTCAGTTCTTATGTACTGCAGTTAAAATGCTCTTGTACTGTGGACAATTTAGCCCTGGTAAAATGTCATAAACTACTATAAGATACTATAGAGTACTTCAAATGTTATTTAGCTTCTCCGGTTATAGTTGTATAGAGTTGGCTTGCCAGGCTAGACCGTGAATACCACCTGCATATTTGATTGGTGGTTAAAAAATCAAATTAGTGGAAGGTGATAAAACTGATTGAAACAGGGACTACCTAAACTTGTTGAATGAACACGACCCTGGGTCCATATTGATATATCCCAGGGCAGATGATCATTCTCACTGACTGGTCTATAGCCATAATGAGGAAGATGATTATTCATTATGACAGTAATCATCTATTGTCCACTCTGTACAGTGTGAATAGGGTGCTTCATCACCACCCCCCTGGCTGAGTCCCAAATGTTACCTCATTCCCTAGAGATTGCACTACTTTTGACAAGGGTCCATAGGGTTCTGGTCAAAGTAGTGCACTATGTAGGAAATAGGGTACCATCGTTACCGCTACATCTACTGTTCTGTATGTTTCTGGAAATTTGATCAATACATTGTCTCACATACTCTACAGTCCTCTCCATTATTCACACTTTTGATAAATGTGTACACAAAGGCCACCATACAGTGCATTCGGAAAGTATTCAGACGACTTGACTTTTCCCACATTTTGTTACGTTACAGCCTTATTCTAAAATGTATTAAATAATTGTTTCCCCCTCAATCTAAACACAATACCCCGTAATGACAAAGAAAACCCCGTAATGACTGTTTTAGAAACTTTAAAGCTTGGTATACATGCCTCATAATATGAAGTAAAATGTTCAGGTTTCAAACAATTAAGGAACAGGAAAAACATAGTGGAGGTTGCTGAGGGGAGGATGGCCATTAATAATGGCTGGACGGAGTTTCCATGTGTTTGATGTATTTGATACCTGAAAGAACCGACACTGGAGAGGAGAAGCAGGTACGGGGAGTTGAACATCTAATTGCACGGACATAGAACAAGACAGGAACAGCGTCAGAACCGGGCAAACAAACGACATACGACAATCACAATGAATGCAGCAGCGGGGAACAGAGCTGGGGGAACAGACAGATATAGGGAAGGTAATGACATGTGAGTGAGTCCAGGTGAGTCCAATAATCGCTGATGCGCGTGACGAGGGAAACAGGTGTGCGTAATGATGGTGGCAGGAGTGCGTAGCACTGGGCAGCCTGGCGCCCTCGAGCGCAAGGGAGGGAGAGCGGGAGCAGGCGTGACAATACCATTCCACGTAATCCACCCATTACCACGAGCCCATCCTCCCCAATTAAGGTGTCACCAACCTCCTGTGGCCTAACTGTCTTCTGGTAGATGTAAAGGATTTACCAGAAACCTTCTCAATTAAATGTTAAGTATATACAAAGTAGCCTATGCCTACCTAACAGAATGATACCATGGTTATTTGCATTATTTGCATATATACATTTCGTAGATTTTTCCCAGACCTCAAAATTGGTCACCTGAAGTGGTTTAAGTATTGTTGTGGACTTATAACATTGACTTCCTAATTTCTCTATTTCAATAGTAGGCCTACTATTAGCACAGTGCAGCCTGGGTTGGCCTGACTGTGAAAGAGAAATATGGCATTGATCATTTTAGGTCATTCAGAGTCTATGTCACTGTTTGTCATAGAATTTGGCAACATTTTAGTATACCCACTTCTCCAGGAACCTCTACCCCACTGAATAGAACAGTACAAATAATCATTTGTTCTTGTGCTCAACAACATGCATTGACAAAATGCCTCGAGTGATAGGAAAGGTTAGTACTTCTCAAGTATAAATAAAATGAAGCTCATTCATATATAGAAATGGAGAGCACTCTAAATAATTGAGCCATATGATTGAGAAAGACTGCATTGAAGTTCTCCATGGAGAGAAGGTGCTTTTGGAGAGTACAACAGAGTCAAGTGTTCTGACTGACTCATTGTAAACAGCAGTAAAGATGGACTGGCCAGAACTTGTAACAGCCCGCAGTTCAATCTCAGCTATCCCTTGAACCAGGCTGGCTGGCTGGCTGCTTCCCTAAAACGAAATTGGAAGACATTAAAAGACATAGACACGCACATAGACTCACACGTGCCCACGAGCATGCACACACACACATGCACAAATACAGACACACACACTCTCCTTTGCTCTCTCGCTCTCTCTCTCAATCCAACCCTTCCTCTCTCTCTCTTTCTCTGATTCACACACCTTAGTTGCGAGATGGCTGGTTGACAGGCAGGTCTCAAAGCCTGGTGGTGCTATGACTGGGCTCTGATGTTGAGTAGCCTTTCCTTCTGACAGAGTGTGTAATGAGCTTTTCCAGAGCGGCCTGTTGTTTCTCAATGAGCGTTTCATCATGATACGTCTCAGTTATCACAAGTCCAGGTTCAAGCTGGGCCACTCAAGGACATTCAGAGACTTGTCCCGAAGCCACCCCTGCGTTATCTTGGCTGTGTGCTTAGGGTCGTTGTTCCTGTTGGAAGATAAACCTTCGCCCCCAGTCTGATGTCCTGAGTGCTCTGGAGCAGGTTTTCATCAAGGATCTCTCTGTACTTTGCTCCATTAATTTTTACCTCGATCCTGACTAGTCTTCCATTCCCTGTTGCTGAAAAACATCCGCACAGCATGATGCTGCCACCACCATGCTTCACAGTTGGGATGGTATTGGCCAGGTGATGAGCGGTGCCCGGTTTCATCCAGATGTGATGCTTGGCATTCAGGCCAAAGTGTTCAATCTCAGTTTCATCAGACCAGATAATCTTGATTGCCATGGGCTGAGAGTCCTTTAGGTGCCTTTTGGCAAACTCCAAACTGGCTGTCATGTGCATTTTACTGTGGAGTGGATCCGTCTGGCCACTCTACCATAATGGCCTGATTCGGTGGAGTGCTGCAGAGATGGTTGTCCTTCTGGAAGGTTTTCCCATCTTGGTGGTTCCATACTTCTTCCATTTAAGAATGATGGAGGCCACTGTGTTCTTGGGGACATTCAATGCTGCAGAATTGTTTCGGTACCCTTCCCCAGATCTGTGCCTCGACACAATCCTGTCTCAGAGCTCTAAGGACAATTCCTTCGACCTCATGGCTTGGTTTTTGCTCTAACATGCATTGTCAACTGTGGGACCTTATATAGACAGGTGTGTGCGTTTCCAAATCATGTCCAATCAATTGAATTGACCACAGGTTGACTCCAATCAAGTTGTAGAAACATCTCAAGGATGATCAATGGAAACAGGATACAACTGAGCTCAATTTCGAGTCTCATAGCAAAGGGTCTGAATACTTATGTACAGTAAATTATTTTGTATTTTATTTTTAAGAAGTTTGCAAAAATTTCTACAAACCTGTTTTTCCCTTTGTCATTATGGGGTATTGGATGTAGATTGATGAGATAATCAATTTTGCTCTAACGTAATAAAATGTGGACAAAGTGATACAATGAATACATTGTATGATAATAACCATCAATAATAAGCAAGGACTCCAGCTATGGCGTTTTCAACTCCAACATACATTATCTTTTTATATGCTTATACTGTAGAAATACTATGTGTATTAGAAATACTAATACTCTGTGTATGCCACATGTATGTTTAAATCCCATTGTGTTTGCCTTAATCAGTCTTCAAGAAGCTACAAATACAAACGGTTCAGGCCATCGTCAGTGTCTCTCCACAGTGTTTCCTTCCTCATTGGTTAGCCATCGGCTTATATTAAAGGGAAACCATTTAGTTATATTGTAATTAAGGCCAGGCACCACAGGCTGAAATACATTTTTTCACTCTACCTATCAATTTTGAGATTTGTTGGTATTTTGGTCCATTAATATTAGTATTTTTTTAAAGTAAACAAACATTTAAAAAACTTGATAAAATGTGAATGTTAACCACTTTAAAATGGACATGCAACAATCATTTTAAAGCTCACTACATTAAATTACACACAATATTAAAACCCATAACATAGAGAGTGTTACAAACTGGACTATATTTAGTAACTTACTTTGAAGAGATGGTGATTGGGTCTAAATAGACATTTGGTGCTTGGTAGTCTAAATTCAGTGTACTTGAACTGCCATTTCCCAAAGTCTGACTCTTCCCACACACCAACACATTTTTCTCAGCTTCAGAAGCATATACAGTACACTGGGGGCCAAAAGTTTGTAATATTACTCATTCAAGGGTTTTTCTTTATTTGCACAATTTTTTACATTGTAGAATAAAAGTGCCAAGAGTGTGCAAAGCTGTCATCAAGGCAAAGGGTTGCTACTTTGAAGAATCTCAAATATAATATATATATTTGTTTAACACTTTTTTGATTACTACATGATTCCATATGTGTTATGTCATAGTTTTGATGTCTTCACTTTTATTCTACAATGTAAAAAATAGTGCAAATAAAGAAAAACCCTTCAATTAGTAATATTCCAAACTTTTAGCCCCCAGTGTACATTCACCAGATGTTTTGTGGTTAACCTGTTCTCCAGACTTGCCCAGAGGAAATTGTTGATATTGTCAATGTTTTATTCTAGATAACTTGTCTTTAGTATTTTCTAGATAGAAAGATTTTAAAAAGTATTTATCCCAAATCTGCTCTGGTTTTTTGGTGTCAAGTCCGGTCCTGGAGTGTTTTAACAAAATGAAAACAATATATTTAGGCTGACTTCATCCAGTGTCTCGAAAAATGCATTTGCGCGATATGCAAATATGTGCATATATAATGAGACATTGCCTAATTTGCACATTCTAATAACATATTTCTGAAAATGTTTAATACAGAAAAGTTTTATATTCGTCTAAATTCAACTGGTAAAAGTTTATTGTGATATGATTAAGGGGAAAAAATTACCCTATGAGGGTATAGTGCATGGCCTTGGCTGTCTGGAGAACAGTAATCATCACTGGCTAATTAATACTCTGTGGGAGTCAAACTTCCTCACTATGGAACGACTCAATGGGAGTACATCGTTCAGTGGGTAGTGTTGTTTTGTAGTAGGTATTTATGGACTCTCAGTAAGCCACAGTCAGTGGGTAGTGTTGTTTTGTAGTAGGTATTTATGGACTCTCAGTAAGCCACAGTCAGTGGGTAGTGTTGTTTTGTAGTAGGTATTTATGGACTCTCAGTAAGCCACAGTCAGTGGGTAGTGTTGTTTTGTAGTAGGTATTTATGCACTCACAATAAGCCACAGTATGTACACTCCATACAACAAACACAGGGCTTAGTAACACTACTTGTATCGCTAGTTATACTACTGTTATCTGTCTACTAATAAAAAGGATATTAAGCTGTGTTTCCAAACCTGTCTGATGGTGCGGAGGCGTGAAGCCTGTTTTTGCCTGCACGTCACACTGGTCTGCGAGTCGAAAAGCCACAGAAATTGCCAGACTTGTTGGGGTGACGTACGCCGTTAGTCCGCAAATTATGGTGTTCCTACTCCTTCTTAGTCTGTTGATGCTCTATCAGTGTTTGTGTGTGTGTGTCCATGTGTGTGCCATGCGTGTGCATGTGTGTGCATGTACTCATGTATGTGTGTTTACATGTCTCGACTAATACCTTTAGACACACTACCATAAAAAAAGGTGACTTGCAATTCTCAAACACAAACATCTCTGGTATAACAACTCCACCTATAGCGTCTCTCTCTCTCTCTCTCTCTCTCTCTCTCTCTCTCTCTCTCTCTCTCTCTCTCTCTCTCTCTCTCTCTATCTCTCTCTGTCTCTCTCTGTCCTCTTAGTAGTGTGATACCAGTAGAGTTCCTAGTTCCTGGCCTGTCTCTCCTGCCACGCACGCACGCACGCACGCACGCACGCACGCACACACACACACACACACACACACACACACACACACACACACACACAAGCTAGTTCCTGGGCTGTCTCTCCTGCCACACACATGGCTTTTCAAAGTGCAAGGACGTGTGCGAATCCGTATCACATCCGTATCACCAACCAGCATAGAAACAGCCTCTTTCACAGTGAAAAGTAATGTCTGCTTTGGCGCTGTCATTCATGTTTTAAGTAAAATGACAGCATACTCTGTTACTGGTTGATGACAACAGCCATGTGAATACAACAGGTTGTTAACAAGTTAATTTAACATCATGGAACTCACACATGAAAAGGTTAGTAATGCAAATCTGATGAAAAAGCTACTGAAGTTTTATAAACACATATCCTGCACTACTCGCTCATCAACAATTCTTGACCATTGTTACGCCACCTTCTGGGACGGGTACAAGGCCCTTCCCTGCCCTCCCTTCGGCAAATCAGATCACGCCTCCATTCTGCTGTTCCCTTCCTATAGACAGAAACTTAAACAGGAAGTACCAGTGGTAAGGACTGTTCAATGTTGGTCTAACCAATAAGAATGCATGCTTCCAGATTGTTTTGATAATGCAGACTGGGATATGTTCCAGGTTGCCTCTGAGAATAAAATTGACGTATACACTGACTTAGTGACTGAGTTCATCAGGAAGTGCAGGTAGGATGTTGTTCCCACTGTGACGATTAGAACTTATCCAAACCAAAAACCGTGGAAAGCACAAACCACCTAATTTAAGCATGGCAAGGTGACTGGGAACATGGATTAGTACAAACAGTCCAGCAATGCCCTCTGTAAGGCAATCAAACAGGCAAAACATCAGTACATACACAAAGTGGAGTCGCAATTCAACGGCTCAGACATGAGACGTATGTGGCAGGGTCTACAGACAATCACGGATTATAAAGGGAAAACCAGCCACGTTGCGGACACCGACACTTTGCTCCCGGACAAGCTAAACACCTTCTTAGCCCGCGTCGAGGAAAACATAGTGCTGCCAACGCAGGCCACTGCCACTCACAAACACTGTGAGCTCTCGTTCTCTGTGGCCACCGCAAGTAAGACATTTAAGCGTGTTAACCCTCGCAAGGTTGCCTAGCTGCATCCTCAGAGCATGTAGAGACCAGCTGGCTGGAGTGTTTACGGACATATTCAATCTTTCCCTATCCCAGTCTGTTGTCCCCACTTGCTGATTATGGACTTCAGGAGACAGCAGAGGGAGCACGCTCTGAAATGGCCCATCCACACAGACAGTGTGATGAAGAATGTGCAGCAGTGCCTCTTCAACATCAGGAGGCTGAAGAAATGTGGCATGGTGCCTACATCCTGTCAGGCTGTATCACCGCCTGGTACGGCAAATGCACCGTCTGCAACTGCAGGGCCCTCCAGAGGGTGGAGCGTTCAGCCGACCATGACACCCGATGTCACAGGAAGGCCACGAAGATCATCAAGGACCACCTGAGCCACGGCCTGCTCACCCCGCCACCATCTAGAAATTGGAGACAGTACAGGTGAATCAAAGTTGGGACCGAGACACTGAAAAACAGCTTCTATCTCCAGGCCATCAGACTGTTAAATGATCACCACTAGCCGGCCTCCGCCCAGTACTTTGCTCCGGGTAGTCAACCCTGCACCTTAGAGACTGCTGCCCTATGTACATAGTCATTGAACACTGGTCACTTTAATAGTGTTTACATACTGTTTTACCCACTTCATATGTACAGTTGACGTCGGAAGTATACATACACCTTAGCCAAATACATTTAAACTGAGTTTTTCACAATTCCTGGTGTTTAATCCTAGTAGAAATTAGCTGTCTAAGGTCAGTTAGGATCACCACTTTATTTTAAGAATGTGAAATGTCAGAATAATAGTAGAGAGAATGATCTATTTCAGCTTTTATTTCTTTCATCACATTCCCAGTTTACATGCACTCAATTAATATTTGGTAGCATTGCCTTTAACATTTTTAACTTGGGTCAAACGTTTCGGGTAGCCTTCCACAAGCTTCCCACAATAAGTTGGGTGAATTTTGGCCCATTCCTCCTGACAGAACTGGTGTAACTGAGTCAGGTTTGTAGGCCTCCTTGCTCGCACATGCTTTTTCAGTTCTGCCCACAGATTTTCTATAGGCTTGATGTCAGGGCTTTGTGATGGCCACTCTAATACCTTGACTTTGTTGTCCTTAAGCCATTTTGCCACAACTTTGGAAGTATGCTTGGGGTCATTGTCCATTTGGAAGACCCATTTGCGACCAAGCTTTAACTTCCTGACTGATGTCTTGAGATGTTGCTTCAATATCTCCACATAATTTTCCTTCCTCATGATGCCATCTATTTTGTGAAGTGCAACAGTACCTCCTGCAGCAAAGCACCCCCACAACATGATGCTGTCACCCCCGTGCTTCACGGTTGGGATGGTGTTCTTCGGCTTGCAAGCCTCCACCTTTTTCCTCCAAACATAACGATGGTCATTATGGCCAAACAGTTCTATTTTTGTTTCATCAGACCAGAGGACATTTCTACAAAAAGTACGATCTTTGTCCCCATGTGCAGTTGCAAACTGTAGTCTGGCTTTTTTATGGCGGTTTTGAAGCAGTGGCTTCTTGCTTGTTGAGTGGACTTTCAGGTTATGTCGATATAGGACTCGTTTTACTGTGGATATAGATACTTTTGTACCTGTTTCCTCCAGCATCTTCACAAGGTGCTTTGCTGTTGTTCTGGGATTGATTTGCAGTTCTCGCACCAAAGTACGTTCATTTCTAGGAGACAGAACCCATCTCCTTCCTGAGTTGTATGACGGCTGCGTGGTCCCATGGTGTTTATACTTGCATTCTATTGTTTGTACAGATGAACGTGGTACTTTCAGGCATTTGGAAATTGCTCCCAAGCATGAACCAGACTTGTGGAGGTCTACAATTCTTTTTCTGAGGTCTTGGCTGATTTCTTTTGATTTCCCCATGAGGTCGAGCAAAGAGGCACTGAGTTTGAAGGTAGGACTTGAAATACATCCACAGGTACACCTCCAATTGACTCAAATTATGTAAATTAGCCTATGAGAAGCTTCTAAAGTAATGACATCATTTTCTGGAATTTTCCAAGCTGTTTAAAGGCACAGTCAAGTTAGTGTATGTAAACGTCTGACCCACTGGAATTGTGATATAGTGAATTATAAGTGAAATAATCTGTCTGTAAACAATTGTTGGAAGAATTACTTGTGTCATGCACAAAGTAGCAAGTCCTAACCGACTTGCCAAAACTATAGTTTGTTAACATGAAATCTGTGGAGTGGTTGAAAAATGAGTTTTAATGACTTCAACCTAAGTTTATGTAAACTTCCGACTTCAACTGTATGTTTGTATTATTAACTATTATTAACTAAAGTTGCCAAATAACTCTAAATCCAGCATATAGGATCTGTTTCAAATTATCACTTTTACGCTCATCATAGCCATATGTGCACAAAATATATCCTTTAGATTTTAGTTAGATCGTATTCTTCTTACTTTAAAATTCAATATAAAATAATGGTATGGGACTTATAAGCATATTTTGTCTGCTAAATTAACAAGCCTACAGCCTATGGCATGGAGCATAGCCAGATAACTCATATTCTGTTCTTCTGAAAATAATTTTCTTCATATCATAATGTGTCTTTAAAACTGACTAAAATAAATTATGGATTTATTGTGATAGTGTATATTTAATTGATTTATTACACTATTTTAAATGTAGATGTTGTGAAGGTGCGAATCAGCTGCTTGTATGCAGCATGTACACATGGAGGCCTGGAGATACTAAACGTATTTATGTTAATTAACGGTCAATTACCGTGAGACCGGCAGTCTTTTGCATGGCAATAACCGGCTGAAATAATTTCATGACCGCGACAGCTTTAGGTGTGAACCTGGACAACACCCTGTCGTTCTCTGCAAACATCAAAGCAGTGACTCGCTCCTGCTGGTTCATTCGCTTCAATATCCGTAGAGTATGACCCTATCTCACACAGAAAGTGGCGCAGCTCCTAATCCAGGCACTTGTCATCTCCCATCTGGACTACTGCAACTCGCTGTTGGCTGGGCTCCCTGCTTGTGCCATCAAATCCCTGCAATTTATCCAGAACGCTGCAGCCCGCCTGGTTTTCAACCTTCCCAAGTTCTCCTATGTCACCCCACTCCTCTGCACACTCCACTGACTTCTAGTCAAAGCTCGCATCCACTACAAGACTATGATGCTATGATGCCTATGGAGCAGCAAGGGGAACTGCCCCTCCTTACCTTCAGGCTATGCTAAAACCCTACATCCCAACCCGAGCACTCCTTTCTGCCACCTCTTGCTCGCTTGGCCCTCCCACCCCTACGGGAGGGCAGCTCCATCTCAGCCCAGTCCAAGCTCTTCTCTGTCACCTGGCACCTTAATGGTGGAACAAGCTTCCCCCAAACTGCACTTGACACCCTCTTTTCTGGCTCTGACTTTACTGATAGCTATTTCATTGAGAAAAGGGTACTTACTATGCCTGCACTAACTGTAAGTCGCTCTGGATAAGGGTGTCTGCTAAATGACTCAAGGGTGTCTGCTAAACGCTTCTCTCCAGCTGGAGACAGAGTGGGAAAGCAAGCTTGGACACAGGGGAGGATATCCCTGGATCTGGATCTGGAAGAGGAGTAGGGGGAGCGGTGATCTCATTATCTCTGTGGTGAATCTACTACCAGGCTGCAGTTATTTACTCTGCCATCTACATCAGTACTGCTGTCCATTTGTGGTTGATTTGCTACTGGATATTACTCAATTGTAAAGGCACTTTCTTCAATCCCATAGGTCAACACTTAGACTTCTCTTGGAAGGTTCCAATTACAGTAGAGATTGACCAAATGCTTCAAATACTTGATATGTTTAAAAATATCAAAGTGGAGTACATTAATTATTGTACTTGTTTTTTCTCTTGTTTCTGTTTCCCAGGTCCAGGAGTGGCTCTGTCTCAACTGCCAGATGCAGAGGGCGTTGGGCATTGACATGACCACCGCACGATCCAAGAGCCAGCAACAGATCCACTCTCCATCCCACCAAGCCAAACCCATAGTCCAGCCACCACCTGTTCATCCAGCTCAGCCAGCAGCCCAGCTAAAATCACATCCCCAGCCCCAGCCTCAGCCCACACTTCAGTCTTTACCCCACTCCCAGCCCCAGCCCCAGGCCCAACCCTATGGTCAAACTCAGCCCCAGGCCCAGCCCTATGGTCAATCCCAGCCTCAACAACAGCCCTACAGTCAAATTCAGCCCCAACCCTATGGTCAATCCCAGCCCTATGGCCAGTCCCAGCAACAGCTCTTAGGTCAATCCCAGCCCCAACAACAGCCCTACGGCCAAAGCCAGCCCCAGCAACAGCCCTTTGGCCAAACCCAGCCTCAAGCCAACCCCCAGGCTCAGCATCAGCCACAGCCCTCCCCTGCCCTACAGAGACATCCTGTAGCCGGCTCAGCCTCCCTGCCCGGGTCTTCGACAAGCTCTCCACAGCACATCCCGTATGGCCAGAGAGGGCCTGGAGGTCCCGGCCAGCCCCGGATACCCCACCCTGGGGCTGTCCCCCTGGTAGGCATGGCCAAGGCTCCCTCCCAGCCAGACCTGGGCCGAGGTTCCCCAATGCACCAGGGCGGCCGCCAGGCTGCCAGTGCTGGCTCCTCCCCTGCCCATCGGCCCTCCGCCCCCCAGGGGCAGCCCCCCCAGGACGGCCTGACCAAACTGTTTGGCTTTGGGGCGTCGCTCCTAAACCAGGCAGCCAGCACCCTGGCATCTGTGGACCCCCTCTCAGGGCCACCGTCCTCCCAGAACTCCCCTGCCAAGGGTGGACCTGCCAACAAACAACAAGGACCTCCTGGCACAAAACCTTTCCAGACAGGTGGCCCCCATGCACCAACTCAGAAAGGGCCACAACAGCAGCAGTCGCCTGTGCATCATCACAAGCGGCCACAGCAGCAGCAAGGGTCTCCCCTCAAACAGCAGCACCAGCCAGCGGCCAGACAGGAGCCTGCTCCCAAGCCTGTGGAGCCTGAGAAGCCCAAAGTCAACTGCCCCCTGTGTAAGACGGAGCTCAACGTCGGCAGCACAGCCGAGCCGCCCAACTGCAGCTCCTGCACCCAGTGCCACACCCAAGTGTGCAACCTGTGCGGATTCAACCCCGCGCCTCACCTGGAGGTAAGCAAGACTTTCCCTTTCCACATACTCTACCTCCTCTCTCACCCTTGTTTCTGTTTGACTCTCTTTCTATCTGCTTCTCTCTCTCTCTCCCTTACCCTGTTGATCTCTCCCTACCTCTCAGTCACGTTTCTCTCTTCCAAGTCGATAAAATTTGTATTGTGTCCCTTTCAGGAAATGTGTCTTGCATCTCATCTCAAACTCAACAGCACAGCATCACCACATATAGTGGTGGGATCTCGGTGATAACATCCTCCTCCCTTTCTCTCTCTCTTTCTCCCGCCGTCTCACTCTGTCTGTCTGTCTGTCTGTCTGTCTGTCTGTCTGTCTGTCTGTCTGTCTGTCTGTCTGTCTGTCTGTCTGTCTGTCTGTCTGTCTGTCTGTCTGTCTGTCTGTCTGTCTGTCTGTCTGTCTGTCTCTCTCTCTCTCTCTGTCTCTCTCTCTCTCTCTCTCTTTCTTTGTCTCTCTCTCTTTCCTTCTCTCCCCCTCTTATTGCCCATGATCCTTCACTCAGGCCTGTGCTCCTGTTTGTCATTACGTTGGGAGTAATGCGGCTCACCAACTTAATTACAGCAATCACACCTTGACAGTGTCGAGCTTTAGATCTCTACCATGTCTGCCGCTGCAACAATTCATTTCTTCTCTTATTTTGCCATTCCAATTCATAGAGACAGTTTTGGCAAGTGGTTCGTTAAATAATACCTGGTCAAAAGGGGTGCGTGGGAAACACAAAACACAGTTTTGTCCTCCCATTCGTTGGTATTCAATAGAGTTGTCCTATTCAATGATAAGGAAACTCTCCAAAGCAGGCCCTTGTTCCCTCTCACACCTCTTTTCTATAGATAAGCACACAGGAACTTGAGAACACAGCATGCGCATACTAATGATTTGACAGTGAAGTGAAGAGCTAGAGCGAGGGATGAAAGGAGATGAACAGACACAGCAGAGGAAGCTGTTGAGTGGCTCAGTAAAACCCAACATTAGGGATGTTCAGTCTCAAGGCCTTTTGTGAGAGCACTGTACTTGCCTGGCCTTCTCTTTTTGTTGGATATTTTCAGGGGGTAAATCATGGTCTATGTTAGCTATGGGCCAGTTTCTCAAAAACAGATTCATTTTTGGATGGAGATCCTCGATTGAGCTTTCTTTTTAGTCCAGGACTAGGGTAAATCTGTGTCCTGGAATCTGCTGCTATATCTCATACAACTTGTTTATTTGGTAGGCCATACAGTGGTGAAAGCTCTCCTCATTGTCCTAAATACATTAGTGAATCATCGATAAATGGATTTCAGATGAGATGTTGACCAAATTGATGAGGAATAGAAACTGCATTAGTTGATATTCTCTCCCTCTCTGCAGAAAGCCAGGTCAGAAGTCCTCCTAAATGGGGTTGTGGAGTCTGGGAAAAAGGTTGAGTAAATCACCATTGTGCATATTTGCAGGTTGCCAATTAAAGACTGGGATATGGGAGATGTATTTCTCTCTAGCCTTTATTATTCAGGGAGGCTCAGGCTTTCATCTGTGTGTGTGTGACCAGAATGTAGAGTGCTGCCGTTGCAGTGTACCAATCACTGGGTGTTTTTAATCCTCCCCACTGACTCACAGCCTAGCAGAAGGAACGTAGGAGAAACCATAAAGCATCATTTAGATTCCTGGGTTTGAATTCAGACAAACCTACTGGGCGTGTCTTGGGGGATGGATAGCTTTGTGAAATATAGGGGTCGGGGAAGGCTTGTGAGATGTTATTAGCTATCTCTATTCTCAGGTTGTCTCTCTGAAACCTGATCATATTTACCTAATATAGGCCTTTGTGATTTTTATACAGCTATATCACATTGTTTATCACAATTTCAAGTGTTACCTTGAAATAACATCATAGTTTGAGTACACAATAGGATTTGTACTCCAAATATATAAAAATATAAACACAGGTGTCACGTTTAATGAGCGGAAATAAAATATCCTAGTAATATTCCATATGCACAAAAAGCATATTTATCTCAAATTTTGTGCACAAATTTTCCTTTGCCAAGATAATCCATCCACCTAACAGGTGTGGCATATCAAGAAACTGATTAAACTGCATGATCATTACACAGGTGCACCTTTTTCTGGGGAGAATAAAAGGCCACTGAAAAATGTACAGTTTTGTGGCAACACAATGCCACAGATGTCTCAAGTTTTGAGGGTGCGTGCAATTGGCATGCTGACTGCAGGAATGTCCACCAGAACTGTTGCCAGAGAATTGAATGTTCATTTCTCTACCATAAGCCGCCTCCAACGTCGTTTTAGAGAATTTGGCAGTACGTCCAACCGGCCTCACAACCGCAGACCACATGTTACCATGCCAGCCCAGGACCTCCACATAAGGCTTCTTCACCTGCGGGATCGTCTGAGACCAGCCTCCCGGACAGCTGATGAAAATGTGGGATTGCACAACCAAGCTCATCTGTGTCTTTGTCGTCCTCACCAGGGTTTTGACCTGACTGCAGTTCTGCTTCATAACTGACTTCAATGGGCAAATGCTCACCTTTGATTTTTCACTGGCACGCTGGAGAAGTGGGCTCTTCATGGATGAATCCCGCTTTCAACTGTACTGGGCAAATGACAGACAGCGTTTATGGCATTGTGTGGGCGAGCGGTTTAATGATGTCAACGTTATGAACAGAGTGCCTCATGGTGGCAGTGGGATTATGGTATGGGCAGGCATAAGCTACGGACAACGAACACAATTGCATTTTATCGATGGCAATTTGAATGCACAGAGATACCGTGATGAGATCCTGACGCCCATTGTCGTGCCATTCATCCACTGGCATCATCCCTGCTTCAGCATGATAATGCACATCCCCATGTCACAAGGATCTGTACACAATTACTGGAAGCTGAAAATGTCCCAGTTCTTCCATGACCTGAAATGTCATCCATTGAGCATGTTTGGGATGCTCTGGATCGACGTGGATAACAGCGTGTTCCAGTTCCCGCCAATATTCAGCAACTTCGCACAGCAATTGAAGAGGAGTGGGACAACATTCCACAGGCCTCAATCAACAGCATGATCAACTCTACAGTATGCAAAGGAGTTGTGCCATGCTGCATGATTTTCGTATCCACGCCCCTACTTTTTTTTTAAGGTATCTGTGACCAACAGATGCATATCTGTATTCCCAGTCATGTGGAATCCATAGAATCCTTCCTTATATGAACTGTAACTCAGTAAAATCTTTGAAATTGTTGAATGTTGTGTTTATATTTTATAAACATTATTTCATTTTTTTACATTTACATTTTAGTCATTTAGCAGACGCTCTTATCCAGAGCGACTTACAGTAGTGAGTGCATCAATTTTTCATACTTTTTCGTACTGGTTCCTCTTGGGAATTAAACCCACCAACTGAGCCACACGGGACCCACCCAACAGTACGTTTTGCAGATCATAGAGTAATGTATGTTCATCCTTCAGCCTAAAGACAATGGCAGAGCTATAAATAGACCCCAGAGTATAGCCTGAGTTACCGAGTGGGGGATTAATTTAATCAAGTGATTTACACCGAGAGAAATCTCAGCCCATTCAAACTGTTAGAGCCACACAGAAAGAAAGGGGCTGCGGTGGTTTGCTGAATATCGTGGCCTACAGCTCCTCAGCACGCCTGAAAAGATGGAGAGACTGGCTGAGGAGGAGACTCTGAAGGAGCACTCTATAGCTGGCTCACGTGGCGTGGCGAGTCCAGAGGGAGAGCTGCTTTAGAGGGAGAGATACAGATAGAGAAGGGTAGAGAGAGAAGTGGAGACAGATGGGGAGGGAGAGAGGGTAGTGGATGAGAAGTGAAAATATGGAGAGCGAGAGAGAGAGAGAGAGAGAGAGAGAGAGAGAGAGCGAGAGAGAGAGCGAGAGAGAGAGATGAACAGTATGATCTTAATTTGAGCTAGTTTGCTACAGCATGAAAATAATCATGCAGCAACAGGAAATGTAAATTATTATGTGGATTATAATTGGACATTTTTGTAGGGGTTGCTACATTTTTCGTAAGGGAAAACAAACTTCAGAAGCCTTTTTAAACCTCAAATACACTACACGTTTTATATTTCCTGTTCTTATGCAACAGGGTGATCAAATTAAGATCCTACATCTGTATGAAGTCTAAAGCAGAAACTAAAGAATGAAAGGGTGGGGGGAACAAAACTTTGTGACTTTTCTGAGCTGGGCTGGATTAATTTTTCAAATACTTTTACTATTTGCTCTAGTCTGCCTCGAGTACCTGAAGGGCAGTTTGCAAAATTGTGACTACTCTTTTGGTTATATTGTGCCAGGAAAGTTCAATCAAGCCCAGATAAAGTATTTGAAAGGATTTCAAATAGTATTTGAACCCAGGTCTGGAGGGTTGTCAGGGTACAGTACACTGTGCTCCTCTACATATTTAATCTCTCTCTATTTATAAAGCACATACCCCATTGAATTATTAATCAAGCGCTCTTCTTCTCTCTCTGCCCCTTCTGTTCGCTGTTCACGCAAATGGTTGTCACTAAACAAAATGTGTCACTACCGACATACACTTTATCAACAGACCAAGTCTTCCATTTCCTTCAGAATCCTCCTCTTCCAGGCTTGTGAAAATCATTTTCTTATTCACTTGGGAAATGTCTCTTATGTTGTGTTGTTATGGGCTGGATAATAGTAGATCACAAATGTTCCTTGAAAGTTCACCATAAGACAATTCTCTCATTGTGGAGCTTTTCATAGTTTTGGGCACCCTCGTAGTTTTCCTCTCTCCTCCTTTGTCTGCGCCCATGACTTGAGAGCATGTTTCATTGTACATTAATTCAGATGGTATTGTGGAAGGGAACCTTTCTCTAGCACAGTGACCTTTAGAGGCGGTAGCTCAGTGGAGCTCAGTGGAGCCGTGGCTGATCCAGCAGCCAGCCTTCTCCCATGCAGCCTGTAATGAAACATGAAAGGACATGAAAGAGAATAAGACAGGGAGGATGGGACAGAGACGGCAACACAGTCAGCACTGAGGACCGGAATGATGACAAACTGGGAATCACACAAAGTGCAGATTTATAGATTTATACACACACACACACACACACACACACACACAAACACACACACACACACACACACACACACACCGACTGGCTCATAAGGCCTTATCACATACTTCCAAATATGTCAAATCATTAGTCTCTCCCAAAGCTGAGAAAAATTCACACCTACACTGTCTTTTTCATCAACTCTCAGCTACGATAAACCTTTTGGTGCAGCACAAAGATATGGAATGCATAACAAGGCTGTGTGTATTTTTTTAATGCAAGGTGTTGAATTTGTACAATATGATTTTAGATCAGTGATCATTTTTTGTCAGATATTTGTAATTTCTTAGAAATGTTTGTGCAAGGAATAGACTGTGTTGTTGGTACTGGTAACAAAATACATACCAACTACTGTGAGAGTGGCCAGAGAATGGTCAGAGTATAATAGTATAGATACAAAAATAAATAAAAATGGCGGTTATTGGTGGACTCCAGTCTCTAGCTTTGGAACCAGAACAGTATGTGAGTCAGGGCAATCAGAGCCGGCAATGCGTCCCAAATGGCACCCTATTCCGTACATAGTGCACTACTTTTCACCAGGGCCCATAATGGCTGATTGACAGATAAAGTGTTTAATAGCTCTGCAGTCATTAAGTTGCCAAGGGGGAGGGCGCTGCAAGTGGAGGGAATTATGGGACGCAAAGAAAAACTGAATGAGTTCATCATCCAGGAAGGACTTCACAGCTGCTGTCACAAGTGCCCCAACAATTACTCTGTCTGTGTGTGTGTGTGTGTGCATGTGCGTGCAAGTCTTCAGTGATATAGCCATCCTGACCTCCTTGGTGGTTGTCTGGACACTGGACACTGTGCTTTGCTAGTCCTAGAATACTTGCTAGTCCTAGAATACTAAGCAACCCATTATTATTTTTACAATAGTATGGGTGCTAATATTGTCAGAGGAAGGCCCTAAAAATTGTCAAAGACTCCAGCCACCCTAGTCATAGACTGTACCGCAGCGCCAAGTCTAGGTCCAAAAGGCTTCTTAACAGCTTCTACCCCCAAGCCATAAGACTGCTGAACAGCTAATCAAATGGCTACCCAGACTATTTGCATTGTCCCCCCCCCCCCCCTTTTACGCTGCTGCTACTCTCGGTTTCTTATCTATGCATAGTCACTTTAACTCTACCTACATGCACATATTACCTCAATTACCTTCACTAACCGGTACCCCCTGTACTGTATCTATCCTCGCTACTGTTATTTTACTGCAGCTCTTTAATAGTTTGTTATTTATATTTTTTACTTATCTATTTTTTACATAACACTTATTTTTCTTAAAACTGCATTGTTGGTTAAGGGCTTGTAAGTAAGCATTTCACTGAGAGATCTACACCTGTTGTATTCGGCGCATGTGACAAACAAAACTTTATTTGATATCCCCCCCTTCTTTGGTCTGTCTTCACAGGCTTCACAGCATATCCCCCTTCTTTGGTCTGTCTTCACAGGCTTCACAGCATATCTCCCTTCTTTGGTCTGTCTTCACAGGCTTCACAGCATATCCCCCTTCTTTGGTCTGTCTTCACAGGCTTCACAGCATATCCCCCTTCTTTGCCTTGAGAAAGCTGATTTTGTATCACACCATTCATGCTGTGACGGTTGCCTGGGAAGCTGTGCAGACAGAGTAGATGTTGAATTTTCTAAAATGTCTATCATTACAGCTTGATGATAGTGGAGAGACAAGAGGAGATGGAAAGTTAAATAATAATACCCCCCCCCCCATCATGATTAGCCCCAATGAGCTACAAGCTACATCAACTGTAAGACAACAACCCACACAATGGAACGACTGTGAAGACACATCACACAGGCACATACACAGGCGCACACATTCATTGTTAATATTGTTATATGGCGATATTATACAATTTGTATTGTAGATATGTAGTGGTACTGTTATATGATGTACTGTTTTATATTTCATTTTTTGTGGGATGGAAGAGTAGCTTGGCAGCATCTAATGGGTATCCCTAATAAATACAATAGAATGGAAAAATACAATTTTACAATACACACCGCAACTCTTTTTGTGGATAACATTCCTTCGTGTTATCTGTGTGCTGGCAGTTCTCAGACTCTTAAGGTTTAGGGATGGAAGAACAAAAACAGTGACTATCAGTTGTGTTACAGAGAATATACCGTTCACAAGTCAAAGCAGCCACAACCACAGCTGCTTTTTTATCTAACGTTAACCCCCTGATCCCCCCTAAATGTTGGCTACTCTGTCATACTCATCAAAATCTGATACTTACATTATGGTCAGCGCTTTCAAGATCCACTGTCAATGACGGTACAACATCCGTCTTCAGGATTAGCTTCCTGGCAAGACCCATTGAATGTTCTCCCCAATTGATAAAGCAACTTCCCTTTAAATGGGCACTGCACACGCGTGACATGATCATAATTTTCTGTGCAGCCTGTCCACCTGAAAGGATAAGCAGCCACTGCTGTCGGATGTCTTCATTCTTTTGCTGGCATAAGTAGCTTGCTAGCTAAAAGTCCCACGACAGATGAAAGGATACCAGTATCTTTGAACGTACATTCTGCTTGAGCTAGCTACTATTGTAAACACATCGTTCGTGTCCAGTGTATGCTTGTTTGCAAACTTTGTTTGTACAGCTTTGACAGTGCTACTGATAGTAGTGGTGGCGCTTGGCTTGCACATGCAAATTTAGCACACACAACATTCTTTAAGGGCTTGTAAGTAAGCATTTCACTGTAAGATCTACAGCTGTTGTATTCGGCGCTTGTGGCAAATAAATTTGTATTTGATTTGATTTTGATTTGATTTAGTATTGTAAGCAACATGCTGTTGCTGTCTGGGCCTCTGCATAACATTAACTACAGCAGTGAGAAAACCTTACTTTAGATGTGTGAAAGAATGGGTGGATCCGCTGGAAAGGTTAGTAGCACAGCTAATTAAAAGAGACGTGTGTGTGTGTGTGTGTGTGTGTGTGTGTGTGTGTGTGTGCTTGCATGCGTATGTGTGTTCACATGCTTGTGTGTGTACGCGCATATACATCTATGTGTGTGTGTATGCGTGTGTTTGTGTGTGTGTTTGTTATCTGCATGTGGGTTAGCAGGGCTAATAGTTGGCTATGCTACACTCCTATTTCATAACGCTTATCAGTTTTACTGACATCTACCTTAATGACTTCCCACCATGGCTGCGTCTCAAATGGCACCCTATTCCCTATGTAATGCACGACTAGGACACATTAGTGCAAGGATACTCAGATAGATAGATAGATAGATAGATAGATAGATAGATAGATAGATAGATAGATAGATAGATAGATAGATAGATAGATAGATAGATAGATAGATAGATAGATAGATAGATAGATAGATAGATAGATAGATAGATAGATAGATAGATAGATAGATAGATAGATAGATAGATAGATAGATAGATAGATAGATAGATAGATAGATAGATAGATAGATAGATCCCCGAGGGGAAATTGCTTCGTCAAGCAGCTACGAAAAAACACAGGGCAGGTGCAAAATGCCAGAACGAAAAGACAGATACACGATACATGATACATAGAGTCTGGAGTGTAAATAAGCTATAAAAAGACATTGCATAGTATGGGTGGATGGCTGAATATGTATACTATACATTGTTACAGAATGTTAGGTTAAAAATATTGCAAGTTGATATAGATAAATAAGGAGTATTTGCATGGTTAACTATACTATACAGGTCGATGGCAGGGAAATACTTAAATAGCTAAAAGTGCGTATGATATAAGTGAGGGTAACCAGTCTGTATATTAATAGTTTACTTAATATACAGACTGGTTAAATTTACAGGTAAGTGAATATTTGCATGGTTACATTAACTGTACAGGTAAATGACAGGAAGATATACTTAAATAGCTAAATGTCTGTATGATATAATTTAGGGTAATAATAGTACTTCCCTTAAAATACAGTCCTTTGTGTAGGATTTAATTACAGATAAACACACATATTGCACATTCGATATACTGAAAGCAATACAACTGACAGGATACTGCATTCCTGAGTGAATGACTACGTAAGTACAGTCCAAGAATGACTTACAATATTGCACGTGATATGATATAACAACTGTACATGAATATGTATATACAGACCTGAATTAATAAATAAATAAGTCCTGAGTGAATGAGTGATTAGAGACCAGAGTTACTCACGGATGGATGGATGCCTAATTGTTAAACTAGGTCCTAACACCCCAACAGTTCCAGGTCTATGTTGCCGATGGCACGGCACCCCGGTGAGGCATTAAATAGTCTAATAGCCGCCGGCAGGAAGGACCTCCTGTAGCGCTCTCTGGCTATTATAGTTCAACTGTTGCAAAAAAAACTGACGAAAAACATACTACAGTCGTGGCAAAAAGTTTTGAGAATGACACAAGTATTGGTCTCCACAAAGTTTGCTGCCTCAGTGTTGATGATGGCAATTTGCATATACTCCAGAATGTCATGAAGAGTGATCAGATGAATTGCAATTAATTGCAAAGTCCCTCTTTGCCATGAAAATGAACTTAATCCCCAAAAAACATTCCACTGCCTTTCCACTGCATTTCAGCCCTGCCACAAAAGGACCAGCTGCCATCATGTCAGTGATTGTCTCATTAACAAAGGTGAGAGTGTTGACGAGGACAAAGCTGGAGATCACTCTGTCATGCTGATTGAGTCAGAATAACAGACTGGAAGCTTTAAAAGGAGGGTGGTGCTTGAAATCATTGTTCTTCCTCTGTCAACCATTGTTACCTGCAAGGAAACACGTGCCGTCATCATTGCTTTGCACAAAAAGGGCTTCACAGGCAAGGATATTGCTGCTGGTAAGATTGCACCTAAATCAACCATTTATCGGATCATCAAGAACTTCAAGGAGAGAGGTTAAATTGTTGTGAAGAAGGCGTCAGGGCGCCCAAGAAAGTCCAGCAAGCACCAGGACCGTCTCCTAAAGTTGTTTCAGATGCGGGATCAGGGCACCACCAGTGCAGAGCTTGCTCATAAATGGCAGCAGGCAGGTGTGAGTGACTCTGCACGCACAGTGAGGCAAAGACTTTTGGAGGATGGCCTGGTGTCAAGAAGGGCATTAAAGAAGCCACTTCTCTCCAGGAAAAACATCAGGGACTGACTGATATTCTGTAAAAGGTACAGGGATTGGACTGCTGAGGACTGGGGTAGAGTCATTTTCTCTGATGAATCCCCTTTCCGATTGTTTGGGCCATCCGGAAAACACCTTGTCCAGAGAAGACAAGGTGAGCGCTACCATCAGTCCTGTGTCATGCCAACAGTAAAGCATCCTCAGACCATTCATGTGTGGGGTTGCTTCTCAGCCAAGGGAGTGGGCTCACTCACAATTTTGCCTAAGAATACAGCCATGAATAAAGAATGGTACCAACACATCCTCTGAGAGCAACTTCTCCCAACCATCCAAGAACAGTTTGGTAACGACCAATGCCTTTTCCAGCATGATGGAGCACCTTGCCATAAGGCAAAAGTGATAACTAAGTGGCTCGGGGAACAAAACATAGACATTTTGGGTCCATGGCCAGGAAACTCCCCAGACCTTAATCCCATTAAGAACTTGTGGTCGATCCTCAAGAGGCAGGTGGACAAACAAAACCCACAACTTCTGACAAACCAAGCATTGATTATGCAAGAATGGCCTGCCATCAGTCAGGATGTGGACCAGAAGTTAATTGACATCATGCCAGGGCGGATTGCAGAGGTCTTGAAAAAGAAGGGTCAACACTGCAAATATTGACTCTTTGCATAAACTGAATGTCATTGTCAATGAAAGCCTTTGACACTTATGGAATACTTGTAATTATACTTCAGTGTACCATAGTAACTACTGACATAAAGATCTAAGAACACTGAAACAGCAAACTTTGTGGAGACCAATACTTGGGTCATTCTCAAAACTTTTGGCCACGACAGTAAAACAACAATTAACGCACAACAATGGGAGCTGCTTAACAGGCGACCACACAGGGCGGCGCCAATCCAGATGGCATGAGAGATACATACATGTATATTCCTACTATTAGGATTGCTACTATAAGGATTGGCCAGAGATTGCACTCACTTGGTTAATCCCAAATCTGAATCAGTCCCTGATTGGAGGGTAATGAATGAAAATCAGCTGTCCTTCAGACCTTAGAGGAAAGGGGGGGGGGGGGGGGGGGGTGATCTCTCTCTCTCTCTCTCTGGTTATCTCTTCAGATTAGAGTTGTCCTTCTCATATCTTTTTCTGGTGAGACCTCAGTGATTCACCATCTCCTCACTGAAGTCTTCAATCTGTCCCTCCAATCTGTGTGTGTGTGTTCTCTGCTTTCTGGGCTAGTATGTATGACTTGCATGGCCAGTGACTAACCCACACAGTGCGCGCGCACACACACATTACAAATCCACACACACACATTTGACATAGAGTATGGATTTGTTATGTGTGTGTGTGCGCATGTGCGTGTGTGTGTTCTGCTAGTTTTAGTCTGTGCCCCCTGTGTGCTAGTTCAGCTGTCTTTGTCAGCTCTCCTAATTGAAGGAATTTGTATCCTGTTGTATTGACAGCTACAGTGGCTTCGAAAGGAATAAAAAATGTATTAATTTTACATTAATACATTTAATAAATAAATTTAAACTCAGTTTTTCACAATTCCTGGCATTTAATCCTAGTAAAAATTCGCTGTCTTAGGTCAGTTAGGATCACCACTTTATTTTAAGAATGTGAGTAGAGAATGATCTATTTAAGCTTTTACTTCTTTCATCACATTCCCAGTGGGTCAGAAGTTTACATAAACTCAATTAGTATTTGGTAGCATTGCCTTTAAAATGTTTAACTTGGGTCAAACATTTCGGGTAGCCTTCCACAAGTTTCCCACAATAAGTTGGGTGAATTTTAGCCCATTCCTCCTGACAGAACTGGTGTAACTGAGTCAGGTTTGTAGGCCTCCTTGCTCGCACATGCTTTTTCAGTTCTGCCCACAGATTTTCTATAGGATTGAGGTCAGGGCTTTGTGATGGCCACTCTATTACCTTGACTTTGTTGTCCTTAAGCCATTTTGCCACAACTTTGGAAGTATGCTTGGGGTCATTGTCCATTTGGAAGACCCATTTGCGACCAAGCTTTAACTTCCTGAATGATGTCTTGAGATGTTGCTTCAATATATCCACATCATTTTCCTTCCTCATGATGCCATCTATTTTGTGAAGTGCACCAGTCCCTCCTGCAGCAAAGCACCCCCACAACATGATGGCTGCCACCCCCGTGCTTCACGGTTGGGATGGTGTTCTTTGGCTTGCAAGCCTCCCCCTTTTTCCTCCAAACATAACGATGGTCATTATGGCCAAACAGTTATATTTTTGTTTCATCAGACCAGAGGACATTTCTCCAAAAAGTACGATCTTTGTCCCCATGTGCAGTTGCAAATCGTAATCTGGCTTTTTTATGGCGGTTTTGGAGCAGTGGCTTCTTCCTTGCTGAGCGGCCTTTCAGGTTGTCGATATGGGACTTGTTTTACTGTGCATATAGATACTTTTGTACCCGTTTCCTACAGCATCTTCACAAGATCCTTTGCTATTGTTCTGGGATTGATTTGTACTTTTCGAAGTACGTTCATCTCTAGGAGAAAGAACGTGTCTCCTTCCTGAGCGTTATGACGGCTGCTTGGTCCCATGGTGTTTATACTTGCGTACTATTGTTGGTACAGATGAACGTGGTACCTTCAGGCGTTTGGAAATTGCTCCCAAGGATGAACCAGGCTTGTGGAGGTCTGCAATTGTTTTTCTGAGGTCTTGGCTGATTTCTTTTGTTTTTCCCATGATGTCAAGCAAAGAGGCACTGAGTTTGAAGGTAGGTCTTGAAATTCATCCACAGGTACACCTCCAATTGACTCAAATGATGTCAATTAACCTATCAGAAGCTTCTAAAGCCATGACATAATTTTGTGGAATTTTCCAAGCTGTTTAAAGGCACAGTCAACTTAGTGTATGTAAACTTCTGACCCACTGGAATTGTGATATAGTGAATTATAATCTGTAAACAATTGTTGGAAGAATTACTTGTGTCCTGCACAACCGACTTGCCAAAACTATAGTTTGTTAACATGAAATATGTGGAGTGGTTGAAAAATGAGTTTTAATGACTTCAACCTAAGTGTATGTAAACTTCCGACTTCAACTATACATGTATGTTAGATACACCTTTGGCAGCAATTACAGCTGTGAGTCTTTTTGGGAAAGTCTCTAATAGCTTTGCAGATCTGGATTGTTTCATTCTTTAAGATCTGTCAAGTTGGTTGTTGATCATTGCTAGACAGCCAATTGTATGTCTTCCCATAGATTTTCAATTTAAGTCAATACTGTAACTAGTCCACTCAGGAACATTCAATGTCATCTTGGTAAGCAACTCTAGTGTATATTTGGCCTTGTGGTTTAGGTTATTGTCCTTCTGAAAGGTGAATTTGTCTTCTAATATCTGGTAGAAAACAGACTGAACCAGGTTTTCCTCTAGGGTTTTGCCTGTGACTAGCTCCAATCCGTTTCCTTTTATCCTAAAAAACTCCCTAGTCCTTGCTGATGACAGGCATATCCATAAAAATGCAGCCACCAGCATGGATGAAATAGGAAGAGTTGTACTAAGTGATTGTCACGACTGGGTGTTTGGGGAGACCAAGACGCAGCGCAGGGATAGTTCGACATTCTTTTATTTTACTATGTAATCCTTTCTTGTATGAATTACTATGTATAATAAAACTTAAAATGCGAACCACTACACAACACAAACACGATACGACAAACGTCACGTTCAAAATTAAACACTATATCAGAACGTAACAAAGAACACTTACTTCACCCGTGACTGGAGGAATATAATACGACATATACCTATAACGACCCACACCCGCGTGAGGGACAGACTCAACATATATTGGATCCCTAATTAGAGACAACGGGTAGCAGCTGCCTCTAATTAGAGATCCACCCAAAACCCACAAAGAAACAGAAAAGAACGACACTGTCAGACTCTGACCATAGCTACATAGAGAAGCCTATTGCTTGTGATGTGTTGTGTTGGATTTGCCCCCCCAAAAATGCTTTCTTTTCAGGACAGAAAGTACATTTCTTTGCCACAGTTTTGCAGTGTTACTTTTTGCAGTGTGCCTTGTTGCAAAAAGGATGTTTAGTAATATTTGTATTCTGTATTCTACAATGTTGTTGATCCGTCCTCAGTTTTCTCCTATCACAGACATTAAACTATGTAACTGTTGAAAAATTACTATTGGGCATATGGTGAAATCCTTGAGCAGTTTCCTTCCTCTCCGGCAACTGATTTAGGAAGGAAGCCTTTATGGGTGTATTGAGACACCATCCAAAGCCTAATGCATAACTTCACCATGCTCAAAATGATATTCAGTGTCTGCTTTTTTATTTCTTTACCCACCAATCGGTGGCCTTCTTTGCGAGGCTTTGGGAAACCTGCCTGGTCTTAGTGGTTGAAAATGTGCTCAACTGAGGCACCTTACAGATAATTGTATGTTTGTGGTGTAAAGATGGGTTAGTCATTAAAAAATAATGTTGAACACTATTATTGCACACAGAGGGAGTCCATGTAACTTATTATATGATATGTTAAGGACATTTTTACTCCAGAACAATGTGCTTAAAAAATGCAGCTTTTCATTTAAAATCTAAACACAAAATTCCACTTTGACTATGTGGGATATTGTGTGTAGATTAGTGACACAAAAACTCAATTTAATAAAGGTTAGAATTTAGACTTTGCCCTTAACCCATCGGTCAGGGTCAGATATTTCTTATTCCCCTGATGGTTAGGGTTGGGCTTGGGGGTAGGGTAATCTGATCCTAGATCTGTGGTTAAGGGCAACATCTATCTCAAGTGTTTTAGAAACACTTGCAGTCTGTAATTTATTCATTAATTCATGTGGCGGGAGCAATGCGTAGCATTAGCGTGGCTTTCCATAATAGACTAATTTACAGCCACACCTCCTACGTCCACACTGCAAACCTCATCAATCACAATGTTCTCCTAGCAAGAGCCATGCATACCTTACACTGCTACAGATCAAGATAAATCATGTAGAGGGAGAACTAATGATCCTGTGTGTGTGTGTCTGTGTGTGCATGTGCAGGGTTGGGTAGGTTACTTTCTAAATGTAATCCGTTACAGTTACTAGTTACCTGCCCAAAATTGTAATCAGTAACGTAACTTTTGGATTGAACGACATTCATTGCAGGATAAATCAATGTTAAAGTTTACATAGCTGGCCAGATATGGATGTTAAATTTTACTTTATGGGTTGGTTATGCAGTCTTCTTCTAACCCATTGCTTTCTACTACATATAATAATACGATACGATTATATCTTTACATTAAAAACCAAAGTCTATCAGAATTCCAGTCATTCCAATAAATCTTATACCCCTTGAGCTTCAAGAATAGGATTTGGAAATATGGAAGTAGATTAGACAAATTGTTTCACCTGAGCATAACCTTAAAACCAAGGACTTATTAGCCAGCCCTACTCTGTTGTTTATGATATTGTTGTCATGGAGGACTGATTGGGCTCATTGAGTCGAGTTGAAAAATAAATGCTGCGCTCATGGAATGGCATGCTTTGAGCACTTCTGAAAAGTGCTATTTACATGTGAAAAATGAGTTTCATATGCTATATTTGCTATAGGCCTATTGTTTACCTTTTTGTTGGTGACACTTTGGTATCTTGATAACATGCCGCTGTTTAAAGGGCAAATCCACAGATGAAAGAATAACAAAACGGTCGCCCCGCCTCTGTTTTGGTAAAAAGCTGAGGGATGGGCATGGAGAAATGTAACCACTCTCAGATTAATAGACAGAGCTATGAATGGAAGTACTGACCATCCAATTATTGTTTTAACGATGTTATGAGGCTATACAGTGTTTGTTTTCATTTACAATGTTTACAAACATTGGAGAAAAACGTTTGGTTCTCATGAGGCATTTATACGTTTTATTCTTCAAGAATTAATGGATATACAGTATACCGTATACAGTTGAAGTTTACATACACATTAAAACTCATTTTTCAACTTCTCCACAGATTTCATGTTAACAAACTATAGTTTTGGCAAGTCGGTTAGGACTTTGTGCATGACACAAGTAATTCTTCCAACAATTGTTTACAGAAAGATTATTTCAGAAGTTTACATACATTAAGTTGACTGTGCCTTTAAACAGCTTGGAAAATTCCATAAAATTATGTCATGGCTTTAGAAGCTTCTGATAGGCTAATTGATATCATTTGAGTCAATTGGAGGTGTACCTATGGGTGTATTTCAAGGCCTACCTTCAAACTCAGTGCCTCTTTGCATGACATCATGGGAAAATCAAAAGAAATTAGCCAAGACCTCAGAAATAAATTTGTAGACCTCCACAAGTCTGGTTCATCCTTGGGAGCAATTTCCAAACGCCTGAAGGTACCACGTTCATCTGTAAAAACAATAGTATGCAAGTATAAACACCATGGGACCAGGCAGCCTCCATAACGCTCAGGAAGGAGACGCGTTCTGTCTCCTAGAGATGAACGTACTTTGGTGCGAAAAGTGCAAATCAAACCCAGAACAACAGCAAAAGACCTTATGAAGATGCTGGAGGAAACAGGTACAAAAGTATCTATATCCACAGTAAAACGAGTCCTATATCGACATAACCTGAAAGGCCGCTAAGCAAGGAAGACGCCACTGCTCCAAAAACCGCCATAAAAAAGCCAGACTACGGTTTGCAACTGCACATGGGGACAAATATCAAACTTTTTGGAGAAATGTCCTCTGGTCTGATGAAACAAATATAGATCTGTTTGGCCATAATGACCATCATTAGGTACAACAAAGTCAAGGTATTGGAGAGGCCATTACAAAGCCCTGACCTTAATCCTATAGAAAATCTGTGGGCAGAACTGAAAAAGCGTGTGCGAGCAAGGAGGCCTACAAACCTGACTCAGTTACACCAGTTCTGTCAGGAGGAATGGGCCAAAATACACCCAACTTATTGTGGGGAGCTTGTGGAAGGCTACCCGAAACGTTTGACCTAAGTTAAACAATTTAAAGGCAATGCTACCAAATACTAATTGAGTGTATGTACATTTCTGACCCACTGGGAATGTGATGAAATAAATAAAAGCTCAAATAAATCATTCTTTCTACTATTATTCTGACGTTTCACATTCTTAAAATAAAGTGGGGATCCTAACTGACCTAACACAGGGAATTTTTACTAGGATTAAATGTCAGGAATTGTGAAAAACTGAGTTTAAATGTATTTGGCTAAGGTGTATGTAAACTTCCGACTTCACAACTGTGTATATATATACAGTATATAGCAACTACAGATTGCCCCTTTAAATCTATCAAAACTGTGCAAGTTTGAGCATGTGTCCATCAGGCATATGGATTTTTTTTTTTTATCAGCATGAATCAGATTGAGTAATAAAATACCAAGGCTGGGATTCGCACTATTCAGCTGTTGCAAGAGCGCATTTTTCACTGGCTGTCCACTGGTTTCAAAAACAATGATTGATAGGCAGCTTAAACTTCTTGAATTCAAGCATTATTGGGTTCAAATACACATTTAGGTTTGTGAACAGCCATCCACAACAACCACAATTCGTAAGGCGCAAATAGCTAAATGAGAGAGCAGCAGTGTGATTCATATCAATGCGGTATGTAGATATCAATAGTAAGTGATATCCGTATCAACGTAGACTACACCACTGGTAATCTTTGGATGCCGACAGCAGTCGCACCATTTGAAGACATAGCTTGGACTGTAGCCTACAAAAGTCTATTCCTGCTCTTTTCCTGTGATCCATCAAACACATTTGGTGTGTCATCATAGTGGTCTCTGACTTGTGGTCAGACTCGCTCAGGTGGAACAAACTTAAACTTGCGCCTTTTTTCCAATGCTGATTTTAATGTCATTGAGAAAAGAGAGAAGATTCTGTAATCTGATTACAATATTTTTGCTGGTAACGTAATGGATTATAGTCAACTGTAATGTAACCAGTTACTCCCCAACCCTGTGCATGGGTGCGTGTGTTTCCTATGTTTGTGTGTAAATGGTGATATTCATTTGGATGAGGGGAAGTTTCCATTCTGTGATGCTCACAAGACCAGGTGCATGCACGTCCAGAATTAGGCTGAAAATGGCTGTGTGAACGTTGAAAATGGCGTGTGTGTGTGCAGGAAAGTGAATTGTGTCTAAGTGTAATAATTACCAACATGGATGACTAATCCATCTCACGTGTTAGAGTGTGTGTGCATGTGAGTCTGTGTGTGTGTGCGCGCTACAAACTGTGTTTGTGTGCTAATGTATGTGTGTGTGTGTGTTTAATGTGTGTAATTCTGCTCTCCGGCACGTGTGTGTGTGGGGTGAAAGCGCTGACAGAACCCCTGTCCCATTTATACGTCCCTGTCACAGAGAGGTTGGAAATAGACTAACAGGAAGTGTTGAACAGCTGTCACAGTCATGGCTGGGCTTTCACATGGAAAGAAGACAGAGAGAGAGAGAGAGAGAGAGAGAGGAGAGAGAGAGAGAGAGAGAGAGAGAGAGAGAGAGAGAGAGAGAGAGAGAGAGAGGAGAGAGAGAGAGAGAGAGAGAGAGAGAGAGGAGAGAGAGAGAGAGAGAGAGAGAGAGAGAGAGAGAGAGAGAGAGAGAGAGAGAGAGAGAGAGAGAGAGAGAGAGAGAGAGAGAGAGAGAATCGGGCAGTAGATAATTAGGTCCATATTGGCACACTATGCATAGCGCTCCACTGTGTATGTGTGTAAGTACTAGCTTATTATTAGGCCTATTTCTCTCACTGTCCCGACCAAGAGAGTTGAAAGAATGAAAAATCTAGCTTCAAATGCCTTTTAATTTATTTCCCACTTGTGCTCTCTCTCTCTCTCTCTCTCCTTCTCTCTCTGTCTTTCATTCTCTCTCACACAGACTGTGCAGAGGGAGATAATTGGGTGCCATTTGTGCGGCGTTCCGTTTGCAGAATGATTGACTTGGGGAAAGCTTATGCAAGAGAAACGTTTGGGAGAGTACGAGAACAAAAATAAATATGAATATCGATGATCTGCTAATCTTTTTTCAGCACTTCTGATTGATGATTGATGTGGATGAATTGTAGAAAGCCTAAAAGGGGTTGTGGATTTTGGAACAGCAACTGCAGAATTCATATGGATTCATGTTGAATTCCAAGGGGTCTGCGGCCTTTAAACATCCTATATCCTAATCAACATCCTATATCCTAATAACCATTCTATATCCTAATAACCATTCTATATCCTAATAACAATTCTATATCCTAATAACCATTCTATATCCTAATAAACATCCTATATCCTAATAAACATCCTATATTCTAATAAACATACTATATCCTAATAAACACCCTATATCCTAATAAACACACTATATCCTTATACACAATCTATGTTTTTATATACTAAAACCACACTATATCCTTTTTTATACCCATTCTAAACCCATCCTATGTGCTTGAACCAATCCTGAACTCAGGATTCAGTGCTCCGTAGGACTGAGGTGAGTGTGCCCCGCATGGGTTGGGCAGACTGCGAGTGGTGGAGGGAGGGCCTGCATACTGCTGTTTTCAGGCAGTGACTCAGACTCACCCTCCTGGAGATGCAGCAGCTTTCTCCTCTTAGATGTTGAGTCCCCTATATGGGTTCTAGACCGGTTCTGACTAACATTTTGGTTTGCAGAGCACTCTGTGAAAGCCGCAGGGTCCCGTGCCAGAAAGCCCCATATGATTGCTCTCCGCTTCCACTCTCTCAGCGGTGCTGACTTAAAGTGTCAGGTTTCAGACACCACATTTGCATTAAGTGTCATATTTTCTGGCCTATCCAGACAAAGAATCGATTTGCTCTTCCTCTGTACAATGGAGGCCAGACAAATTATCGATTATCTTTTCCTCTGAGCAAGTGAGTACAACTTGGGAGACGGCAAACAAGCGATGACAGTCTAGCGAGTCCAACTGTTGGGGATTCATCTCGCTGTGAAAATCTCAGCTGTATTTAGAACATGAAAAAATACGAAATAATTTCATAGAATTTAAAGAAGACCACTCTCCATTGGTCATAGAAGGGCAAAATCACTTTGTGCTTAAAGCTGGAGTTCAAGGATTGTTACTATATTTAGAAAGCATTTTCAGTCATTTTAAGCCAAAGATAATATATGATTTTCATAATTTTGTACTATGTACTTGAGCTTGTATCCTCAGCAATTTTTAACTATTCCTGTGATATTGCGAGGGGTGAAAGTGAGTGATGAGGCTAAGAACGAGCGAGAGAGAGGAAATTAGCGTATATAGGAATTTAATATAAAGAAAAGACAGCAATACACATAGAAAGACTAATAACCCGCAAGGGTTGAACAGAAAACATGGAGTTAAATAGTGACCCTGATGACCGATGAGGAACAGGTGTGGGTCATCAGGGTGTTGCTACCATCTTCCCCCGACCGCCGGTTAGAACGCCGGCGAGGATGATCGCTGGAGAGAAGGAGGGACCGGTGCTCTGCGCGGGGCATTCGTTACAGTACCCCCCCCCCCCCCCTAGGCGCGGCTCCCGACGTCGCCACTCGCCGGCGCCCTGGACGACCCCGAGGGCGAGGTGCTGGTTGATCCGGACGGCGAGCATGGAACTCTGTGGTAAGCGACGGATCGCAGATGTCCGCCGCCCGAACCCAGCTACGCTCCTCAGGGCCGTATCCCGCCCAGTCCACCAGGTACTGGATCCGACCCTGCCATAGCCGAGAGTCCAGCACCTTGTCCACTCGATATGCCAGACCCCCAGCTACCTCCGTTGGTGGTGGAGGCGCCACTGCAGGTCCGGACCCCCCTAGTGGACCAGGAACCACCGGTCTGAGGAGAGAGACATGGAAAGAGGGAGACAGGTTGTTATAAGGTGGTGTGAGTCTCAACCTATAGGTGACCTCGTTCACTCTCCGAAGGACCGTGAATGGTCCCACATACCGGGGTTCTAGCTTATGACTGGGCAAACAGAGCTGGAGGTTCCTCGTGGACAGCCAGGCTTTATCCCCTGGGTGGAACACTGGAGCCTCACTCCGCCGCCTGTCCGCCTGTGTCTTTTGCTGCAGAACTGCCTGCTGCAGACGGACCCTAGCGGCGGACCAGACTCCCTCAGCCTTCCCAAACCACTCCTCCACCGCCTGAATTTCACTAGAACCCCTCCCCCAGGGGCACAAACGGGGCTGAAAACCCAGTACCACCTGGAAGGGGGTCAGACCAGTGGAGGCGTGGCGCAGGGAGTTCTGAGCGTATTCCGCCCAGGGAAGGAAACGGGTCCACTCACCTGGCTGTTCCATGCAATACGCCCGAAGGAACCTCCCCAGTTCTTGGTTGGTGCGCTCCGCTTGCCCATTCGCCTGAGGGTGGTACCCGGATGTGAGACTGACCGCGACCCCCAGTTTGGACATGAACGCCTTCCACACACGAGAGGTGAACTGGGGACCCCGGTCAGACACGATGTCCTCCGGAAGTCCATACTGTCGGAAGACCTGTTGAAAGAGCACCTCAGCGAACTGTAGAGCAGAGGGGAGGCCGGGTAGTGGTATGAAGCGCACCATCTTAGAGAACCGGTCCACTACCACGGCGATGGTGGTCTTCCCCTCTGCTGGCGGTAGATCGGTGAGGAAATCTACCGCGATGTGAGTCCAAGGCCGCTGAGGTACTGGTAGGGGATGGAGCTTTCCTGTTGGAGCCGTTCTCGGCGCCTTGGACTGTGCGCACACCACACAAGACAGTACATAATGACGCACAGTCCTCCCCATGCCCGGCCACCAATACTTCTCCCGGAGCGCCTCCAGGGTCCGACTGATACCTGGGTGCCCGGTGGCAGGTGTTGTGTGTGCCCAGGTTACCAGCCTTCCCCGCACTCTCCTTGGAACGTAGACCTTCCCCGGAGGGCAGGTTGCTGGGGTAGGATCCCGTCTCCCTGCTCGTTGAATCTCTGTGTCGATGTCCCAGGAGACGGGTCCTACAATACATGATGGAGGCAGGATGGGGACGTCCTGCCTCGTCTCTGCCCCCCGGTCGTGGATGCGGGAGAGTGCGTCCGCCCTGCCATTTTTTGTTCCCGGGCGATAGGTCAGGGTGAACTGGAAGCGCTCAAAAAACAAAGTCCAGCGGGCCTGTCGGGGGTTAAGGCGCCGGGCTGCCCTGATGTATTCCAGGTTCCGATGATCCGTCAGGACAGTGAACGGCTCATGAGCGCCCTCTAGCCAATGTCTCCACTCCTCCAATGCCAACTTTACCGCCAGTAGCTCTCGGTCACCCACGTCGTAGTTCCTCTCTGCAGCAGTCAGCTTTTTGGAAAAGTACGCACAGGGGTAGAGCAGGGGAGGGTTCCCCTGCTGCTGAGAGAGGACCGCCCCTACCCCGACCTCCGATGCGTCTACCTCGACCGTGAAGGGCTTCAGCGGGTCTGGGTGGCGGAGCAGAGGAGCTGTGGTGAATCGGCCCTTCAAGTCGAGAAAAGCCTTCTCGGCACTCGGGGTCCAGGTGAGGCGTTGAGGGTTTCCTTTCAACAACGACGTGAGTGGCGCTGCGATGGAGCTATAGCCCTTAATAAACCGGCGGTAAAAGTTGGCGAAACCGAGGAAGCTTTGGAGCCCTTTAATGTCCCGAGGGACTGGCCATGACCTGACTGCCTCTACCTTCAACTCTTCCATCTTCACCCCCTCCGGAGAAATACGATACCCGAGGAAGGAGACGGCCGTTTGGTGGAAGGCGCATTTTTCCTCCTTGACATACAGCTGGTTCTGTAATAAACGGCGGAGGACAGCACGAACGTGCGTCACGTGTTCTGAGAACGTCGGGGAGTACACTAGGATATCATCGATATATACCACTACATACCTCCCCGACATATCCCGAAATACCTCATTCAGAAAAGACTGTAATACCGCGGGGGCATTGGCGAGTCCATATGGCATCACTAGGTATTCATAGTGACCTGACGCCGTGCTAAATGCGGTCTTCCACTCATCTCCCTCCCGGATTCGTATAAGGTTGTATGCGCTCCGGAGGTCTAGCTTGGTGAAGAAACGCGCTCCCCGTAGCTGCTCTATGGCCGCAGGAACGAGGGGCATTGGATATCGGAACTTCGTTGTCACCTCATTTAGTCCGCGATAGTCAATGCACGGCCTTAATCCCCCGTCCCTCTTTTTCACAAAAAAAAAGCTAGCTGAAGCAGGGGACGTAGAATGGAGAATATGCCCCTGCTCCAGTGCCTCTCGGATATACGTCTCCATATTATCCGTTTCGACCATAGAGAGCGGATATATACGTTTCCGGGGAGGCATGCCACCAGGCATCAGGTCGATGGCACAATCCCAATCACGGTGTGGAGGGAGACATTTGGCTTTTTCTTTGGAGAACACTCCGCGTAGATCTTCATATTCGGGCGGAATGTTCCCCGGGAGGGCACTTTCCGGACTCTCCACCGATGTTGCCCCTACCGTCGTTGGAATACAGGTCTTCCTACATTTATCCGACCATCCCAGAATCCTCTGTGCGCTCCAGCTGATGGTAGGGTTGTGCTGCTGGAGCCAGGGAAGTCCCAAGATGACCGGATGTATGGACGACGAGATCACCAACAATTCCAGCCTCTCTCGATGGCAGCCGTGAATGGTGAGGGTGACTGGACGGGTAACGTGGGTAATGGAACCGGAACCTACCGGCCTTCCATCCAGAGCCTGAACTGGCAGGGAGGACCTCAAACGGCGCAACGGCAGCCGGAGAGCGTCAACTAAAGTCCGGTCAATGAAACTCCCCGCCGCTCCGGAGTCAATCAGGGCTGTGGATACATAATCGGGGAAGTTACCAGACAGCACAACTGAACAGCAGAAAGGTCTGGCGATTTTCTCAGCCCGTAAAACACTTACTGTGCCCACCTGAGCCATCCGGCCACTTACCCCTTTCCTGCGTCCTGCTGGCACAGAGGGGCATGCCCTCCTGACATGACCCCTCTCCCCGCAGTACAGACAAAGTCCCTGACGACTCCGTCGCTCTCTCTCCTCTGCGGAGAGTCTCGTGATCCCCACCTCCATCGGCTCATGTTCCGGCTCGGATCGAGGAAGGGGAGAATGCGCACGGCGCACCAGTTGGTCACGGTCTCGGAGCTGACCGTCGATGGCAATGGCCCGGGCGATGTAGGCGTCCAGGGGCATAGATTGACTCACACAGGCCAGCTCCATTTGGACCTCCACCCGCAGCCCCCTACGGAAGGCGGTCCTAAGAGCCGGCTCGTTCCACCCACTGGACGCCGCCAGCGTCCGGAATGACAGGGCATACTCCGAGGCCGTGCCCTTCCCCTGGGCAAGGCGCATAATCCGCTCGCCCGCATCTCTCCCCTCCGCTGGATGGTCAAATACGGCTCGGAACTGAGCGACGAATTTAGGAACCGACCGTAACTCTTCGGATCCGCTCTCCCACAGTGACGTTGCCCACTCGAGTGCACGCCCCGTGAGGAGAGTGATCATCGTGTGGACCTTCTCCGAATCGGGCACTGGCTGATCGCCCAAATACAGCTCGCACTGAAGAAGGAACCCACGACAACCCTCCGGATTGCCATCATATTTGTCTGGGGTGGCTCTCCGGAGTTCTCCTCTCGGGACGTGCCGAGACTCCACACGATCGGGTGCTGGGGGCGCAGTAGCTCCCTGTGAAGCCACCGGGTGTTCCCCGCTCGATCGTGCCGCCATGAGAGACATCATATCCCCGAGAGCCTTAACCAACCCGGCGACCTGTGTCTCCATGGCCTGGAGCCTCTCCTCCAGCTCTGGAGACCTACCGGGTGTCCCAGCTCCCCCCACGTGCCCGTCCATGGAGACCTAGGGATATGAGTGAGAAAAGAAAAGAGTTAACGGTGAAGATGACAAAAACAGGTAAGTGAAAAAAAATAAAAGGTGCCTCTGGTTGGGCGGGTTATTCTGTGATATTGCGAGGGGTGAAAGTGAGTGATGAGGCTAAGAACGAGCGAGAGAGAGGAAATTAGCGTATATAGGAATTTAATATAAAGAAAAGACAGCAATACACATAGAAAGACTAATAACCCGCAAGGGTTGAACAGAAAACATGGAGTTAAATAGTGACCCTGATGACCGATGAGGAACAGGTGTGGGTCATCAGGGTGTTGCTACCATCTTCCCCCGACCGCCGGTTAGAACGCCGGCGAGGATGATTGCTGGAGAGGAGGAGGGACCGGTGCTCTGCGCGGGGCATTCGTTACAATTCCAGACCTTTCTAAAACTATGCAACATCACCAGTTATTGTTTATGGCGATGTCATGAAAAATTATTACATTTGGGTATGTCTATTTAGGCAGAAATCTACGTTTTGCCCTATCATCTCAGTTCCATCAATAATACAGCATGCTGCTCCACTCCTCCTCCTCTTCTTTCTCCACTTCCTCTTCTTCCTCCTCTTCTTCCCCCTCCTCCTCTTCCCCCCATCCTCCTCCTCCTCATGCTCCTCACCTTCTCCCCTATTACAGAACCCATACAGAACCAACTGCCCACACCCTCAATGCCCAAACGCCTTACCTAGCCCTGCCTGGCAGAGCTCAGCTCTTAACTTATTCAACCAACGTAACTCCAACTATGTCATTTTTAGATGCCATGTAATATTTACAATGTTAGGAGGAAATTGCCAGACAGACAAGTTTGCTGTGTTGCACCGGTTGTGCATCAAATTAGTCATCATTCAAAACACACTGCAACTTTTCAGCTCCCCGCTCTTAACTTTGTGTCTTGCAATATTGATGGTGGTTTCCGTGCGTCACAGCGAACATCTCTCTCCAAGCATTCTGTGGCTACGTAGAGAGTACTGTAGCGCATTGCTGCATAAAACCAGGGATGAGATAATCCATGTCTCCTCCCTCCTCCCTCTTCCCTCCTCCCTCCTCCCTCCTCCCTCCTCCCTCCTCCCTCCTTCCTAGACCTGGGAGGGAGAGAGAGAGGAGGACGGAGACAATAGTGCACAACTTTTGACCAGAGCCCTATGGGGATGTAGATGAGGAATGGCTGTCCTGTCTGCCCATGCCTGCCACTGAGGTCCAGAAATGTATGTCACTTCCATGCTCATATGGCTCTTACCTTTTTGGATTCAATATGTGTAAGGTGCCAGTATCTATGCAGGGGCCAGTTGGTACTCCACAGAATGATGAGAAAGTAGGGATAGAATGCATTAAATAAGAACTCTAAAGAGAGTGGCTTTTGCAAAATGGGTTGTTTTGTCGCTACTCCAGTGTGTGTGGAATTTCGGTCTGAAGGAACTAATGTCCTGGTGCTAAGTGCCCACCCGTTAGTGTGTGTGTGTGTGTGTGTGCACAGGCGTGCGTGCATGCTGACCCCATGTAGACAGTGGTTGTTGTTGTCTTGAGAAGTGTCATACAGCCAGGCAGGGTTTAGAGAGAGTGCCCCCCTGTGAACCATAGAGCTAAAGAGAGAGTGCCCCCCTACTTCAGAGATTGGGGGGGAGATGAAAGACATTTCACAGTCAGATTGTATATTCTAAGACGACAAGCATGTGTAGGCCATAGAGAACTTATAAATGAAAGATTCTATATGTAATTATATGGTGTAGGCTTCCAGACTGGGTTGGGAATTGAAATACATTATTAGTACAGTACAGCCTGTAGTAGGTTATCTATCTTTGTCAGAACAGGTATAACATATTACGTGTCCCACAGAGAGTTGTTAGCGAATCAAGACGGAGCAATGTGGAGCGAACCACGTGATTGGTTGAGATAGGTGTTTTCCTGGCACATTCCAACTCTGCCCGCAAAAACCCTAGATCTAAATAGGTCAGTCAGCAAGGCAGGTGTCCCCAGGGCCTCGCTGTGATGGAAAGCACCGGAGCCGCTGAGCAACTGAGGCGAGCAGAGCCGGAATGGTGGAGCCGGGTAATGCTGTGCTACAATAAGACTGAGCCGTAATAGAGTTGCAGTTGCCTACTCCACTCTCTCAGTCCCTCTCTCTGTGGGATGGTGTTTGTGTTCATATCATAGGCAAACACATTGATCTGCCCACACACTGTTAGCCCCCCCCTACGCTCACTGAGTGACTCATGAGCTGTTCAGCATCGGAATAGAAGGGCCTCACTCTTGTATTTTTCATCAGGAACACGTGAAGAGGACATGCTCCTTCGAGGACCCATCCAATTCATTCTGACTCATCACCATACTGTCAAAACGCTCTATGACTCAGAACGGCCATGTCTTCTGTTACTCACTCTATCACACCACTCTATATACACTCTTTCCCTCCCTGCCTCTCTTATCCTCCTTGCTCCCTTGCTTTTGTCTGTCTCTCAACAAGAGAGGGAGGTGTGTGATGTTGGGTTTTGTCACGGAAAGACAGAGCATTGATTCACACTTTTTACTCATTCTTGTATTCCTCTGGAGGGGAACCATGTTCTCTTCTTCCCTCTTCTATGCACTCAGTCCTTATATGCTCTAATGTGTTGGACACCAGTCACTTTGGACTTTGAGGGAGAAACACCTCCAGTGAAAAGTGTGTTTTAACTCTATTTCACTTGTAGATGTATTCGTAATCATTCACACAGGCAAATTAGATTAATCATTTCATGTCAATGTTTGTTTTTCACTCATTCGATACAGTAGCTGCACAGATTGTGTAATCACTTAAGGAGAAGTTATTTGGGATGCCACGTAATTTGTAGATCAGTGATTCTGCACAGCGCCCTCTCGGATGAGCTGTTAACCTCTCTCTGTTAGCTTTCCTGTGATCCTGTGATTGGAATAAATATTCATCTACAACCCCACTTTCATACGGGGGGGGGGGGGGGGAGGGGGGTTGACAGTTTATTTTAGCTCCAGTTGACAGCACTCAGGCTTATGTTTTAGGGTGTCTTCTGAGAAACAAACGTTTTCAGACAGGGGGGGCGGATCGGCACGCCAGAGCCATCTCGCTCTCTTTTGTGCTTCTGTTTCACTTGCCTCTGTCTTTAGAAAGATTACAAACACAGGTGTGTGTGTGTGTGTGTCTCTTTGTAACAACATCTGTCAAGCTATATCTGCATAGGCTACTCTGTGTTGCTACAGAGGGATGGAAATCCAACGACACTCAGGCTTTTCATACAGGACATGTCTATGATGGAATGGCTGGTAGACATCTATCTGTCAATCATCTGTCAGGTCCTATATCCCAAGATGTCTATCTCACTCACTGTCAGCCTCAGCACCTCCTCCCATCTCCCTGTCACTACACTGACCATGCAACATCCTTCTACGGTTTACTCCACTGTTTGTTTCCCATACATTATGAAATAATAATTAGAGAGTAGCGTCTGAAATGGCAACCTATTGTCTATAAAGTGGCCTACTTTTAATCAGCGACCTATGGGCCCTGGTCAAAAGCAATGTGCCTTTTCAGACTATTTCTCCCCACTGAGTCGCACCATAGCAGGAGAGAAAGGAGTGGCCTGTGTCATTGTCACTTTGCTTGGTTAGAACACCTAGAGGTTGTGAGCTGGACACGCGCGTCGGTGATAAAATGAACCCTGGAGTGTGAGCTTATTGGTTTTGTTGTGGCAGAGACACGCAGAAATGCGGTGCGGCGGAACACTCTTCTAACCTGGTGCTCCATGACAACACAGACAGGAGGTCAGATCATGTACAGAGCTTAATCAGTGGAGTGCTCATATTTCCTCCCGCATATGTGTGCACGCATATGTGTGCCCGCATATGAGCATACATGCTTCATTATCCTGCTCTACAGAGTGACTTAGCTTCTTAGTGATCACTGATGGTATACTATTATTTAGATGTCCCCACATACTGTTTGTCCACAGCAGGCATACTGACCTTTTTAGCAGAATGTTAGAGAGAGAGAGAGAGAGAGAGAGAGAGAGAGAGAGAGAGAGACTGAGAGAGAGACTGAGAGAGAGACTGAGAGACTGAGAGAGAGAGAGACTGAGAGACTGAGAGAGAGAGAGTGTGAGAGACTGAGAGAGAGAGAGCGTAAGAGACTGAGAGAGAGAGAGCGTGAGAGACTGAGAGAGAGAGAGAGCGTGAGAGACTGAGAGAGAGAGAGAGCATGAGAGACTGAGAGAGAGAGAGAGCGTGAGAGACTGAGAGAGCGAGAGCATGAGAGACTGAGAGAGAGAGAGCGTGAGAGACTGAGAGAGAGAGAGACTGAGAGACTGAGAGAGAGACAGAGCGAGAGACAGAGAGACAGAGAGAGAGACAGAGAGAGAGAGAGAGCGTGAGAGAGAGCGTGAGAGACAGAGACAGAGAGAGTTAGACACAGAGAGAGACAGAGAGAGACAGAGAGATAGAGAGAGATAGAGAGAGACAGAGAGACAGAGAGAGACAGAGAGACAGAGAGCGAGAGAGAGAGAGAGAGAGAGAAAAAATTAAAAAAAAGCCACATCTTTAATTAAAAAAGCATAGCTTATCCCTCTTTGTCAAACTGGATGGGAAGGCATTGTGTCATGTAGAGAGAGACTTGCTGATGTCAGGACGTTTCGTTTTTGCTTTGGCAGTTGTCTCTTTCTCTTCTAGAGAGAAAACAGGGACAGAAAGGATTGCTAATTGAAAATGGATGCTTGGTCTGTTTCGGTCTGTGTGTTGTTGTTCATTTCGCTGTGTTTCTCCAAGGAGCCGTTCAGTGTTTGTGTGAGTGATTGTGGTTTAGAAAAATAATTTGTCTGTAAAGACCTGTGTGGCCTGGGGGTGATCTGCCTCACTCCCTATCTCACTGTGGAGATAGGAACAGATTTCAACACATTGGGGGGGTGGTGATAAGAAGGTGGAGGCAAAAGGATATACCATGAAGGAGGCAGGGAAGAAGAGAGCTGAAACAGAGATAAATGAAGAAACAGAGATACATGAAGAAACAGAGATAAATGAGGAAACAGAGATAAATGAAGAAACAGAGATAAATGAAGAGAGCCGAAACAGAGATAAATGAAGAAACAGAGATGCATGAAGAAACAGAGATACATGAAGAAACAGAGATAAATTAAGTGTTGTTAAGGATGCTGGGGTACAGGGATTTACCAAAAAGGAGGGGGTAACACAATAGAATTAAGAAATAGTGAGAGAGAGAGAGAGAGAGAGAGAGAGAGAGATGGTGGTGGTAGAATGGGGATGTAGAGGGAGAAGTGGAGCGAGAGCTGTCGATGACGCGAGGGGGTGTGTTCTGCGCTAGTGTGTATGTGTGCGTGTGTGTGTGATGGGAAGAGCCACAGCACAGATGTTGAGAACTAGAAAAATCCAGCTGCAGCCAGCACAGTGCTTTATATTCCAGTGCTGCCTTACTGTAGACGGCACAGTAGAAACCACAGTCAGCCATTCATCCAGTCAGTCTGCCAGCTGTTTTTTCTATCAATCACGTAATCTTTTATAATCTTGTATATTGGTCAGTCAGGCCTCTGACAGTGCCAATGGTCATTCAAGCTACGAGGTGACCTGTGATCAGCTACTGACCCTTATGGCTGTGGATGAGAGAGGGAAGGGCTGACAAAGAATGTAAATGTTGGAGTGGGCATCAGAGAGAGGAAGAGTGGGTTCTGTCTAGAGCGCAGTGGGAGGCCACACAACATTAAACAAAACATCAGGAATCTCCATTGTACTGTAATCCTGATGTACACTGACACTTTCCTTCAACCACTGTCATTTCCACCCAGAAAAATGATTGGGTAGGAAGCTAGAATTAACTCCTTCAGAGGGGGATGGATACTGCATTTTCTCTAACTGTATTATTTTAATTTGGTTGGAGCCTTGAGAAACGTCCTTTGTTTGATCTGGGGGTTGTTAAAAAAAAAGACAGTTACGACTGATGGATGTTTTATTCCGTTTCCGTTGAAATGTTGACATTTTACAAACATTAGTGGCATGTGTACTGCCAACACATCACTTATAGCGCCTTAAACTGTCTTTAATGTTGTCATGACATTCTATTAGCCGTTATGGATGAATTTCAGGATGGTTTTCCATACACACAGAGAGTGAGAAGGGGAGAGAAAAGAGACAGAACAAGAAAGGTTGGGTGTGAATGGATATATATGAGAAGGATGCAGAAAAATTGAGAAAGAGAGAAAAAAAACGTAGAGAAAGATAGATTTTTAGTGTGTGCGTGTGTGTGGTGGTCCCTGCGGAGGACAGAAGTCACCAGTGCGAACGCAGAGGAGATTAGAATCGTAAATCTGTCCGGGCATTCTGAGAGGACACCCCAGCTCTCCAGCTCTGTCTCTTTAAGATAAATCTTCTGCAGGGAGGGGACACGCATGCATGCACACACACACGCGCAGTCACACACAAACACACACATACACACACACACAACAAACAACTAACCTGACACTCCAACTCTGTATGATACACAGACACTCTTTGACATGCCAGCTACTGTACGTGCTCATTCAGAAACAGAATCAGCTCTCAACAATGATGTGAAATGATGATCACTGATGTTTGTGGGATCCCAGTCCTGCGGTGTGACTTCGTGGGCTAGTATATAATCACTGTAGCCGGGATTACTGCGTGATGAGGTTATGAGGAGTGATCAAGCATTTGTCATCAGGACTGCACCTGCCTGCCTGGCAGCGGTGACCTTAGCCCATCAGAACCACTGAAACTGATTTTGCTCAATGAGACGTCTATTCAACATCCAACCCTAACATTTGGTCACACTTTATTTGGATAGTCTGGATTTACCATCTGTAGTAACACTATCAACAAACTATCTGCCTCAGAAAACCAAAGCAGTGCTGTTTGGCAACCCGCAAACATTTTTGTTCCAGGTAGAACCCCGTTTTGGTTCCAGAGTATTGGAGAATCTGCCTTAATAAGATTAAAGCCCACAGATGGAAGGCAGCTTAAAGATGTAGCTGATGTCCCCTTTGTAGTGCTCCCAGAGGTGCTCCCTGAGGTGTGTATGTGTGTGTGTGTGTGTGTGTGCGCGCTTGCATATGTATGAGTGTGTGTGTTTGTGTGTGTGTGTGTGTGTGTGTGTGTGTGTGTGTGTGCGCGCGCTTCCATATGTATGAGTGTGTGTGTTTGTTTGTGTGTGTGTGTGTGTGTGTTCTACGGGCTGACAGCCTTGGTTTAAGGCGACAATACAGTAAATGTAGTAGTAATGTGGATGCCAAGGGAAGTCAGGCTTCCCCCAAAAATGTACCACGGAAAAAAGAAGCAAAAAAAACATGTTAAATAAGAGAGTCTGATATTGTTGAATGCAATTGAAGCCAGTGAGCATTTGGCCGGCCTTTATGTGTTGTTGTCCTCCGATGGCATTGGTGTTTCTTTACAAGTAGGGTGAGTCAACATGTTTTTTCGACTTACATACGCACACTCACGCAAACACAAACACACACACACACACACACACACGTTGGATTGGACTAAATTGTTTTTGGTATATTTTATTCTCTGTTTTCACTGTATTAGACCAAGTATAGATGATTTGATGATGTTGAAATGTTGAAGTTGAAATGGTGCTGGAATAGTGGAGTCAGCTCCTGTTTCCTTTGGGACTTGCGGTAACTCTCCGTGGTTCTAAATCAATAGTTATTTATTTGGTCCGAAACTGTCGAAAACATTCACTTGATTGACCATGCTGTAGGTCATGTAACTTTTGTTACATGCAATATGTTTTGTGGACTTCACCGGACAGAGGTTGCGCTACGGTTTTGTGATGAAACAAATGTCTGGATGAATTTATTCTGCCACTTCTTATTGTTTCGGCCTTAGGCCTATATATCACGGCATATGAACTAACAGGTTATAGAGCAAACAACGCAATTATCACAACACACAGGTTTAATATGGCTTTGTTTCTCTGGCTTGGCTTCCCCAGTGATTTTATCCACGCACCACAATTGGCGTGCATGCATGTAGGTGTGTGTAAGTGTATTTGTGCTTGGGGTCATTCATTCACACGTGAAATGATTATCTTCATCCGATCGTTGTGCCTTAACTAGTGTTGAACAGAGAAACAGGCCCCTATAGTTACATAGTGACATATCTTATATCTTATCCACAGACTGCATTTGTAGGAGTAATAGTTGTAGCATATTGTCATTCAGTGTAATAGGAGCCCGACAAGCTCTCACAGTCTCACTGCAGAATCCAACGTTTGTCCATAAACATCACATTTCGAAGGTTAAGTTTAGGCATTAATTCCAAATGGTTAAGGTATGCTCGTTCTACGTAACATATTTATTTCTGAACACTCCACAACGTGGTGCCCTACTGAACACGCCCCAGTCCTCTCTGAAATGACGCTCCCACAATTCATAGAAGTAATTTACTTTCTACACAGAGGATTTGGACAATTTCTCCACTTCCTCAGTTGCTTCTTTTCTAAGTTCTGTTTACCTTGTGGGGTTTAACAACTAACAATTGATTACTTGTAACGTCTCTTCGTCAGCCATGTCGGTACGTATCCTGCGTATTGTCTATTGATTCCCTCAGATCAAAGTGTAATCAACAGGAAAGACTATTTAAATCCCTCCTGAGTGTGGTAATACCTCAGCAGCCATGATTACAGCTAGTCACTTTCTGTGTCCCAAATGACACCCTTTTCCCTCCATTGTGCACTACTTTTTAACCTATGGACCCTGGTCGAAAGAAGTGCACTATATAGGGAATGGGTTGCCATTTGGGACACAGAGCCAGTGACTCATTCACTGTAAGACTGCAGCAGCAGAGAGTTGCAGACGTAGAGGAGAATGTGTCATGCTGATGACTGGGGCCATAAATTGAAACGGACACTTATTCGATGTTCATTTGAGCCACATGAAATAGGAGTGACAGATATCATCAAATAACTGCATATTGTAAATGATCTGGGAGCATAATAAACAGCAATCTCTCTCGCTCTCTCGCTGTCTCTCTCGCTGTCTCTCTCTCGCGCACTCTCTCTCGCTCTCTCTCACTCTCTCGCTCTCTCTCTCTCTCTCTCTCTCTCTCTCGCTCTCTCTCTCTCGCTCACTATCTGTCTCTCTCTCTGTCTCTCTCTCGCGCTCTCTCTTGCGCTCTCTCTCGCTCTCTCTCTCTTTCTCTCTCTTGATCTCTCTCTCCCTCTCTCTGTCTCTCTATCTTTGTCTCTCTCTCTCTCTCTCTCAAACTCTCTCTCTCACTCTCAGTGTCTCTCTCTCTCTCTGTCTCTCGCTCTCTCTCTGTCTCTCTCAGTCTCTCTCAGTCTCTCTCGCTGTCTCTCTCACTGTCTCTCTCGCTGTCTCTCTCTGTCTCTCTCTCTCGCGCTCTCTCTCTGTCTCTCTCTCTGTCTCTCTCTTTCGCACGCTTTCTTGCGCTCTCTCTCGCTCTCTCTCGCTCTCTTTCTCTCTCTTGCTCTCTCTCACTCTCTCTCTCTCTCTCTCTCTCTGTCTCTCTCTCTCGCGCTCTCTCGCTGTCTCTCAGTCTCTCTCTCGCGCTCTCTCTCTCTCGCTCTCTCTCTCAGTGTCTCTCTCTCTTTGTCTCTGTCTCTCAGTCTCTCTCTCGCGCTCTCTCTCTCGCTCTCTCTCTCAGTGTCTCTCTCTCTGTCTCTGTCTCTCTGTCTCTCGATCTTTGTCTCTCTCTCTCTCTCTCTCTCTCTCTCTCTCTCTCTCGCACTCTCTCTTTCTCACTCTCAGTGTCTCTCTCTCTCTATGTGTCTCTCTCTCTCTCTCTCTCAGCTATTTCTCGCTATCTCTCTCACCAAAAAATTAGCAAATAGACAATTCCAGAGGCTCAGTTTGAGCGCGAGCCGTGCTGATTGTCTGACAGGCTGAGAGCTCAGTGTGAGTGTAATTGGGGATGTGGGGCGTCAGAGTCAAACGCTGCAGAAGCATCACCCTGCAGGTGTAAGACACAAAAACACACGCACATACACACACACACATACACGCATGCTTGAAGGACACAAATGAATGAAACTGTGTATATGTTAAGTTGTAGTGGATAGAATGCGTGGAAAGTGTCTTTAGCTGGGCAGGTTTTTTTCAGTGCAGGGCATATGGTGATTGATTGTTTGTTATGGACTGTTTGTGGGGAAATGAATAATGGATTAAAGGCACAGACGATAAAAGGCCTCGTCTCTGTCTCCCTGATGACACTTCCTTACTTCCTCCCAGGGATCTCTCCTGGGCTAGAGCTGTGCGTGTGTTTCGGTTGTCACAGAGAGAGAGGGCGCTAAACTAGTTGATCGCACTAATGATTTGTTGTGACGTACCTAGCAAATAATTCTAGCGACAAATCATTATATTCCTAATATTCTAATTCAGAGACTTGACCGCAACCGCAAGCTCGACGCACTAGCTTGGATGTCCTGAACACTGTAGTTGGTGTGGACAGGTCCTCAGTTTTCCTGATTCCGTAAACTGTGTTGTCTGTGTGAGGGGTTTTCTGTGGATAGTGATGATTGTGCCGTTTTGGTTTAAACTATCTCACTCATAGAGTCCTTGATGTACTGTAAGGCTTGTTCAGCACTGTGTCCAAAACACTGTTTTTTAAACTAAAGCACGGTTCATCCCATGGCTCTGGGTGGTTTCAGTTTGCTCCAAGGACAGTGTGTTGGCAAGTGTGCGTGTGTTTGTGTACGTGTGTGTGTGTGTCAGGCGTTGCGTGAGAGGCTTATTCAGCACACTGTGGAGGCTGCTGAGGAGAGGACGGCTGATAATAATGGCTGGTATGGAGCAAATCGAAGGGCATCAAGCACATGGAAACCACGTGTTTGATCTATTTGATACCATTCCACTAATTTCGCTCCAGACATTACCACGAGCACGTCCTCCACAATTAAGGTGCCACCAACCTCCTGTGGTGTAACCCAACACTGTAAACTAGAATCTATTGTCAGCGCTCTCTTGTGTGTGTGTGTGTGTGTGTGTGTGTGTGTGGTTGCCTGCGTGCATGCTTGTACATACTGTATGTGTGTTGGCAGGCTTGAGTTAGGGATGTACACCAGAGGATCAATACAACAGAACATTACACCCACCAACATCATATTCACGTCCACCCTCTGTTTATTATAGCATTTCTGCTGCTGTGTTTGGGCCAGCAATGATGCTCTTTAAACACATAGGCGGCATCCCAAATGGCGCCCTGTTCCTTATATACTGCACTACTTTTGACCAGGGCTCATAGGGAATAGGGTGCCATTTGGGACACATTCATAGCAACGAGGATCCTCACCCAAAGCACATCTCCACCAGGAGCAGAATGCTGCCAATTTGATAAGGTGGAACTAATTCACTGTACATTTTTGGAAGGCACTATATTTTGTATTTTCCTCCAACTCTATCTCACACTAATATCCTCCTCCTCCCTTTCTCGAACACGACCCTTCTCTCGCTCTCTTTTTCTTTTTGTTTCTCTGCCCCCCCTCTTTCTCTCTCTCTACTTTTCTCGTTCTACCCACCCTCTCTATCACCCTCTCTACCACCCTCTCTTTCTCCCCCGTCTCATCGGTCTCAATCAAGCTGTTTACAGACTAAGTTCTGGAGGAGGAAGTTTTGGGGTGTCTGATCACGCACTCAAGCCTCTTTCCTCCAGCCGCGGTCCAAGGGTGCACTTCAAAACATCAAAGATTACAACGCTCTCCTCCATACTAAAACAGGAGAGCCGAGAGCAATTAAAACAAATTAATACCAAACACCTCTTCACTGTGGAGAGAGACAGTGGGCTCGTTTAGCCCGGAGATCACGATGCACCATGCACCATGCACTTTACAGTTTGGTAAATTTGTAGCTGTATGTATTAATTGTCTCAGAGTAGGAGTGCTTCTAGAATCAGGTCCCCCCTGTCCATATAATCTTATGCATTATGATTTAAAAAGGCCAAACTGATTCTAGATCAGCATTCCTTCTCTGAGACACTTGATACATACAGACCCTGGTGTTTCCTTTGCTCTTGCCTCTGCTGTTCCTATTTCATTAGTCTGATACTGATTATATGACTTCATTTCAAGATATTATAAAAAATTCAGCTAAGGGTAGGACGTCTGATCCTGGATAGACCTAAGCCCCCCCCCCCCCCCCACACATACACACTCCTCCGCTGACCCCCGTTGAGCCCTGTGACAGCTGACCTGGCTCCATGTCATTACAGCACCACTGGGGCTTTGATCAGCCCCCCCCCCCTCTTCCTGCTGTCACTTCCTGCTTTAGATGGCCGTGTTCCCGGGCACTCTAATCCTATTAAAGAGAGTCGTAATGCCAGACATGTGTGCCGCTGAGATATGCACCTCGGCCCCACCCATCCCGCAGCTAACCGCTACTGCTCCCAGGATGGAGGGATGGAGAGGGAGAGAGAGGGGGCTGTGCTCTCTCTTGACTCCTTCCACACTGTCATCACCCCCTCCACCACCTTCCCTGGCTCAACTAAACTCCTCCTGAGTTTCTGTCAGTTTCTAAATATTAACTCCTTTACAGTTTGATACATTTGTAGCTGTATGTATTAATTGTCTCATTAAGTGTGTGTGTGTGTGTGTGTGTGTGTGCACTTTTAGAAGGAAAGATGCTATCTAGAACCTAAAAGGGTTCTTCGGCTGTCCCCAAAGGAGAACCCTTTGAAGAACCCTTTTGGTTCCAGGTAGAACCATTTTAGGTTTAATCTAGAACCCTTTCCACATATGGTTCTACATGGAACCCAAAAGGGTTCTACCTGGAACTAAAAATGGTTCTTCAAAGGGTTCTCCTATGGGGACAGCCAAAGAACCCCTTTGGTACCCTTTTAAACAAATCCCATTGTTTACAAAGAGTCTGATTTTCTTGGCACACTCACAGTGGTAATGCACCTCATTCAGTTCTGTGACAGACTAGATATACAGATCACCGTAGGCACGCACCCACACACTGACACAGACACACACACACACACACACACACACACACACACACACACACACACACACACACACACACAGACACACACGCACTTTTCTGTGATTATTATGTAATCAAAGTCTCTCTATTGTTATGATATTACCAGTCTTTTAAATCCCTGAAATGGAAGCTAAACCTGCCGTTGCGTAACCACAACACTCAACGAGAATGGATGGGAGTTTGTGTGTCTTTTTCCAAACGTTGAGAGATATAGCTAGCTAGTGACACTCTCTGAGAACACTCTCTCGAAGTCTTTCAGGGGCCATATGTATCATGAATAATGTTATATGGACAGTCGGGACCTGATCCTAGATCAGCACTCCTACTCTGAGATGCTTGATACTTATAGCCCCCAGACCAGTTCAAAGAAGGGTGAGTTGATCTGTGATTAGATCGCATAATAGAAATCAGGAAAACATTATTGCAGCCTTGCTGATGATGAATGAAATCAAGCAATCTTCAACATGCTACTGAGGATATGGACAGTCAATTCATCCAAAATCCAAAAAGGCACCCTATTCTCTATATAGTGCACTACTTTTGACCAGGGCCCTGCTCATAAGTAATGCACTATATAGGTAATAGAGTGCCATTTCAGATGAAGCCATCTATGGCTTGAGCTTCCTTTGAATTATCATGATATGGTTCTTGCATTGTTGTACTGATGTTAGGGACCTACTTACACGCTCCATATACATGTAGTCACAATAGACTGGATGAGTCACTGTTACACATCTTCAACCCTCCCTCCCTCTTTCTCCCTCCGTTCCTCCCTCTTTCCCTCAACCCATCCAGGAGGTGAAGGAGGTGTTGGATAAAATCCTCCGCTCCTGATCCAGCCGTTTGTCCTTGTGTGTGTGCTGGCAGCAGGATTAATATTACACGCTGTCTCTGAAATTCCATAAATCCTTCAGCATTTCACTGTGTGTGTGTCTCAAATGGCACCCTATTCCCTATGTAGTGTACTACTTTTGACCATAGGGCTCTGGCCAAAAGTAACACATCATCTAAGGAGTAGGGTGCCATTTGGGACACAGGGTAGTTCTCCTCCTCGTAGGCTAGTCCGTCACATGGACCAGCAGGCTCAGAGCACACTAGTCTCCCTAGCTGGGCTGCCTTGGCTCTGTCAGCATTACAGTACAGCAAAGCCTGCCTGTCTTTACTGGGCTGGTGTCTCAGTCTCTGGATCTGTAAGAGGGTGTGCATGTACAGTATTTTGCATCAGACACATCCCATGTTGTCATGGTGTAGCTTTCTGGACTGTGTTCTCCCACATGACTCTGGCTGTTCTGTTTAGTCTCTCTCCACAGCTACAGGTTTACTATGTCACTATTGTCTTTATCTAATCCCCCCTCTTTATCTATATCTTTATCTCTCTCTCTCTCTCACTCTGGCAACCACTTCTTTGCTGTACTAACTCCCTCTAAGTCCCCTGGTTCTATTTCTCTCTTACACTCCATCCCTCCCTCCCCCTCTCTCTGTCTCGCTTTCTCTTCTCTGTGACTAACACTTCTGAGGTCTGATGACAGCGGCTGTACAAATGTGATGAACGATTGGATGGCGGTGTCCTGTCCTCAGTGTGCGGCAGCAGTAGCAGCTCTAGCAGCAGCTCAGTGCAGATCTGCTGGCCTAAGCCAAATACTTTGATGGAGTGCAGTGTAGGGTGGGAGGGAGGGAGGTAAGAAGGGAGAGGAGAGCAGAGGGAGAGGAGATGGAGGGTCTCCCATGTCGCTGCTGGCAACTCTCCTCCAACAGAAGTCCTGTGATCTTGTTGGCGAGTCAAAGGTTGACGACCGAGCAGACTGAGCAAGGACACTGTGTGTGTGTGTGTGTGTGTGTGTGTGTGTGTGTGTGTGTGTGTGTGTGTGTGTGTGTAGCCATGTCACACCACATTCTCCTGGTGACCATGACAACTGTGTTGAGTAAACACTTTCTCTACCTCTTTGTCAGACAGACAGACAGAGGAGTTCAGCGCCAAATAGCTCATGACTTGGACACATGGTTTACAAGGACTTCCATTTTTTCTTCACTTTTTGCTTATCTTCAACAAACTAAGTATATATTTTTTATAGCTTTTATCTCTGTCCTCCAGAGTGTTTTTTCTTAGTGTTGCAGTATGCTCAATCTCAGCCTCTGGCAGAAACACCACAATCTCTCTCTCTCTCTCTCTCTCTCTCTCTCTCTCTTTCTATAAAGGGACTTTTTGGAACAAACCAATGGCAAGAGACCTTCATGTCTCTATGTCTGTATTTGTACCAGCAGCCAATCTGTACTTCACCTCTATTTACTACCCTAATAGTCTGATAATAATGACATTGGAAGACAGTCTCTACAAGACAGTTTGAGAGCGACTGGAAGACAGTCTCTACAAGACAGTTTGAGAGCGACTGGAAGACAGTCTCTACAAGACAGTTTGAAAGCGACTAGGGGTTATAGTCAAATTGATTAATTATTCTTCAACCAGCACAATTCATACAGAGGTTGCAACTCAAGTGTAATGAAGCGTCAGCGGAATGAGGATCCATCTGCAGTTTATTGCAAGTCAGACTCACAAGCAGTAACAGATGCAATAGAGACAGCGTAAGCTGGAACAGGCCGAGGTCAGGGTAGGCAGCAAACATGCAAAATTCCAAAGACAGGCAGAGTTCTGGGGAGGCAGCAAACTAACAGAGTCCAAAAGGCAGGCAAGGTCTGGGCAGGCAGCAAACTTACAGAGTCCAAAAGGTAGGCAAAGATCAGGGCAGGCAGAAAACAAACAGAGTCCAAGGGCAGGCAAAGGTCAGGGCAGGCAGCAAACAAATCAAGGGTATGAGAAACAGTCCAAGTCAAAACACGGGAAAAATACTAGCAAAAGGAATAAACGCTCAGAAAAGTTCACCGGAGCAAAACAAGACTTCGCACTGATACTGTGTAAATGGTGTGCTTAAGTAGTGTGTGTGTAATGAACTGCAGGTGTGTGTAATTAGTCCCAGGAATGAGGGCCTATGGGAGATGAAGTCCAAAAGGTAACCAGTTAGTATTCAGGTGATGTCTCCCTCTGGTGGTGCGAGAGAGGTGGTGCGGAACCTTCATTCGTTACAGAGCCCCCTCCCTGTGAGCGGCTCCTGACGCGAAGAGGCAAACGACGCCGGGGTCTACCACGTTGTCGAGGGGCCGGTCTCTCCGGATGCGTCCTGTGGAATTCCTCCATGAGGATGGGGTCAAGGATGTCCTCCGCATTGACCCAGGATCGCTCCTCCGAACCGTACCCCTCCCAGTCCACCAGGTACTGGAGTTTACTGCCCCGGCGCCTGGAATCGAGAAGTTCTCGAACCTGGTACGCCTCCTCGCCGTCAACTTGAATGGGTGGGGGGTTGTGGGTCTCTGCTTCCTCCTCCAACTCTCCTCTCGGACCACCAGCGGGTTTCAGAAGTGACACATGGAAAGTGGGAGAGATGCGATAATTTTTTGGCAAGTCTAACCGAAATGAAACTGGGGTAATTTGTTTTATGATCTTGAACGGCCCAACAAACCTGGGATTGAGTTTTCTGCATGGAAGTTTGAGACGAAGATCTCTTGTGGATAACCAAGCCCATTGCCCCGGGGCATATTCATGACTGGGACGGCGATGACGGTTAGCTTGTTGTTCCTGTCTCCTCACAGCATGTTGTAAATGGGTGTGTGCTTGGTTCCAAGTTTCTTCGCAGCGCTGTAGCCAGTCAGTAACAGAAGGAAGGTTGGAAGGTTCTCCAGACCAGGAAAATAAGGGGGGTTGATAACCCAGGACGCACTTGAAAGGGGTCAAACCTGTAGCCGGCTTCTGAAGGGAATTCTGTGCATACTCGGCCCACATTAGGTACTTACTCCAGTCGGTCTGGTTCTGTTGGCAGTAAGCTCGTAGGAAGCGTGTAAGTTCTTGATTCATGCGTTCAGTCTGACCGTTAGATTGAGGATGGTATCCGGACGTGAGACTGACATTTATGTTGAGATGTTTGAAGAAAGCGGTCCATACTCTTGAAGTGAACTGTGGGCCCCGATCTGAGACGATATCCTCAGGCAAACCATAGAAGCGGAAGACACAATTACAGAGTGTCTCAGCTGTCTCAAAAGCGGTGGGAAGTTTGGGTAGGGGAATGAGTCGACAGGATTTGGAAAAGCGATCGATGACGGTGAGGATGGTGGTGTTGCCTTGAGACTTGGGAAGATCGGTAACGAAGTCAATCGCGATATGTGACCAGGGACGTTGAGGGATGGGTAGAGGTTGAAGAAGACCAGCAGGTAATTGACGTGGTGTTTTGGAGGTGTTGCATACGGTACAATTATTGACGAATTGAATGGTGTCAGCAGACATCGTGGACCACCAGAATTGATTTTTTAGAAGGTGTAGAGTAGCTGTAATACCTGGATGACCAGAACTGAGAGCTGCATGAACTTGATGTAGAAGTTTGTTTCGTAGAGGTTCTGGGACAAAAGTACGGTCTTGAGGGCATTCAGGCGGTAGAGAACCTTGGGCATTGGTTTGAGTGATCTCGGTCATGATGTCCCACTGAACAGGTGCAACGAGCAGTTTTTCAGGGATAATGTGTTCCTCAGACTTGGGCACATTCGTCTCCTCCGCTTGTCGAGACAGTGCGTCAGCTTTGGTATTCTTAGAGCCAGGTTGATATGTGACGATGAAGTGAAACCTGGTGAAGAACAGTGCCCATCGGGCCTGTCTGGGGTTCAATCGTTTCGCTGAGCGCAGGTATTCCAAATTCTTGTGATCTGTGAGAATCGTGAAAGGGTGCTGTGCTCCCTCTAACCAGTGCCGCCATTCCTCCAACGCAGCCTTCATGGCTAGTAGTTCACGGTTGCCCACATCGTAGTTTCGTTCGGCTGGGGACAATTTTCTTGAGTAGAATGCACAGGGAAACATTTTGGTTGGAGTTCCATGGCGCTGACTAAGTATGGCCCCGATACCTGTGTTCGAAGCGTCAACCTCAACTATGAAAGGAAGATTTGGGTCAGGATGATGAAGAATGGGAGCGGATGTGAATCGTGCCTTGAGATCTTGGAATGCCTGCTGGGAGTCGGTTGACCAGATGAGGCGAGATGATGAGCGTTTAGTCATGGTAGTTAAGGGAGCGGCGACCGAACTGAAGTTTCTTATAAAGCGCCTGTAAAAATTGGCGAAACCCAGGAACCGTTGGAGTTCCTTTACTGTGCGTGGTTGAGGCCATTCCAGAACCGCCTTGACCTTACTCTCATCCATAGCTACTCCCTCTTGACTGATGATGTATCCCAGAAATGACGTGGAGGTCTGATGAAACTCACATTTCTCGGCTTTGGCATAGAGTTGGTGCTGAATCAGACGTTGGAGAACGGATCTTACATGCTCAACGTGTTCATTGAAAGAATTGGAGTAGATCAAGATGTCATCAATGTATACCACGACCCAGCGATTGAGCATGTCTCTGAAAACATCATTAATGAATGATTGGAACACGGAAGGACTGTTAGCCAGTCCGAACGGCATGACTAAGTACTCATAGTGGCCTGTAGAGGTAGAGAAGGCAGTTTTCCATTCATCACCCTCCTTGATGCGGATGAGATTGTATGCGCTGCGTAGATCTAATTTGGTGAAGTATTTATCCTGCCTGAGTTGTTCGAGGGCCGCGGGTACCAAGGGTAATGGGTATCTGAACTTGATGGTAAGGTCGTTGAGACCGCGATAGTCAATGCAGGGACGAAGACTGCCATCCTTTTTCTTTACGAAGAAGAATCCGGAGGCAGCGGGTGAAGTTGAGGGTCTGATGAAACCTTTAGCTAGTTCCTCTTCTATATAGGTATTCATGGCCTTGGATTCGGGTTGAGACAGAGGAAAAATTCGGCCTTTGGGAGGAGCTGCCCCAGGTAATAAATCAATTGCGCAGTCACTGGACCTGTGAGGAGGTAGGTTAGATGCTTTGGTTCGGCTGAAGGCAATGGCCAGGTCTGAATATTCTATCGGTAGGTCGGGGCTGTTGGTGTTCAATTCGGCGACATTAATGGAGCGTACTGGTAGTGGGGAGACTTGACTCAGGCATTGGTTATGACAATTTGTGCCCCATTGAACAATCTGTCCTTCTTCCCAGGAGATGTGCGGGTTGTGTTTGCGTAGCCATGGTAAGCCGAGAATGACGGGATTGTTAGGCGAATGAATGACATAGAGTTTGATGATTTCTTTGTGGAGGATCCCTACTTGCATGTGGACCTCCTCCGTGATATGTTCGACTCTTCCTTCTCCTATGGGACGACCATCTAGCGCCTCCACTGCCAAACGAACATTGCACAATGTCAGTGTGAGGTTATGTTGTTGCACAAATGCAGTAGATATGAAGTTACCGGCTGCCCCGGAGTCCAACAGAGCAGAAGTAGCTACTGTCTTGCCTTTGAAAGATAGTTCCACAGGTATTTTAATACAGGATGGGGAATGATTCATTTCAGTTTGTGGACTCACCGATTTGGAGGTATATGGAGTTGGTCGGATCGGACAGGTTGACTTGAGGTGACCAGCTTTACCACAATACATGCATAGATGCTGTTGCATTCGTCGTTCTCGTTCTTCTGGGGTTAGATGAGTGTAACCGAGTTGCATGGGTTCTGGATAAGAGCCAGCGATTTGTGTATTGGAGAAGTGTGGACGAGCAGGACGTCGTGATCGGATCAGATTATCAATCTGGATTGTCAATTCAATGAATTCATTCAGTGTCTTTCCCTCGTCACGACAGGCTAATTCAGCTTGAAGTTCGTGACACAATCCTTTTCTGAACAGTACTTTTAATGTGTCTTCTATCCACTCGGTTTGGGCCGCGAGTGTGCGAAAAGTCAATGCGTATTCCGCTGCTGTGGTTCTCCCCTGTGACAGAGCGAGTAACTGATCCCCCGCACTCAGACCTCCCGCAGGGTGTTCGAAGACCTCTCTGAAGCGTTGTAAAAAGATAGTGAAGGAGGGGAAGATTGAACCATCCTCTCTCCACACAGCAGTGGCCCAGTCTAAAGCCTTTCCACTCAACAGTGAACACACAAATGAGATTTTGCTTGAGTCTGTGGGATACAACGTAGGCTGTTGATTAACAAAGAGGGAGCACTGCAATAGAAATCCTTTACATTTACTTGGATTTCCATCAAATTTCTCAGGAAAGGCTAATCGTGGGTTTACAGCTGAGATAGGAGGGGTTATGGAGTTTACTGGGGCGGCAATCGGAGCCGATGCTGTCTCGGTTGGGGCTAACTGAAGACCCCGTAGTGTCCTGACGAGCTCCTCTGTTAGTGACGTCAGGTGACTGAGCTGATGTTGGTGTACGACGAGCTGATTGGCTTGTGCGGACAGTTCTGATGACAGTTGCATAATGGCTGCTGGATCACTGTGTGGCGAAGTCTTCTGTAATGAAGCGTCAGCGGAATGAGGATCCATCTGCAGTTTATTGCAAGTCAGACTCACAAGCAGTAACAGATGCAATAGAGACAGCGTAAGCTGGAACAGGCCGAGGTCAGGGTAGGCAGCAAACATGCAAAATTCCAAAGACAGGCAGAGTTCTGGGGAGGCAGCAAACTAACAGAGTCCAAAAGGCAGGCAAGGTCTGGGCAGGCAGCAAACTTACAGAGTCCAAAAGGTAGGCAAAGATCAGGGCAGGCAGAAAACAAACAGAGTCCAAGGGCAGGCAAAGGTCAGGGCAGGCAGCAAACAAATCAAGGGTATGAGAAACAGTCCAAGTCAAAACACGGGAAAAATACTAGCAAAAGGAATAAACGCTCAGAAAAGTTCACCGGAGCAAAACAAGACTTCGCACTGATACTGTGTAAATGGTGTGCTTAAGTAGTGTGTGTGTAATGAACTGCAGGTGTGTGTAATTAGTCCCAGGAATGAGGGCCTATGGGAGATGAAGTCCAAAAGGTAACCAGTTAGTATTCAGGTGATGTCTCCCTCTGGTGGTGCGAGAGAGGTGGTGCGGAACCTTCATTCGTTACATCAAGGTACTTTAGTCTACATTTCCATTTGTTTCTCTCATGTATTCCCTCCTAATTCTTTCCTAGTTCCTACTCCTCTCTCTCTCTCTCTCTCTTTCTCTCTCTCTCTCTCTCTCTCTCTCAGAAGAGACCTGCTACTGCTCCTCATCCACATTATAGAAACGTACAGTATATTCAGTAAACACGATCTCATAGAAATGCTTGGTCTGATTTTATTGGAAGTTTATGTACTAGGCAAAAATATAGTTTGACCTCAGTGGTTTTTCCAACCTAAGTAACACACTGACTCAACTCTCAGCCAAAACATTGGATTATATTTACGCTACAGTGTTTAATACCCAAGAGGACTGAAAGCCAGAGCATTTGCCGACTATATGAGATAAACATATCTCTTCTCTGCTTGGCATGGAAAAACATTCATAGTCCTACTACTTGTCCTGACTATACAGAATGCAGAAGAGTCATGGTGCCAGGTCAGAAGTGTACAGTGCATTCGGAAAGTATTCAGACCCCTCCCCTTTTTCCACATTTTGTTATGCTACAACCTTATTCTAAAATGTATTAAATATTTTTTTCCCTCATCAATCTACACACAATACCCCATAACGACAAAGTGAAAACAGTTTTTGCAAATGTATTAAAAATAAAAAACATAAATAGCTTATTTACATAAGTCATCAGACCCTCTGCTATGAGACTTGAAATTGAGCTGAGGCGCATCCTGTTTCCATTGACCATATTTGAGATGTTTCTACAGCTTGATTGGAGTCCACCTGGTAAATGCAATTGATTAGACATGATTTGAAAAGGCACACACCTGTCTATATAAGGTCCCACAGTTGACAGTGCATGTCAGAGCAAAAACCAAGCCATGAGGTCGAAGGAATTGTCCATAGACTTCCGAGACAGGATTGTGTTGAGGCAAAGATCTGGGATCTGGGAATGTCTGCACCATTGAAGATCCCTAAGAACACAGTGGCCTCCATCATTCTTAAATGTAAGAAGTGTGGAACCACCAAGACTCTTCCCGGAGCTGGCCGTCCGGCCGAACTGAGCAATCAGGGATGAAGATCCTTGGTCAGGAGATGGGAGAACCTGCCAGAAGGACAACAATCTCTGCAGCACTCCACCAATCAGGCCTTAATGGTAGTTGCCTGACGGAAGACACTCCTCAGTGGCTAAAGGACGCGCCTAAAGGACTCTCAGACCATGAGAAACAAGATTCTCTGGTCAGATGAAACCAGGGTTGAACTCTTTGGCATTAATGCCAAGCGTCACGTCTGGAGGAAACATGGCATCATCCCTACGGTGAAGCATGGTGGTGGCAGCATCATGCTGTGGAGATGTTTTTCAGCGGCAGGGACTGGTAGATTAGTCAGGATCGAGGGAAAGATGATTTGAGCAAAGTACAGAGAGATCCTTGATGAAAACTTGCTCCATAGCGCTCAGGACCTCAGACTGGGGAAAAGGTTCACCTTCCAACAGGACAACGACCCTAAGCACACAGCCAAGACAACACAGGAGTGGCTTCGGGACAAGTCTCTGAATGTCCTTGAGTGGCCCAGCCGGACTTGAACCCGATCGAACATCTCTGGAGAGACCTGAAAATAGCTGTGCAGCGATGCTCCCCATCCAACCTGACAGAGCTTGAAACGATCTGCAGAAACTCCCCAAATATAGGTGTGCCAAGCTTGTAGCATCATACCCAAGAAGACTCGGCTGTAATCGCTGCCAAATGTGCAACGTACTGAGGAAAGAGTCTGAATACTAATGCAAATGTGATATGTCAGGGTTTTATTTTATATACATTTGTTTTTGCTTTGTCATTATGGTGTATTGCGTGTAGATTGATGAGGGAAAAAAACAATTTAATACATTTTAGAAAAATGTGGAAAAAGTAAAGGGGTCTGAATACTTTCCCGAATGAACTGTATATTTATGTCCTTTCCCAGGACCCATAGACACCCACGACTGAATGAAGCAGGTCACGGGTAGGCAGTTCTAAAGCTCAGCAGTCAAGCAGATTGTAGTCTCAGTGGGAAGACAAGCTCTTTCTGGATGAGAGAGAGAGAGAGAGAGAGAGAGATGGAGAGAGAGAGAGAGAGAGGGAGAGAGAGAGAGAGAGATGTTTGCTCTCATGGAGGTCTGTCTACCTTATCTCTCTCTGACAGACAAAAGCCCTCCTTTCTCTATGGCCAGAAATACTGCCCTCACCATTGGTTACCACCACCAGTGATTACAAACACACACTCTCTCACCTTCCTTTTCTTACAATCTTTATAAGATCAGGCTTTGGTAGGAGTTCAAATGGGGCAATTCAACTGTAGTTGCATCAAGGATATAGGACAGTGGACAGCCAAGTTAATATGGTTGAAGAGAGGATAGTAGAGGAATGGTGAGTTAATATGGTTGAAGAGAGGATAGCAGAGGAATGGTGAGTTAATATGGTTGAAGAGAGGATAGCAGAGGAATGGTGAGTTAATATGGTTGAAGAGAGGATAGCAGAGGAATGGTGAGTTAATATGGTTGAAGAGAGGATAGCAGAGGAATGGTGAGTTAATATGGTTGAAGAGAGGATATCAGAGGAATGGTGAGTTAATATGGTTGAAGAGAGGATAGCAGAGGAATGGTGAGTTAATATGGTTGAAGAGAGGATAGCAGAGGAATGGTGAGTTAATATGGTTGAAGAGAGGATAGCAGAGGAATGGTGAGTTAATATGGTTGAAGAGAGGATAGCAGAGGAATGGTGAGTTAATATGGTTGAAGAGAGGATAGCAGAGGAATGGTGAGTTAATATGATTGAAGAGAGGATAGCAGAGGAATGGTGAGTTAATATGGTTGAAGAGAGGATAGCAGAGGAATGGTGAGTTAATATGGTTGAAGAGAGGATAGCAGAGGAATGGTGAGTTAATATGGTTGAAGAGAGGATAGCAAAGGAATGGAAGAAAAGAGAGAAGCAGAATAAGAGAAATCTGAATTGGTCTGGCAGTGAAATTGGGAGAAGGATAATTAAAACAGGAGGGAGATTGAGAGAAGGTGCACAAATTCAGGGAAGACAGGAATAAAAATGCACCGAAAGGGAATGGGGGATTTAAGAGAAAAGGACAGAGGGAAAGAAAGAGCGCAAGAGAGAGATGTCGAAGGAGGTGAGACTTAAACCCTAGCGTGGTAGGAGAGAGAGCAGGAGACAGAGCAGCTAAATTACTTTTTAGCTCTAATATGCATAGGGCTGTTTCTCTGTTCCTCTCTATGGTTCTCCCTCCCTCCCTCCCTCCCTCCCTCCCTCCCTCCCTCCCTCCCTTCCTACCAGAGACCATCAGCTCACTCAGGGGCCGGTACTCAGATTAATTCTACTGGAACTGCCATAGTAGCAGGCAATGCTAGCTGATCACTAGCCCAGAAAGCCATGTAATGATATCCCAGATGAGCACTGACAGGGGGAGAGGACAGAGGGAGTGACGGAGAGGAGGGGGACAGGAGGAGATGGTCTCTGCATCACTGTAACACCGCATGAGGCCCCCTACTCTCTGCTTAGGTACACTTAACACTTGTGCTCACCAGGAGGATTGATAATGAGTCGTGTCAATGGGATGGAGGGGACATGCTTCTAGCAGAGGAGGTTTGACTGATGGTGGTACAGTAGCTATGGGGAACTGGACTGTGGCTACCTGTCTAGGAGTGGACATGCAGTGTGGATGGAAGTCAATAACTCTGGCTCTGAGAGGTTCATCAAGAAGTTGGCTGGGTGGAAGGAAGCAACCCCACTGGGCTTTTACTCCCTCTGTCATAGGAGACTGTATAGGCCCCCATAGGGAATTGGGTGTCTATATCACTGGGCCATCATATGGATGCCCATGTCCCCATATCCCTCTCCTCTATACTGTATATTGTCATCTGACCAGCTACAGTTGATGTTCTCTCCTCTCTACTGTATGTTATCATCTGACCAGCTACAGTTGATGTTCTCTCCTCTCTACTGTATGTTATCATCTGACCAGCTACAGTAGATCTTCTCTCCTCTCTACTGTATATTATCATCTGACCAGCTACAGTAGATCTTCTTTCCTCTCTACTGTATATTATCATCTGACCAGCTACAGTAGATCTTCTCTCCTCTTTACTGTATATTATCATCTGACCAGCTACAGTAGATCTTCTCTCCTCTCTACTGTATGTTATCATTTGAACAGCTACAGTAGATCTTCTCTCCTCTCTACTGTATATTATCATCTGACCAGCTACAGTAGATCTTCTCTCCTCTCTACTGTATATTATCATCTGACCAGCTACAGTAGATCTTCTCTCCTCTCTACTGTATATTATCATCTGACCAGCTAAAGTAGATCTTCTCTCCTCTCTACTGTATATTATCATCTGACCAGCTAAAGTAGATCTTCTCTCCTCTCTACTGTATGTTATCATCTGTCCAGCTACAGTAGATCTTCTCTCCTCTCTACTGTATGTTATCATTTGAACAGCTACAGTAGATCTTCTCTCCTCTCTACTGTATATATTATATTTTGTCCAGCTACAGTATATCTTCTTTCCTCTCTACTATATATTATCATCTGACCAGCTCTTCTTCTTCATCTGGTCCTCCATTTTGTGGCGTTGTGCTGTAGTGTAGTTTAGTGATGCCTGGATCAGCAGCAGTAGAACTCGGGAGGGGATGGAAGTGTGTGCTAGAGCAGAACAATGGTACCCTGGGTAAAAATATCTATCTTCCAGCTTGGCAGGGGGAGGGGCCCTGCCTGCTGCACTATATACAGTACAAAGAGAGGGAGGATTGAGTGGGCTATATGCAGATGTACAATGCACTTCATACATAAGAAAGGAAGGGAATCCAATGCACACGTTGAAGGGGAGATAGGGGAATCGTATGGAAGTGAAGGGAGAGCTGTGCGTGTTGGGTTGATGGAGGCCAAGTGGAGAGACTGGAGAGCACCGCCGTATACATCCAATTGTGGATGTGTTCTGTTGTATTCTGCTTGATCTTTTTTGGGGTCTCCATAGTATACAACATACAACATGTTGATCTGTTTTGGGGTCTGCCCAGGCTGCATATACAAGAAAGCTTAGTGTGAGGGAAAGCGCTTCATACTCTACAAGGGATGGATAATAGTGCACTATGAGAATAGCCTGATGACTCACAGTAAATTATTCCGCTGCTCTGTCGTTCACTACCTATTTTAGTCTGAGACAGCCATCATTGTAGTCGTTTGTGGTGACGAGGGGCACGAGGGGTTGATGTACAAAACAAAGTCATCGGAGATTTCGATTGTCTCTAACCAATCAGAGTATCAAAGCCAATGACACATTTTCAAACCGCCTCTTCACCGACGTGTATTCTGGCTCAGGACAACCCATTTGTTTCTGGACCAATCAAACGGCCACAAATGTGTTCCCATTTGGTGAAGGATCGGGGAGGTACTCCGATCCAGACTCATTGCGGAGAAGAAACTAACGTGGCGTAGCGTTTGGCCAGGGCAAAGAGTCTGGGTAGCCAGGCAATTATGAGAAGGGCTGTAGTGCACTATACTTTAGTCAGGACAATATAGCAAAGTGGGGCCACAGTATTGCTCTCTGTCTTAATTAAGAGCAATCTGTATGAGTCCACTAGCAAATGAGAAATTGGGATATAATTTGTGGCTTTGCTAATCACACTTAAGAGAAAGAAAAAACAAAACACCCACTGCTTGACTATAAACTATTAAACAGCTTGGCAGGTCTCGCAGGGAAGCTTTTATGCTTTTGCCAATACCTCATTCAATCTCGGTTAGAAAAGTTGAAAATCCTCCCACGCTATTGATGGTGGTCTTGACAGGAGCTTTTTCATTTCAATCAGTTTTTTCCCTTCAGTCATCACCAGCAGGCTGGAAGCTTACTTTGAATTCCTGCAATTTCATCTTAATGAACTTACTGCACTCATTTTAGTAACATGGGTTCCCAAGTGGCGCAGTGGTCTAAGACACTGCGTCTCAGTGCTAGAGGTGTCACTACAGACAACCTGGTTTGAATCCAGACTGTATCACAACCAGCCATGATTGGGAGTCCCATAGTGCAGCGCACAATTGGCTCAGCGTTGTCTGAGTTTGGCCAGTGTAGGCCGTCATAGTAAATAAGAATTTGACCTAGTTACATAGTTTTTTTGTACCCATTACTCATCCACCAGTTTTCTTTATAATGTTTTATTGCCTGGAGTGCAGATAAAGAATAGTGTGCGGAGTGTCATTGGAGAATTTAATCCAAACCAAACAAATTAATGGAGAAGTTTTAATTTTTAAAACCAAATCTACATTTTTTTTAAATGGAAATGGTATGTTATAGAAGGGTCCAGACAACTTTTTAGTGATTTCACTTGTTGTTGTTGATACATCTCCTCATCCTCATTGTGCAGTATGGGGACCCTGATAAAACATGAACAAAGGCTCCAAAAAAAACAAATATATCCTTAAAAAAAAGGTCCTTTTAGAAACTGCAAAGCTCTCAGTATAGTGATGTAGGTCTTTAGATGTTGTACAGATGAAATAGTGTAATTCCGAGCTTTACCCGCAATGTTATCCCTTTTGTGCGACTCGAGAAATTTCCCCTATCCAGCTGTTCCATTCTCTGTGTAGCCTGCTGCTACAGGTAACTGCTCAAATAAAGGAAACACCAACATAAATTGTCTTAATAGGGTGTTGGACCACCACAAGCTGCTAGATCAGCTTCAGTGTTCCTTAGCATAGATTCTACAAGTGTCTGGAACTTCCTGTGTGGAAGCACCTGCTTTTAATATACTTTGTATCACTCATTTACTCAAGTGTGTCCTTTATATATTGGCAGTTACCTGTAGAATGGACAGTTGAGTCGCAACAAAATGGAATATAACATTGCGGATAAAGTTTCGGAATAATACAATGTTGTATTATGTGTACAACATCTAATGACCTGCATCATTATACTGTGAGCTTTGCCATTTAAAAAAATACATGTTTGGGTGTCTTTGGAGCTTTTGTTCATGTTTTTACAGGTTTCCCATACTGCACAACGAGGATGAGGAAGTGATTTGCTGTTTGGGGTTAGGGAAATCACAAAGAAGGTATCTGGACCCTTCTATAACATCCCATTTACATAAAACATGTTGTTCCTTTAAAGCTATTCCACAGTGAATAAATTATCAGCAATGAAGAGGAATTAATCCGAAAAGTTTTAGGCTGTGGTTCTGGACTTTCTGGAACTCAACTAGCTGGGTTAGAGATATCTGTGCATGCGGGATCCACTATTCTACCTCCTTTCAGCTGCTGCTTAGTGCTCAGTTACTCTTTTACACAAAACAGTTTGTTTTAAAACTTAGTTCTTTGTCTGTTGTAAAAGTTGGCTATTGCAAACATAAGCTTGACATGAATGGGTTGTCAAGCAATTTCATGTTATTCTTTAAGGAGGGGAGTTACATGCCGTTGCAATTATATGTAGCCTACACAGCATATCAAAGAAGCAAGACACAAACAGAGAAGGTTGTAGCCTTCATATATATATATTTTTACATTTGTTCAAATTGCAGCTGTTCAAAAATATTAGTCACATCATATATCGATATTGGTTGAGGATTCAGAAGAGGGTGGGTAAAGAGAGAAATGTGAATGTGAGCGTAAAATAACATGCAGAACCTGATTTGGATCTTTAGATTTGAGAAAGAAGTTACCAGTGGGGTGGGACAAGAGTAAAAACTATTTATTGTAGCCTCGCACAAAAAAAAATAGGGCCTACGCGAGCTAAAAGAAACCATCCAATCGAGGATTAAGAACAACACCAGTTAAAATAGATGGAATGATGTCCCATAATTTTAAGAGGCTTACTTCTCAGAGTACTACTACTACTGTAGGTGTGGGACTGGGCCTCCACTCAGTCCCATTGTTATGGGAACATCCTGTCTATGTATGCCAGCTCCCCAAAATGTGTCGTAGAAGGGCGATGTCTCTCAATCTGGTAGCAGCCTGCCAATACACCGCCATGCTGTCACTCTTTTCTTTATCCACAGAATCACTGTGGAGATGTACATGGAATGTGGGAGGGATGTTCTACTCTTGTCAGATTCTTCCATGCCCGCTTTGTACCCCCCTTCCCCACCCTTCACTTCCTAACTTTCTCTCTCTTTTTCTTTGTCTTTTAAATGTTTTATCAAAGGGTAAATATAATTGTTTTGTTTTTCTGATTTGTTTTTCAGAAGAAGGAGTGGCTCTGTCTGAACTGTCAGACCCAGCGGCTGATGTCTGGAGGACTCGGAGACCCCTCTCCTGTTCCTCATCCGTCTCCAAAGCACCAACCAATGGGATCTCCGCGCCACCAGGCACCAGCCAGTCAGCAGCCAGCTCAGAAGCCACCCTTCCAGAAATCAACCAATCAGCAGCAGCAAGGGCCGAGAACGATGCAGCCGCAGCAGCAGAAGCCACAGACAGGCCTGGGGAGCGGACCTTTCGCAGTGAAGCACCCTGGGGACACAAAAGCCCCTGTCCAGCCCACACCGGCCAACGAGCCCCCAAAACAACCGAAGGTCACGGAAGAGACTATGCCAAAGTCAGAGGAGCTGGTGGAACCCGCCATAGACACCAAACCAACTCAGAAGAAGGGAGAGCCAATCACAAAAGACCTAAAGAAGTCAAGACATTATGACGTAAGTCACCTTTTAGGTCTCCTAGAAATTAATTTGATATACAGCTGATAAAGCTTAGTTGTTGTTATATAGGAAAGCAAGACGTTTATTGAGGGACATTTAGTGGTTGAAATAGAATAATGTATTGATAGTTTATAGCCACAGTATAGCAAATTATTTGGAAATGGCATCCAATCTTTTCTGTGCCTTCCCTCTTCTTCTGCACCTTGTTATTGACGTCCGGAAACAAATAGTGCTGATGAATCAGGCGCCAGCCACAGCACTGATGGATTTACTCCACACAGAGAAAATGAATGTGTTTTTTCTCTCACTCCATTTTAGCCGTCACCCCTCTTGAAACATAAAGCACTACGATTGGTACAACCATGAATATGCAAAGCCATCAAGGCCTTAGTGGTACTGAATTAGTGCTGATGTGAATACAAAATGGAAGTGATCCACTCTAATGCCCACTGTTCTCCAATGTTCACTGTGAGTATGGGTGGAACAATATGAGGAGCAGAACGTTACAAAGTGTTTTAGAATAGTCATTGCATAAGATCGTTTCAGGGTTTTTGGGGTCTTTTTTTCAGGTATTTTTCCCAGTCTGCTGTTTTGTTTTTGGCTGATTTCTTATGTCCCTCCTTAGGAGACCAAGAACAGCACTCAAGACCTGTCACGGAGCCCCCAGAGCCTAAGCGACACAGGCTACTCCTCGGACGGCATCTCTAGCTCCCACAGTGAGATCACCGGCCTCATCCAGGAGGAGGAGGAGATGAAGCTGAGTGAGAGGGGCATCAGCGGACGTGGCAGCCCCCCCAGCCCTTCCGAGATCACCAAGCTGGAGAGCTCCATGAGGCCGCTGCTGGAGTCCAAGACCCTGCCGGCCGAGGAGAGGGAGCGTGAACGGGGCCGGGGCAGGCACCACCGAGAGCAGAGGCCCCGGTCGCTGTCCATCACCCCCGAGGCCTACGACTCTGATGAGGAGCTGGAGGACATCGTGGAGGAGGAGGAGGACGTAGGGGACTGGGAGTCTAAACGGGAGCACAAGAGCAGCGCCACTCCCAAGGACGAGAAGAAAGTGGCCGAGCCGGAGCCAATGACAGATGAGGAGTTCATGAGGAGGCAGATCATGGAGATGAGCGCAGACGAGGACAACGAAGAAGAGGAGGACATGGAGGAGGAGGACGAGGAGGATGAAGGCTACGGCTACCAAAAACTGAAAAAGACACACAAGCACATCTCGGAGTCAATGAAAGAGAAACGCCGGCTTTCTCACCAGTCTAGCAGCTTCGAGGAGGAGACCAAAAGCTCCAACGACATCTACAAAGGTTCTGCGGAGGAAGGAGAGGAGGGGGGCCTGGGGGGCTTGCGCCGCTTCAAGACCATTGAGCTCAACAACACCAACAGCTACAGCCGTGACATGGAGCTCAACAACGAAAATGACCTCAGCCTGGACCGAGAGCCCGAGCTGGAGATGGAGAGCCTGACGGGATCTCCCGAGGAGCGCTCCAGGGGAGAGTACTCCTCCACCCTGCCACCCACCACCTCCAGCTATAACTCTGGCACCTCACCCACTTCCATCTCCTCCATGGAGGACGACAGCGACAGCAGCCCCAGCCACAGACAGAGACTGGAGGACGCCAAGCAGCAGAGGAAGGCCCGGCACCGCTCCCATGGCCCCCTGCTGCCCACCATCGAGGACTCCTCTGAGGAGGATGAGCTCAGGGAGGAGGAGGAGCTGCTGCGGGAGCAGGAGAAGATGAGGGACCTGGAGCAACAGAGGATCCGCAGCACGGCTAGGAAGACCAAAAGAGACAAAGAGGAGCTGAGGGCTCAGAGACGCAGGGAGAGGTCCAAGACGCCCCCCAGCAACCTTTCCCCCATCGAGGACGCCTCCCCTACTGAGGAGCTGCGACAGGCTGCAGAGATGGAGGAGCTCCACCGATCCTCTGCCTCGGAATACTCCCCCCAGAGCCTTGACTCAGAAGCTGAGGGATACGAGTCTAAACTCTACAAGTCTGGCAGTGAATATAACCTGCCCACGTTCATGTCTCTGTACTCTCCGACCGAGAAGTCATCGACGACCACGACGACCACTGCTCCCTCCAGCAGCAAGCCCCTGAAGAGTGCTGAGGAGGTGTATGAGGAAATGATGAGAAAAGCTGAGTTGCTGCAGAAACAACAGAAACCACAGCAGCAACAAGGAAGACACAACAGCGCATACGAGGACGACACAAACGGCCAACAGTATGAAGATGAGTACGAGTACAAACAGGCAGAGTCTGGTTATGAGAACGATGTTGCAGAGACGGGAGACATCTACGAAGAGATTCGCAAGACCTCCCAGAACATCACTAAGATGCACCAGTCCTCGGCCCTGGAGTTACAGCAGCAGGCAGAGGAACAGGTGGAAATAGACAACAGTACCTATCCAGATAAGCAGCTTTTAGATACTGGATCAGCCTTCGCTAAGCTGCTTGAGAAGACCAATGACCTATTGACTCCTGGCACCAGCCCCACTCAGCTCTCTGCACCTGTTTCCTTCTCTGAGACCGGAGGAAGGATCCCTGATGTACGGGTGACACAACACTACTCAAAAGGGATGAAGAGCCAGACGGGTAAAAATGGCATCACTCCAGTGGCGGCCGCTACCACAATAGCCGCCTATGGGGTTTATTCCCGGGATGCAGTGACCATCTCCCAGACCAGCGTTAGTCAAACGATGACAACCACCCAATCCACCATGTATGGTCGGCAAACTGGAGGTCCCACCACTTCAACCACAACCGTCTCAAATGTGTGCAGCAAGATAGCGGAGATAACACAGGCATACAGCCAGAGAGAGGTGGTTGCGAGGAGCATGGGGAATAACCGAGGGGTCCAAGTCAGAGACAGTGCAACATCTTCAGAGCACGTCATAGAGCCTCGCTCGCCAAAGATGTACTCGTACTACAAGAGCTCCAGCCCCCCTCTGTCCCCCTCTGCCTCGCCCACTGAGAGCCTAAGTCGCTCCTTCTCCAGGAGGGTCGAGATCTCCACCCAGACGTTCAGCCCAGGCATAGGCACTCCGTCGGCTGGCTCAGGGCCCACCTCCCCAGTGATGGTCCAGGGGACCCAGACATCTCACAGAGTCGTATCACCACGTCTTTTCAGACAGCAATCCTCCCAGGACGCCCCCTACATGGACGCCGAGCACACAAGCCCTGCCAAACCAATGACGGTAAACACGGCCACCTCACCTTTATCCTCGCCCACCAGATTCAGCCGACAGTTGACATTTGACGGCTACTCTCCACAAGCCAGTCCGCCAGACACCCCTCCGTACAACCAGTCTCCTCATCGCAGCTTCTATAGGACGCAGAAGGTGGAGAAGGTCAATGTTGGCACCAGCATGATCACCACAGCTAGCACCTACAGCCGTGGTTCGATATCTATGGACAACATCTCTCTCTGCAGGATCTCCACCGTCCCAGGGACCTCGAGAGTAGAGCAAGGCCATATCATCCATGGTGAGAGTGTGGTGGATCTGAGAACAGTGGATCTGAGAACAGCCACTATACCAGCTCCCATCATCATGACTGACCATGGCATGGATCTTACCTCCCTGGCCACAGAAACACGCAAATACACCAGTGGACACGAGGGGAGCCACCCCTCCACCATCATCCAGCCTCTCATCATGAACTTAAACACCCAGCAGCATCCCCATGTGATGGTTTCAACCGCAACCACGGTGAGTGTCACGGTGGCCGCCTCCATGTTCATATCACAGCCCCAACAGCCCATGGTCTACGGGGTCCCTTTACAAAACAGAGTGGACCTTGGCCAGGGCATGGGCTCAGCCATGTGCCTGTCACAGAACAAACAACCACCCACTGACCCATCCATCCCCAAGATTGACGCCAAGCTGGAGGACCTGAGCATCCAGCAGCAGCAGCTGATGGAGCAGCAGCAGAAGCTTCAACAGCAGCAGCATCTCTTGGAGCAGCAGCTCCAGCAACACCATCAGATGCAACAGCAGTCCTCCTTAGCTCGGTACAGCCTACCAGGCCAGATGACTGTGCTTAAGAAGGACATTCTGGTCAGCCAAACCAGCAACTCTCCAGCCGTGGTCAGTGCTATATCCTCCACCGTCGCCCCTGACATCTACAGCACTGGAGGTCCCCTGGAGCTGAAGGGCAAACCAGCCCCAGCAGGTGTGATGAACCTGGCAGGTGGTGGGCCTCATGGCATGATGGTCCAGGTGGATGGAGCCCCACAGGGAGGACCAGTGACCCAGCTGGTAAAGACAGAAGAAGGCCAGGATGCCGTGGACCTCACAGGGGGGCAGATCAAAGCTGAGAACCAACCAGCCTGCTGTGATGTAGTGTACCGCCTCCCATTCGGAGGTAGCTGTGTTGGTGTTCCGTTCTCCCAGAAGCAAAATGTTGATGAGAAAGTGGCCACTCAAGAGCCAAGACCACCCTCTGTGCCACCACTCTCCTACGAGTCAGACCAGGAGGGCCAGTATCAGGAGTTTTCTATGGACAGGCGTAAAGCCTACACACTACCATTCCCTGGTCGGCTACAGCCCTCGATATCTGACACCAACCTAGCAGAGCCCGAACTGCAGTCCTACCACTCCAAGATGGACCCGCACATCCAGGCCTCTGGAGAGCTGGCCGTGGACCTCAGCAACATGAAACATGCCTATGAGGGAGGCTTCCTGGGACTGGGCATGCAGTACGGCTCCTACACTGACCTACGCCATGGGGGTGACATCACTGCTACTGCCCTGCCCATACGCAGATTCAACTCCCTGTCAAACATTAGCTCAGACTACGGCTACTCTCCACGAGACCTCGCTAACTTCCAGGAGTCCAACCTGGCCCAGTACAGTGCCACCACTGCCAGAGAGATCAGCCGAATGTGCGCTGCTCTCAACTTAATGGACCGCTATGGGAGCAATCCGGAGCTTGTGCAGTATGGCGTAGGAAGAGGAACAGGTCCAGGTGGCAGGCTTAACTCTATGAGACAAAATATGCTCTACGGACCTGACGGGAAGCCAATCTCTCAAACCCAAGCGCTCACCAACATGATCAATGCCAGGCAAGCCAGCCTCCGAGCCATGTACCCGTCTGCCATGAGGTCTGCTGATGGAATGACCTACTCCACCATCAACACACCCATTGCATCCACCTTGCCAATCACTACCCAGCCTGCCTCAGTGCTGCGCCCGCTTCTGAGGGGAGTGTACAGGCCTTTACCCACAGCTAACATGACACCCGTGCCTCTGGCCAGCCTCACCAGGGTGCCTGTGAACCCAAGGATGCCGATGTCTGGGCAGGCTCCATACCGTTATCCGTCTCCCAACAACTTCCCATTCACCACGTCGGCCTCTGTGAGCATGCTTGCCGCTATCACCACCACCCAGGATGCCCCAGTCTACCTAGGGAAGCCCTCTGTGAAAGCAGATGCATCTGATCCATCGCCTCAACCTCTCTTTTCCCATATATCAGCCTCGGTCAGCTTGCCAACGGAGCCCCAGCAACAACCCATGAACCTGACCCAGGCTCACCTCCACACTCAGGCCCCAGGGCAGCCCCAGGTCCAGCCTCAGAACCAACCCTCAGCCCAGCCCATGCACATGCAACCTCAATCCCATCCTCAGGGCCAGTCTCCACCCCAGAGCCAGCCCCCTCCAGCCAACACTTACCCTCCAACACAAAGCTACACTGGGCCCCCTCCTCCTGGCCCACCTTCCAGCGGCCCCATCAACCCTGCGACGGAGGAGAGGATGCACCGCCAGCATGAGCAGTTGCTGCAAATGGAGCGGGAGCGTGTGGAGCTGGAGAAGCTGCGTCAGCTACGTCTGCAGGAGGAGCTGGAGAGGGAGCGCATGGAGCTACAGCGGCACCGCGAGAAGGAGCAGATGCTGGTGCACAGGGAGATCCAGGAGCTGCAGACCATCAAGGAGCAGGTCCTACAACAGCAGCAGGCTGAGAGGGAGAACCAGCTGGTGATGCAGAAGGAGCAATTGGCCCAGCAGAAAGCCCAGCTCGACCAGATACAGTCGCTGCAGCAGCAGCTTCAGCAGCAGCTCGAGGAGCAGAAGAGGCAGAAGACTGCTGCAGCTGCTGCTGCTGCAGCTGCCGCAGCCGCTCAGGTGGACCAGAACGGCCAGACCCTGCTGTCCTATGGAGACCAAATGGGATTAATTTCCCTGCCCAACTCCTCCTCGGACATGTGTCTAAGGAACAACGAGGAGCATATAGAGACCAGAACCAACATGAGGAGGCAGAATTCCACCTCCATGCCCCGGCTGAGGGATGGAATGGAGGGCGAGAGCATCCAGTTCTATGGAGCACGGAGGATCGTGGACAGCTGCGTCCAGACAGACGAAGAGGATGGCGAGGAGAGGTACATCATGTCCCGGCGCAGACGCAACAGGCGCAGTGTAGACTGCAGCGTCCAAACTGACGATGAAGAGGAGAAAGTGGAGTGGGAGCAGCCCGTGAGGCGCAGGCGCTCTCGCTTCTCTAAGCACTCGGATCCCGGGGCCGAAAACAAGACAGACCCAGCCTCCAAGACAGCCGCCTCATCTAGCATCGCCATCCAGACCATCCGAGAAGGCTCCTGCCAGACCGAAACAGACCAGCTGGGGAAGGCGTCCCCGGTCATCCACGTCACTGTGCCAGACCCGAACAAAGTCGAGATCGTCCACTACATCTCAGGCCCTGAGAGGACCCAGAAGGGCCAAAGCCTAGCCTGCCAAACAGACGTTGAGGCCCAGTCTCAGGGCGTGGTGGTGCCACAGCTTAGCGTGCCCACCACCGTCAGCCCCTACTCCACGAGCATCCAGCTGGTGGGGTCTGCCGACCCTCGCCAGCAGCAGAACAGGAGGAGGCCGGACCCCCTGGAGATCAGCTACCAGACCCAGCCCATGAACCACCTCCACAATGAGTCCCTCTCCAGCCTGATCCGTCAGCCTCCTAAGTCCCCACAGGTGCTCTACTCCCCTGTTTCCCCCGTCTCCCCCCACCGCCTGATGGAGACCTCCCTCTCCAGTGGTGGGCTGAACAAGGCCCACGTCACCCCCCAGCAGAAGGCCTACACGGTCGAGTCACCCCAGCGCCACCCCAGCATGCCCCGGCCCATTAAGAACACACAGAGGTCCATGTCAGACCCCAAGCCCCTAAGCCCCACTACAGACGAGCACACCAAGGCCAGGTTAAACCTGTACCAGCAGCAAGCTCTTCAGAGCCAGGTAGGTCATAAGGTCAATCCTTTGATCCTCAACAGCTATTTCTGTACACATGCAGAGACCAAAAGACTCAAATCACATGGACAGTTGTCTTGCATTCTAATGTAGTATGTATCAAATTGGCAGCATAATATTAAAATATGGCCCCATAAACATACAGTGCATTACCATACAATGCTACACTCTTAGAATTAGTGGTGACTTGAGGAACCATTGCCAGTCAATGGTTCATATTCACACCCTTGGTTAGTTGAGGGGCTCTTGGAGGAACCTTTAATGCACGTGTCAAACTCATTCCACGGAGGGCCAAGTGTCTGCAGGTTTTCATTCCTCTCTTGTACTTGAATGATGAATGTAGGTCACTAATTAGTAAGGAACTCCCCTCACCTGGTTGTCTAGGTCTTAATTGAAAGAAAGAAAAAAAAAAAACAGCAGACACTAGGTCCTCCATGGAATGAGTTTGACACATTCCTGCTTTAATGTTTCAATGTAATATTCATGGAGGAACCCTGGACTGGAGGAACCCTGGACTGCAGGAGTGGCTTAGTAAGGGCGTGGCTTTCAGATAGATAGATAGATTCAGATAGAAGTAAATGTAATTCCTGTTGTATTGTCATCACATGTTAAGGTTGAACATTGACAGTTATGTAGCTTCAATTAGGCTTACAGAGGTGTATGAGTTCCTTAAGAGCCTGTGCAAATCCCAAAGCTGGAATAGTTACCAATTTATCACTATATGTAATCAGCAATGTAAATATTATATTAGAATATGTAATATGCATAAATATTCAAGGACCATTTTAATTTTCAGTGTTCTTACTTAACATGATGAACAGGTATTACATTTGCTCTAATGGGTGGCCCAAAATAACTATGTGAAAGCCACGCCTCCAATCTTCTGATAGTCTGCCACCTCTACAATATATTGTTAAAAAGGCTCATAATTTAACCCCTCTCATCACAAAAAGGTTCCAATGTTTAGAACCCCAAAAGGTTCTTCCAGGCTCCTTTACTTTTAAGAGTGTATACATCTTACTAATGCACAGCTTAAGTGAACACTGTCAAATTATCTGTACACTGTACATCAAGCAATTTTGAACATCATCATAGGCAAATGCTGACAATAATATCTCCATTCGTCTAATACTAACTCCAGCTGTTTGTAACTTTTGCTTAAGTGGCAAATTTCGGATTGACGTTTGTCCCCCCATATACAGATTTCAATGAAGGGAAGAAAATGCTGAAATAATTTAGAAATTTAAGTGACCATCCGTCGTATTTGTGAATAATGCTTTCTTTGTGATTTGTTTCTATGTTATTTATTTATTTGCACACAAGAAAATACAAAACAATATGATAAGAGTTTAAAAGGCAACTGGAAAGAGCATGTGCAGGAGAAAAGAAAACCCAGAGGCTTGTAAGGCACCTCCCTCTTTCAAATATTTATAAAACCAAACCAAACAAAAAAAGCATCCTTATTTTTAAGGCTAATAAACAAATAATTTGAGATTTACTCAAAGAAAAAGGAAAACTTCATGATTTGGGGGGGAGAGAGAGAAAAAAGACATTCATGTAAAATGCATAATGAAAATAGGTAGGACATTATTAGGTGAGTCATTGAGCTAGAATGTCCAGTAGATATTTTTTCATTTTGTATTTGAAGGAGCTGTTGAAGGAGCTGATGCAGTCTTTGAGGTGGTCAAGGAGACTGTTAAAAAAATTGACCTCTGTAGGTGATGGAGAATTTACCTAATCTTGTACGGTAAAAAAGGGCTGTGGAGATCTGTGGCAGTTCTTGTAAAGTAATAATAAACCTGAGTATTGAATTTGAATAGCATTTGAAAATAAACAGGCAGTAGATTCATTTTGAACTGGAAGACAAACAGACAGATTTGAAGTTGGTTGATTTCATAAATATTGAGAATTTGAAGGCGATTTAAGAGTGGAGAGGAATTTAATTTATTTTATACCCTATTCATAGATTATGCTAGAATTGCTGAAGAGAGGTGCATGGTTGTAAAACATTTACTGAGTTTATGTAGAACTGCTATTGTGGGATTATCTTTATGAGATGTTCATAGTTAATTAAACAGTCATGTTGCTGACAGATACGAGGGGCTATCTTCCTCAACCTTTCTTGAGACTGGCTGTGATTAATTTTAATCACAGCCAAGTTGAATTACCACAATGAAACTATTAATTAAGTATTTATTACACACACACTTACTGCTGCATGTACATTTGTGGCATGGCTGAGAATGTAACATAATAGAGAAAAGTTAGTGGAAATTTTAAATTATAGACATTTGTATTACTTTGCACTGCTATGTAACTGTAGCAATACCATTTAAAGTAGCAAAAATATTGATACAGTATTTATCAAGTTTCATTTCACGGCTATTTGTTTATTGCTTTTCTCTTTTGCACAGGCACATTAAGTCATGTATAATCACATCTTAAGAAGGTACCTTGTATCGTCCTTGAGGAACAATTCATATCTATGTCACATGTGCAGTGCTCTGTTGTGAAAGCTCTTTCCCTAACCCTTGCTCTCACGGGTCCTGTCCCCTGTCTCCCTGTAGCTGGCCGCCCTGCAGCAGAGCGCCCTGAGGAAGGTGAAGAGGACCCTGCCCAGCCCCCCTCCAGAGGAAAGCCACCTACCCATCGTCACCCCGGCCCTCCCCCAGATGTACATGCCCTCCGTGCCCTCCCTGAGGGCCGGTACCAGGCCAGGTCTGGCAGCCAAAGCCAGCCTGCTGAAGGACCTCACCCACGAGCTGAAGGCTGTGGAGCAGGAGTCCACCAAGCTCCGCAAGCAGCAGCAGGAGCTGGAGGAGGAAGAGAAGGAGATTGATGCCAAGCTGCGCTACCTGGAGCTGGGCATCCATCAGCGCAAGGAGACCCTGGTGAAGGAGAGGGAGAGGAGGGATATGGCCTATCTGCGCTGCATGGGCGACCCGCGAGACTACATGTCAGACAGCGAGCTGAATAATCTGCGGCTGGCGGCCGCTGTAGCTTCCTATGAGAGCAATGGGGTGCTGACCAGACCCAGTACAGCACCACTGAGCCAGTTCACCAGCGACTTCAACACAGCCGCCCAGTTTCCTCCCACCTCCTCCTTCGTCTCCTATCAGTCCTACCACACCCAGAGCCAGCCAGCTCTAGCTCCCCAGCCCGGGACCCCTTACCAGACAGCAGCCTTCAACCAGCCCCCCTACCCTTCAGTGTCCCAAGCAGCGGCTCTCCCACAGCCCACCCCCCTGCATACCCAACATCCTCCCCCATCCTACCAGACCCAGTCCTTCTCCTCCCACACATTCCCCCAGAGCCATCCTCCCTACCCGACAGAGCAGGGTGTGCACCCACTGCCTCAGCAACAGCAACAGCCTAGCCACCAGGGATTCCAGCATGCCCAGCCTGGCCAACCTCCCTACCCCATCCACACCTCTCCATACCCCAGCCATGTGTCCTACCCAGCTGGCCCTGGGCAGATCACTCCCTACCAGCCCCAGGTAGACATCCTCACTGTCCACCAGAGACCGAGACAGACCTCGCTGGCTGACCTGGAGCACAAGATGCCCACTAATTATGAGGTCATAAGCAACCCCACTGTAGGGGTGACCACCACGGCCCAAGACACCATCTACTCCTCCTCCAGTGGGGCACCCCCATATGGACAGTATACTGGTGGTACCAGCATGGTCAACACTTATGGGCCGTACTCTACGGCAGTCTCCAGTACATATGGCCAGTACACCACGACATTATCCAACACATACGGGCAGCAGTACACTTCCACCTCGGCCAGTACGTATGGCCAGTATACCACCACCACAGCTAACACCTATGGCTACACCACCACTACAGCCAGCTCCTACGGTCAGTACACTGCGACAGTGGCCAACAGCTACGGCCACGGCACTCCATCTGACCGTCTGCACTCGGTTGACAGCCCCTCTACCTACGCACAGGACGGTCTCTACGGCCCCGCAGGCCTGGAGCAGAATGTTCCAAGGAACTACGTCATGTGCGATGACATCAGCGAGCTGACCAAGGATGGCCTGGGCGGCACAGCGGACATGCACCGGAGCGACGGCCACAGTGGACGCTACGCAGGGGAGAGTGGTCCGGCGAGAGGAGGGAGCTCCTACGGCAGGCCGGAGGACGAGCTGAGCAGGGAGGAAGACCTGTACGACCACCACGGCAGGGGTAAGAGCAGTTACCACCCACGAGTGTCAGACACATATGGCCGAGTAGTGGGCAGCAGCAGCACTAGCATGGGTGGGGGATCCTCCTATTACAATGATGACTACACCAAACACGGCATACAGCGCACCGGGGTCCAGAAGCACACCTCCAAAAGCCTGGCTCCGGCCGTCATGTCCTCAAAGCGCAGCAAGTACCGCAAGCAAGGCGTGGAGCAGAAGATCTCCAAGTTCTCCCCCATCGAGGAAGCACGCGATGTGGAGGCTGACCTGGCCTCCTACACCATGAGCACGTCGGGTGGCGGCAACTTCACCGTGGTGTCGCGGACCAGGAAGCTGCAGGACGACATGACCTACAGCCTGAGGAAGAGCGCCTACGAGCAGAAGAGGTACTCCTATCCCGAGGAGCACATGTACTACACCTCGGGCCATTCGCGCTCCACGGGCTACGGCATGGACAAGATCTCTTCCCGGGACTACGCCGGCTACCGCAGCCGCTCCTACGAGAGAGATGGGGACAGGGAGCGCTCGTCGTACAGGGCAAGCTATAGCCGGGGCAGACCCCCCATGCGCTCTCAGTATTCGTCGGAGGAGAGCCCTCTCAGCCCCATGGGTGTTCATGTGAGGGCCTCCTCCCTGGGCCCAGAGCTGTACGACAGCCGTAGTAGTCAGTATTATGGCCAGTACGGCTCCAGCCACTCCATGCCTGACGTGCAGGACCACATGAAAGACTTGCCCCGGACACACGTCTACAAACCAGACAATTCTTACATTATAGACGATATGCATTGCGCTGTTTCGGACAGCGAAGGTAAATGGGTGCTAAATGCCAGTCTCTGCCCACAAATAAACATCCCCCACCCACCCAGAGATAAGGCTAGATGAGAGTCGTTGCATGCTGTGCTGGTGTTGTGTCTCGAGACCTATGCTGGCTGCTCTCGTCCCGACTGACTGCTGTCTGTGCTCTCTGCATGAGCAGCCATGTCCATTTTCTTCACTTTGTTTGTCACCTTTCTTTTTACTTCCATGTGATTCTGAGGTGCATAACTTTTTTTCACACAATTATGTTGTCCTGTGAAAGTTGTTTTATTTACTTGTTGTGTTTAACTTATTTTATGATTTTAAAAAATTATCAGTGTTTTACATTTGTTTTCTTTTTTATGTGTGTCTTGTTTTCGTATTATGCATTGGTGTAAATCTCGACGTCCCTTTAGTTTTCCTGTCTTTTTTTCCTTCCCATTCTTCTTTTGCATGGCCTCAGTCTGCATGCCTCTGTCGCCGTCAGACTTGGAGATTGACTGTGATCTGCTCTTGGTTTCCAAAGCCTATCATCTTGGCCAGGAGGAGACGGACTGGTTTGAGAAACCCAGGGACCTGCGCTCTAGCTCCCGCCACTATGGCAGTGGTGGCCACTCCTCGTCTGGCCGTAGCCGCCACGTCAAGCACACCTACCACGACTATGACGAGCCCCCAGAGGAGGACCTGTGGCCCCAGGATGAGTACGGCCACACCCGCCAATCTTCCTCCTCGCGGGACCATCGCCACCACGGCAGTAGCAGCTCCGGGAGACACTCCGCCTCGTCCCGACACTCGGAAGAACCGCGCTCCTCGCGCTCCTCTAAGGGCCACCCCAAAGACCCTTCCATCCGCCACGACTCCCGCCAGATGTCCTCGACAGGGAAGAGGGGTGACTCGCGCTCCCAGGGGGTGTATCACTCATCAGACTACTCCAGGGACCCATCAGGCCACCACCACAGCCAGGGCCGCTCCTCCAAGTCCTCATCCTCCCACAATGGGAGGATTTCCTCCAGGAAGCAGCAAGACCTCCAGGGTCACCCTCCCTCCTCCTCCAGGGGCCAGGGCAGCTCTGGCCGTGGGCAGGGATCCGCTGGTGGGCCCCCGGGCTCCAGGGGACAGGGTCCTACCTCCCAGCAGGACGGGCTGCAGCAAGGCCAGCGTACCCAGCTGCAACAGCAGCCCCAGACCTTGGCGGCACGACAGACAGGCACCACCCCTGCAGGCACCACCCCTGGGGGCCAGCAGCCTTTGGGCCTGGCCCAAGCCCAGCAGGGTCTACAGGCCAAGCCTGGTCAGCTTGGTCCTGGTCAGGCCGGTCGCCAGCCACAGGCAGGAGGACCACTGGGACAACTGCCACCAACTGCGGTGAGTACAGGATTATGACATAGTACATTACAAGTGTGGTTACAAACAATCAGTGACACTTGATTGAAAGTGTCAAGATTATTCAAATCTACCATGCAGTTTATGAATTATGAGAATCACTGTAAATGTGTGTAGATTATTATTTTACGTGTTGAGACAGCTTTAGAGGTCTTTGGTCGCATCTCTCCCTCCTCTCCTTCTTGCATCTTTTTCGTCTGTCTCCCTCCTCCTCTTCCTATCTCTCCTATCCCCCCTCCCTCTCTCTCTCTCCATCTCCCTCTCCACCTCCTCTCTCTCTGTCTCTCTGATAAGGCCTAGCACATCATTCTGAGAAGAGGTTTTATTTAAATGCGTGTGAAAGCCTGTTGGCAGACCTTATCTGGTCTTGTGATTAGCACTGTGGCTGTAGATAGTGGCAGTGTAACAGCCTCTGTCTATTCCACTCAGATGGAGGAGAGAGATTCATCCCCTGAAATGTCTTCCACTGCAAATCATCCCCCATTTCAATTTGTTTTGTTATGTCTCTGAATACATCACCATGTTCATAATATACAGAACTATACAGCATGCAAATGTTTTTCGGCTACGTGCTGTGTTTTGCACATAATCTTGTACTGTAGGCCATAGACAGCCTATATCATAGGAATTATAGGATCTCTATGCTATAGCCTATACTGATGACGTATAATGAAATATTACGTATTGTGTGTAATCATCATTGTTATGTGCAGACTGAGATATGGTTCTGAAAGATGGTTCTAAGCTCCAAATGGAAATGCAGTTGTTAGGCAATCATATAAATCCAATCACATTCATCCTGTGCCACATTAATTTGAACTGTATGGCGCCTGTTCTCTCTGAAAGGCCGAATGAGTGATTAAAAATAATTTATTAAAAATGCTAATTGAGAATTGAAATTAATGGAATGCATTGCATCCGTTCACCGGGGAAAGTAAATGCAAAACAAATCATGCGTGATTATTTGGCAAACGTCCACAAAGCTAAGCGACTTATGTTATATTTGTTCCAATAACCCTTTACAGAGATCATATTCCCAGTTTGTAAATCAAGATGCACGCTTAGATGCACGGCTGGTTGGTTTGCAGGGAGGAAGCATGAAACTGGTTTCAGCCCAATGATCTCTGGCGTTGCTAATACTCATCATTCTGCATCATTCTGTCTGTCAAATGAAGTTTGGGATTAGGATTTTACAGTAGGGTTCAACATGATATGAGGCAAATTTTCTCAGTGCATCAGAACAAAATGATTGATGTACAGTACAGTCAGTTTGCCACCTTTAACCATGTTCCTCATCTCATTGTCTCTGTCTCGCTCTTCCAGCAGGCTCCTGTCGCAAACACACCCCCTGTGACTGCCATAGGGGCCAAAGCTGTTATAGGAGGGGCAGCCCAACCTGCAAAAACACCTCAACCCCCACTCACAGGAATAGGTAAACATCCCTGTCTGCACTCTAACTGCTGCTGCTCCACCCACTGAACATTTCACTGAGAGTGATTAGTACACTTGTACTCTCCTAAACATTCTGGGTTGTTAGGATGACCCAACTTCTGGGTTGAAGGCATTGGGTCACTTAGTTGGCCCAATGGGTGGCAGGCATTGGGTCACTGAGTTGGCCCAGCCACACCCCTAATAGACTACTTGTCCTGAAAATAACCTATGGATTACTTTAAAAAAGACCCAGCTGCTGGGTCAACCCAGCATGAAAGTGACTAAAAACCCAACTGATGGATAAATTAACCCATGTTTGGGTAAAACCGGAACTGGCTAGGTCAAAATAACCCAGCGCGTGTTCTGTCCATTATTTACACAGCGCTGGGTTACCAAATAACCCAAATTGGTGTAGGCATACATTAGACAATCTCCCACAGACAGACGGACGGACAGACGGACGGACGGACAGACCAACAGGAAGACAGACAGATGCACGGGCACGCACAAACACATATACACGCACACACACACAGAGTGTTACGTAATCAGGTATCACGGGTGTCCTGTTTAATCCTAGGCATTAATTCTGAGAAGGCCTTGGGAAGTTGATAGAAAACCCTAACTCTGGAAACAGAGGGAAAGTTCATTTCAAGTTTCATTTGTCACATGCACAAGTACAGATAAATGCTAAACTTGCAAGCCCTACCCAGCAGTGCAGTATTCAATTTCAAAACCATATAACTATTATAATTATTTTTTACTCAAGAAATAAGAAATAAGAGAATAAGCTATTTACAGGGTCAGTGTCAGTACCAAATGTACAATGTGCAGGGATACTGGAGTATTAGAGGCAGATATGAACATGTGGGCAGGGATTAGGAGAAAGCGACTGGTAGCAGAATAAATAATAATAACAATAAACAGTATGGTAGCAGCATAAGTGGTGGGTGGGTGTTTGCATGGTGGTGAGTGTGTGAACTGTATGTATAGGGCCTTCAGAAAGTATTCATACCCCACTTTTTCCAAATGTTGTTGTGTTACAAGGTGGGATTAAAATGGATTTAATTGTCTTTTTTTGTCAACGATCTACACAAAATACTCTGTAATGTCAAAGTGGAAGAAAAATTCAAACACTTGTAAAATCTAAAAATATGAAAAATAAAACTAATATTTCTTGATTACATAAGTATTCAACACCCCTGAGTCAATACATGTTAGAATCACCTTTGGAAGCAATTACAGCTTTGAGTCTTTTTGAGTAAGACAGGGTTCCCCAACTACATTTTTATTGTTGGACATGAAAGACTGTAAAAACACCAGGAAATCAGCTACAAATTATTTTAATTTAAGAAATCTGTCATTATTTTCCGGCCCCCCAACCATCCACTCAAGAAAAAATTGTCCCGTGGCTGAATCTAGTTGATGATCTCTGCTCTAAGAGCTTTGTACACCTGGGTTGTACAATATTTGCATATTATTATTTTGAAAATTCTTCAAGCTCTGTCAAGTTGGTTGTTGATCATTGCTACACAGTCATTTTCAAGTGTTGTGTTTTTATATAAAAATGTACCCCTTTTTTCTCCCCAATTTCAATCTTGTCTCATCGCTGCCACTCCCCAATGGGCTCTGGGGGCGAAGTTTGAGTCATGCGTTTTCCAAAACATGAACCGCCAAACCGTGCTTCTTTACACCCACCCGCTTATTTGGGTATTTTACTGTGCATGGACTTCCTTACATGTTTTGTCAGTGTGACATTTTTGACCAAAACAGCATATACAGTAGTATTCCCTTATCCACTAATGTAAGAGATATTTATTACAGTACTGTTTTGAATTTCTCTCGGCAGGGTGTTCCTCCTGAAAGGGTTATCTGGATAGTCAGTGCTGTGATTTTACAAAGTTCCAAAATATTTATCTGAAAACATTTTGGTAGCAGTGTTTTGAAATAATCCCTCCAGTGTGTAACAAACAGACATGTAGTCTGTGTTTTTGACAGCTTGTGTGTGTTGTCTGAGGGCAAAGTTTGAATTGGGACGGAGATGTTATGATATTTGTACCGTTGGTGAGTTGTTCCAGGAATTGTGTCTAAGCAATTGAGAAAAACTGTAATCAATGTTTAATTCAGGCTGAAGTCAAGTGGTGTGAATACTTTCTGAAGGCACTGTATGTGTGAGTGTGTGTTAGTGTGTGTGCGTTAGTGTGAGTGTGTGTGTGCAAGAGTGACAGTGTAGGCGTTATACGCGGATATACATGTAAACAGGCCTGAAAAGTGACTGGTAGCAGGAATATATAAATACTTGTGGTAATATACTAATGGTAATGTATACATGTAAACAGCAGTAATAGTGACCAGTAGTAGGATACATAGATAGATATAAATGGTCATGGAAATCAATAATCAATGAACAGTAGAATAGTGGTAGTAATAAAACAAATCAATAATAATTTTAGCAGCAGCGTAGGTGTGAGGGGGAGCAGTAGTTGTCTTATAGCCAGGTGATAGAAGCTGTTCAGGAGTCTCTTGATCTGAGCCTTGATGCACAGGCGGTACCGCCTGAGTTTGCAATTATCAGAAGTGCACTTATCAGGATTAAACTATATTTTAAGATTATTTCTCATTATCTCTGTACATTTTCAGAAAATCAGTTTCTAATCATCCTCCATCTTACTCCCCTCTCCTTTCTCGCTATAGGCTCCAAGGCCGCCCCTAGACCCGGTGGCATCGGGACCGCAACAGCGGGTCAACCAGGGATGGAGGGGGATAGTCTCCTCTCTAAGGTCCTGCCAGGAAACCCTGCGGAGGCAGCGGGAAAACTAGGAGAAGGTGCCATGCTGGATCTCAGACTCCATGTTTTTACTCTCGCTGTGAAACTTTCCGATTATTCCATCAACATAACCTTTACGGTGCATTCTACATGCTACAATATGACTCATCTCTCTCTCTCCCTCACTCCCTCCCTCCAACAGCTATCTCCGGTTTCGGCAAGAAGTTCACCTCGTTGTGGTGAGGTGTTGAGATGAAGGTAAGTGTTCACCTGGCACTACCAAGTAAAAATCCTTAACACAGTCAGTGAGGTAAAAGTTTGCTTGGCTATAGACAGAACAACTTTACCTGATACTATTCCTTCTAACTGTGTGTGGGTGGTTCCGTTTTCCCCCGGACCACTTTGTGCAATTTCTGGAGGTCTGAAGTGCACTGTGTGTAGGTTTGAGTACTGAATTAGGATATTTAAACAGTATGACTGCTCACCTCAGTAAGTGACAAGTGGGAGTCTCACGTCGTTTGATTTCAGGTGTCTGTAAATGTTATGGAGGACGTTGTGAGGCTTCGTACCAGAAAAACCTAGGAAGACCCATGCTTTGTTTTACTATGAGAGAGAGAGAGAGAGAGAGAGAGAGAGAGAGAGAGAGCAAGAGAAAGGGGGAGTGAAGTAAAGATACAGCCACCGATAGAGGAAATCTGAGCGCACTGGTAAGTCCAATATCTCTATTCCTTGCCTAATTTTTCAGAAAATTACATCAACAACTACTTTGTAAAGTATTTATTTTACAAAGAGACCCCATGGCTTTATTGTAGTGTAATATGGGAAAACATAAATGACACTGAACTTGTAAGTAGCACATACAGTATTTTGTATATTTCAAATTGCAGGATTTAAAAATATAATTGGAAAAGATGAGCAAACCTGACATAACCATGATTGATCAGCTCAAGATTGATTATGTTTTTTCCCAACCCTCATTCAGCCAATGAGGACAGGAATCAATGGATGCTGCATGTCCCAAGCCTGAGCACACGATGGCAGAGAAACAATGCTGCTTTCTCTGGCAGGCCAGACAGTAAGTAGTGCACACAGACACATCGAACACAACTAAGATTAGAAAAGGAAGGATGGTGGATACCTCTTAGTAATACACTAACGACACAAGAATTATAACAAAACAATAATCATGATTTACTATTATAGTTGATTATGTAGTGATGGTGTGAGAAAGATTTAGTTCACAGCAAAGGTAGATTATAGATTCTTCATCTCTTAATATGTTGCAGTCAAGTCACTCCTGCTTTTGTTTACATACAGTATAGTAGGCCTATCCTGTTTACTGCAGAACAGTACTGAACCTTGTGCTAACCCTTTCATGAACCCTGACCCTTGACCCATGGGCTCTCTGTCAGCCTCCACATGAATGAGTGGCGCATTGGTCTAAGGCCTCACTACAGACCCCGGTTCGATCCTGGGCTGTATCACTGGCCGTGATCGGGAGTCCCACAGGGCGGCGCACAATTGGCCCAGTGTCGTCCGGGTTAGGCGAGGGTTTGGCCGGGGTAGGCCGTCATTGTAAATAAGAATGTGTTCTTAACTGACCTGCCTAGTTAAATAAAGGTTAAATAAAATAAAAAATAAAAATGAGTGCACCGTAACAGCCATATTACTGTGACATCAATACACTTGCATTGACACTGTGATTCTCTAGGGTCAGCCCCAGGTCATGTTTCTATGGACAATCAGGGCTATAGAAGAGTCTGAGAATGGCGTCCAATGTACATGACAAAACCTTCATGAAGGGTGTTGATCTTACCTTAGAGGGTTAATATAAGGTCCATTAAAATACTGAATGAGATAGCATGTAATCTAGGGCAAATGCTACCTACACTTGTCTATGGCATTGTATCATTTGTTTTGGCAGTGTTACCTCTTGTACCAGTTTATAGAGAGAATAGAAAACAACAGATTTGATTATAGTAGTTTGTAACTGAACAGCAGACTTATCGTGTGGTTCAACTGCAGTCCCTTTATATCACAAAGCCTTAGGACACACATAGTTAAAGAAAAAATCCACTCAAAAACTGTCTTTTGGTATTTTTTTCATTGGTCCACTGTTGATACAGTCCCAAAATGTTTTGAACGTCAGCTGTCAAGTGCAGTACAAAATATTGGACTTTCAAGAAGTCATGATGATGCGTTTTGCATGACTGGACTAATATATAATACCAAAAGATAGTTTATATATATTTACTTCCTTTAAACAAAACACTCTACCCTCAAACATGTATAGTTAGGTTATTGTTACCTTCTGGCTAGCCCCCTGTTTTTAATAATGCATCAGTGAGATAGATGAAGGGGATTTTCCAGTTATGAGCTGGACTCATCATATTCACAGAGAACAGAGCACGCTCTCTGATTATGGAAAGGCTTTTTGGCCGTGAATGGATATGAGATTGAGTGACATGGTAATGTGTGCCAGAAGATTGTGTATCCATCCACCTCACCCGGGATCTCTTCTTCACCACTCCCCACCTGACAACATACACTTCTCAACTCCTCCCTGTTCATCCGCTAGAAGTACAGATGGCTCTAGTTTATGTTGTTTGCCTTCCGTCCTCTCTCTACCTGCTCTTCTTCTCTCTACCTCTTATCTCTAATCCTCCTTCTCTTCCTCCTCTCTTTACCTCATCTTGCTCCTCCTCTTTACCTCCTCCTCTCTCTACGAACTCTTCTCTCTACCTCCTCCTCGTCTCTCTACCGCCTCCTCTTCCCCCACGGTGCGTAATAGACTTCATATCATGCAGTGATAATGTATGATTGCTTTGCTATATTGAAAATGGCAAACCAGCATTGTTATATAACCTCTCCAGAGTAATTAACTAGGCCCAAGGATAAAGCTGTGAAACCAAGGAAAGCAGCGTTGGAGGAGCAAACAGAACAATAACAACGTTTGTTTATATTATAGCATCATTGCCTTTGTGACAGAAGAGAGCATTCCTGATTGTTTTTTAATTGTGTTGTGAAGTTGTGACATCGGAGCCCTGCTCTCCCATGGTGCCCATTGAGTTCACAGCCTTTTAGGGTCAACGGGAGACTTGGTTGTGTTCACTGGGATAGAACATTAATGAACACAGCTAACATTATTTCCTGTTCTACCTGTCAGATAATGATGTCTGTTCCACACAATATGTTTCTATGTGAGATTTAAACATCCTGTAACGTGACACCTAAACAGAACCTTAATGCTTAACATAGCATTTCTGAAGATAGCAATACTGTTATTGGACTGTGTGGATCACCTGACATCTACTGAGACTCACAGGAAGGCAGGAATATCACACACATCAAATTGTACAGAAACACATACTGGTATGTACAGGAACACACAAACATTTTATGAATTGACCACTACACTCACAGAGGCTTCCTTCTACCACAGTGGGGCAGCACACTGTACTGAGTGAGTGAGTGAGTGAGTGAGTGAGTGAGTGAGTGAGTGAGTGAGTGAGTGAGTGAGTGAGTGAGTGAGTGAGTGAGTGAGTGAGTGAGTGAGTGAGTGAGTGAGTGAGTGAGTGAGTGAGTGAGTGTGAGTGTGTGTGTGTTTGTGTGTGTGTGTGTGTGTGTGTGTGTGTGTGTGTGTGTGTGTGTGTGTGTGTGTGTGTGTGTGTGTGTGTGTGTGTGTGTGTGTGTGTGTGTGTGTGTGTGTGTGTGTGTGTGAGAAAGAGTGAGTGAGTGAGTGAGTGAGTGAGTGAGTGAGTGAGTGAGTGAGTGAGTGAGTGAGTGAGTGAGTGAGTGAGTGAGTGAGTGAGTGAGTGAGTGAGTGAGTGAGAGAGTGAGGGAGTGAGAGAGAGGGAGGGAGTGAGAGAGAGAGAGAGAGAGAGAGAGAGAGAGAGAGAGAGAGAGAGAGAGAGAGAGAGAGAGAGAGAGAGAGAGAGAGAGAGAGAGAGAGAGAGAGAGAGAGAGAGCGAGAGAGAGAGAGAGACCATGTTACAGTACATTACATCATAGCAACCCAATGAACCCAATATAAAACCCCTAGTGTTGAGAACTGGAACTTTGGTTTTGAATGGCTGTCCCATCGGGTCCTATTAGACAAGCTTAAGGAAAACGCCTTAACAGGCTTTACCGCTACTTCCCCTAGTATATCTGATTAACAAGCCTTCATTAGCACAACATACAGTCACATCTCCTTAAACATATACTCCCACTGAATTATGATGTGTTTAATGTAGCATGATGTACAACTACACTACCCATAAGGCTCTGTAATCATATACGGTTGTTATCTCAGTTAAGTTGTTCCTGAAGCTAACACAATGTCACAAAATACAGTATATCCATCAGGTTCAGTTGTCAGCAATGGCAGTGTGCTGCCTGAGACAGAGTCATGCCTTATCTGTAGCACAAGGTGGTGCAGCCAACCATGCCATGATGACTAACCGCCTCATGTGACCACAGCCCCAGTCTGTCTGTCTCTCTCTCTCAGCATAGCATTCTCATATACAGATATTGGTGCTGCTAACAGAATGAATGGAGCCTCATGAACAGTGGACCTTCTTGTTTTTTAAGCTATCTGTGAAATGGACTGTGTTCATGTCCGATTCAGTGAGAGAAGCTACATGTAGGCTGCCATGCCCTTATAATCACAATATTCAATGATTATTACTGTTAATATTTTGTTAAATGTGTTTTACTGAGGATAAACTGAGTGTGATGTAATATAGAGGTAGTATAATGATATAACCTGCATAGACCTCAGTACACTGTACAGTTCAGGCCTGCTTTTCTTCTGCCATCTAGTGTTGAATCATAGGATTTCACTCTGTTCATTTCGTATGCTCAACTTGACATATACTGAAAGGGTTCATTTAGAAAGATTATTTACATATGATTGATTTAATGAAGTGGTGCATTCCTCTGTCATTCATTGGGGATCCCTTACATGTATTTACTGTTTTATTTAGGCTATAGTAAGATACTCATAGCATACCAGTCACCTGACTTTGTGTTTACATTCTCCAGATCGTTTTAAGGCCACCAGGCTACAACCAGGCCCCTGACACCCTGACACCTCCAGAACACCCTAGGGCTGCGGTCTGCACTGAGGTCCCAAGCCCTGAGGACCCTTCCAGAGAGAGGCTAGCTGAATAGAGAGCCTGGTCCCCCTGGTCTCTGCCACTGTCTGGGTTTTGAGGACCACCTCGCAAACAGCCATTATCCTTTGGGGAATGGCCTCTATACTATGGAATACTCCATCCAGCTGCTCTGTAGGAGGATGGGAGGGGGCCACAATACTATGATACCAACACACTGATGATGATATCCTCTAGTCCAGTGGTTCCCAACCTTTTTCGATAACTGAGTTTTGATCTGCCCCGGAGTACCCCTGAAGTATGCCCTCGTGTGCATTTGACCAGTAGTCCCATTATCTCATGAGTCTTCTGAAGTACCCCCTATTGATAAGCCAAATATCCCCAGCGGTCCTAGTATCCCTGGTTGGGAACCACTGGTCTAGTCTGTGGGTTGTTGTGCTGCTGCCTGCCGGGGGGCGTAACACATCCCAGGGGGCGTGGCCATGGTGGCATGGTAGGATCCTTGATTCCATAAGCCTGTGCTCAGACACATTCTCCTTTCATCTCCGAAAAAAGAAATGAACACTGAAGCGCTTCGTAGGTTTTTCTGGTACTAAATACTTCCTGTTTCATTTGGATGCCGATAACAATTTAGTGAAGAAGAATTAGAAGAAGAAGAAGAAGAAGAAGAAGAAGAAGAAGAAGAAGAAGAAGACATAGTAAGGATGACTAGGATGATGGAAGCTAGCATGAAAACTCCACGGTTTGTTCTGTTTTTATCTCTACATTCCAGAATGGAAAAAGGCCCCATTTTTTTATGCTGACTCATAATGTTTTTGTTTTTTATGTGTCTAAGAAGTGTATAGTGGATTTAGGATTTTGAATGCATGGAACTTTATATCCAAGACCTTACACTGTTCACCATTTCAATCACAGAGGCCATAAGACACTGGTTAACAATAATAATACTAATAAAAAAAGCTTTGTAAGATTTCTCCTAAAGACGACAAGGTGGAGACAACACTAAATCTGGGCACAGAATGAAAGAATCATCATTCGGGAGGTTTTGGTTGCACCATGATAGCCGAATGTGGCCAGGTTTGTTTTTTAGCCATTGCAAAGCCATTAAAACATCCCCAGAACGTTTGGGTTCATAGTGTTTCTGAACCTTCCCACAACGTTTGGATCTCTGGTGGGTTTTTTTTTACAACTGTTTTTTGTTCTTGCTCTGTATTTGCCTGATTTTCTGTTACATGAGAGCGGATTCGCCTTAATCATTCCATTCTTTTTTATTTAAAGTAAAGTGACATATCTTATTTTTTTACTCCATGTTCTGTCCATGAAGCTTATTTTCATTGCAGACTTTTTTATGTAATGATGTCAGCTGTGAGATACATTTTTATTTTTGGATTTTGTTTCACTTTTAGGTTTTAAATTATTTATATTATTTATTTTTTCATACATTTATGTGTTTATGGTTGCCATAATAATTGATTACGTTATTTATTAATTTATGATTATTATTAATGAAAAAACAATAGTATGTGGAAGGAAGTCAGTAAAGAGCACAGTTTTGTGTCATTGGTCAGGAATGTATTGCCACTGTCTGTATATCTGAGTTGTGCGATTTTCTGCTATCACATCTCAAGAGGGCCACACCTGGGTCAGATTCACTAGGCACCAAACCGAATAAACAACGGACTGAAACAGGGAGGGACTACCTGAAAGTGTCCAATAAGAAACCCTCTTTTGCTACGGTGTGGTCTAATGAATACGACCCTGGAAATCCATTCTGCCCAGACAAGGACATAATATCTGCCCATTTTGATATGTGAGCACTGCAAGACAGCAGAGAGGCAATGAATACAAACCAGTGCAAATCACCCTTGAATCTGACTTGAAGTACTTTAGCATTATTTTGTTGACAGTCATCATCATCAATGGGTTTTAATGCTTTCTGGCTTACTACACATTTTTTACATCCAAAACAACACAAAAGGGAAAAGAGATAACCCTTACTTACAGTACATGTAGTACATATAGGCTATGTGTTTCAAATAGACTGAGGATGACACAATGGAGACACCTAGTCTGCACATACTCACATGTGTTTGGAGCATTAGACGTTGAAGGGTCAAAGATACAGCGCAGTTGGTTCAGTCACAGACAGTTATTTGCCTTTGTTTTTGCGACCAAACTGCAAACCCCAAGATGTTGACAGTTGTCACAGAAACCTCTCAGGTCAGTGTTCTTCCTGCTGTTCTTTGCAGTGCAGTGTGGATAATAGTTGGACTGGTCAGGCACTCAGATGCTACAGAGGCCTACTGATGGGAGCCTAAAACCTGATGTATTCTCTCTCTCTCTCTCTCTCTCTCTCTCTCTCTCTCTCTCTCTCTCTCTCTCTCTCTCTCTCTCTCTCTCTCTCCCCCTACTCTCTCTCTCTCTCTCTCTCTCTCTCTCTCTCTCTCTCTCTCTCTCTCTCTGGGAGATGCTGGGATCAAGCATGCTCCGGCAAAACCTCAATAACAGTCACTTCTGTATCGTTACGTTCCTGATGTCTGTATGTATGTGTTTCTCATCATCCTATTACAAAACTACAAAACAAACCAATATTTGACAAATAAAACACAAGTGTGTGGTCGACAGCAACTTTTCCATTTCAAACGTTCTATGCAATGAATCATATTTAGGGGGAATACTAGTGAAGAAAGAAACACAACTGAATACCACTATCGTTGTCATGCCTGAGAAAAATACTGTTTTATTGTAGCATTCCTGCTACAAAAACTAATTGACCAGTTTGTATATAGCTACAATACTTTTACATCAGGAATTTGATTAAATGTTTTTGTTTTGTTTTGTTTTTTGGCATGTTTGAGTCCTCCCCTCACTGAAAACTGGGACCCATTGCCAAAGGGTTAACTACATAGGCACCCTAAAATGGCATGCTATTTCTATTTGTGCACTATAGGCTATAGGGAATCGGATGCCATTTTATATGCAGAATAGTGTCATAAAAGTCTGCCGACTTATTGCTTCAAGCATGGCTTTCTGGGTACAGTGAATGGTCTTCTATGTACAGTACAGTGCTGAAGACCCATTTTTTTGTTGGATGGTCACGGATCCCAATATTTGGCTGCCAGTTTGTGCACTTGTTATTTCATAAAGAGAATAAAGCTGCTGAAGAATTAAGCCAATTCTATGAAGAGATTAAATATATAAATGATATATATATATATATATGTAAAACAAATACTATATGATAAATATATGATAATACAGTATATAACACAAATATTTCTGTAATGACAGGCACTTTTCATGATCAAAGGGGTTGACCTTGTGTGTGTACACTGCCTATTAACATAATATGATACTCAAGTAGTTTGAATGTTGATGGGAGGCTGCTGGCACTACAAAGCTTGTTTCCTTTTAGTGTGACCCACAGAAAACCATTGTAAGCTATGTTCACTCACCATACCATACCATCTGGCTTGAAGGACCTAGTGTGAACATCCCTTAACCCACAACTCACTCTGTACACTAACTGCTACTTCAAATATGGGCGAATTAGTTAAATGTAAAAAAAAACAGTGGAGATATTTTTATGATTTACATTTATGGAATATCTATACAGAAATATTATTTGATCATACTGATGAAAAGAGTCATTAGTATCCCTATGAAGTTTGTGGAATCGAATGATGATCATATCAATATTGTCCTCATGGAACTGGTGTAAAGGCCTGCTTACAGTAAATAGACACGGGCATGGAAAGCACCTCACAAGGCTCACTGCCATTAGAACTGACTAGCGACAGATGAAGTCATTAACCTGGAATATCAGATATGTGTAAATTAGATATAGATATAATAGAGATAATAATAATAAAGAAGTCAAATTATATTTATCAAAATCCAATTATGACTTGTTTAGGTTTAAAGGAGTTTGTAACTGTGTTCAATCACTTTGCCTCAGGAAAGCACACACAAAATGCACCGTGGCGAAACGAAAGGGGAAGTTAATATGCATAGTAGTAAGGGCTTATTATCACAACGCTGGTCAATCAAGAAAGCCATCTTGTTACTGTCCCATCCAGTCCTACGTATACTCTGGATTGCATGGGCTTTGGACCACAGCATTTTGCCAGGGACAAATAAAACACTCATGTCTTTTTTTTTACGTCAACCCAAAATGACTATCTGCCCTTACTGTGGGTGGTTGTGGATGGCTATGCACAGTGAACAGCAAAAGTATTTATTAATATGGATGAAGAGAAACAGGTGACAGACAGGTTTAGGAAGGGAATGCTGAAACAAAAAAAAGCTACAAAAAAATATTTCACAACCATCAGGGAGCAGTCATCTTTTACCGTAGTGAAAAGTAACAAGTGCATGAGCTAATGCAACCTAACGCCCGAACCCCCCAGCCTCAGCTCTCTCCTTTCACCTGGCAGCCATATTCACTGTAAATACCAGTCAGGACCATAGGCCGCTCTGTACAACATGTAACTGTCATACTAAACACCATCACAGGCTTGGAACGCCATAGTGTGCAGTGAAAGCCACACAGGCCGACCTTGCCAAACTTGTGCTTTAGTGTAAAAAAAAAATACAAAAAAGAGCAGTTAATGTTAATTTTAAGCATTGTGTATGTGGCTGGCTCGTGCAGACTGTTTAAAAACAAAAAGTTGTATTCAGAAACATTGGTCTGTGTAGAGGTTCTATACATGTCGTGTTTGTAAAATGAGAAGAAAAAAATAACTTCCTCAAAAGGGATATGCTGGCTTCCATATACAACATTTATTTATTTTATTTTGTGGTGGGGGGTGTAAAAAATGTAATTAAATTGAAAAAACCCACAGAAAATAAAGGCAGATTCCCTAAATAAATAAGTTGTTACATTCACTGTTGTAAGTGCAATGAGCTATACTTCATGTATCCATTGTAAAACATTGTGTATGTTTCAGTGTATTCCTGTAAACAGTTGTATTAGACTTGGTGCATCATGTCATGTAATGTGATGAATGAAATAACACATTTAAATCAGGAAAATAATTAAAGAGAACAAAAAAAAAACGACTGTTGTGTCTATAGTAATCTGTCTAGAATTGGAAGAAATACAGTCAGGTCATCATAGTGAGCTTTCTATGAGTGAGAGACATAACATGTCTCATGGTCACTTGCCTATGCTGCTTCTCCATATTCAAAATCAAGGTTATTATAATTTTGTGATTTTCTATTAGTTTTTATTTCTACTAGATTTTAGATTTTTATTTGAAATTGAGTTTAGTTTCAGTTTGTTTTCAGACTTGATTTGATGAAAAACTTTTTTATATCATTTTTATATTACTTAGTTTCAGTTTTAGTAAAATATTTTAGATGGTCCGGTCACACAAATTTCCTAGGTGGCAAATGTCTGGATGGATATTGTCATTTATCAGCTTAGTAACAAACCTGCACAGTGGGCATACTACATGATAAAGACGTGTTTTACTGGTTAAAATCTGGTCGGGACGTCTTAACCAGATCACAACCAGATTAAGACATCTTTTTTATGATGTCTTTTTGACGTCATTTTGGTTGAAATCTGATTGAACTACTGACTAGTTATCGAAATGCTACTCAATTATTATACATCAATCTGTGTATATAAACATGGGCATTGTGTTTTGTGGGCCCCTGTACCCATTGCATATAAGACAAGAGCATTACAGTTATAACAACTGTAGTCATGTTTTTTTGTCAGCAGGGCTTGCATGATTCAGCTTAGCACACTTGGCAAATAACAGCTGGCAGCGCGCACCAAAGCGGGTTAGGGTCTCGAGGTATAGTGTACCCAGTCAACACGTTGGGCACAGGGCCTAATCTGAGACTCGGGGGACCCGGCATGGAAGCTGGACATTCAAGTGCACACTCACTTCCATAACATTTGTTCTATTGTTTAATTAATGATATCCGGTAGCTTGCTCTGTGTGTTGGCTTCTAACTGTAATATTTTGTCTGTTTAATTGCAACTGTAATAATTGCACTGTTTATTTTGCTGCACATCTTTTGTTCCACTGAATGCTGTTTTGAAGTTCTATTATGACTACCTAGATTTGTTTTCAGAATTTAACAAATAACACGTAGGACTATGTCTTTTATTTTAATATCATACTACAATCCACCAGGGTTTACAACACACTATTTTTATTGCATTTATTCCCATAAATAATCAGAAACAAATTATTGCAGCTGAATTTGACCTGAAAATATGACTATTACATTCCCTTAAAGCTTTTAAGGAATTAACATATTGTGTGCAGTATATTATTTACATTTCAGTAGCTATTAACATGTGTGCAGTATATTATTTACATTTCAGTAGCTATTAACATGTGTGCAGTATATTATTTACATTTCAGTAGCTATTAACATAATGTGTGCAGTATATTATTTACATTTCAGTAGCTATTAACATGTGTGCAGTTCTTGATTTATCAGAGATCCTTGTATTTTTGTGTATTTTGTATTTGACAATCAAATCAAAACAAATCAAATTTTATTATGTGTTTAGCAGATGGTTTTGCGGGTGTAGCGAATACGATAACAATACAATAAATTTATCCTATCCCTGTTCCGCCTTAATAATGATTCTGTTACGCCGCTCAGCTGCCTATTTAAATTCTAGATTCTCTATTATTGCAGGAATCTTCTAGCTTGGATGGAAGGATGGAGGAGTGAACAAAGGGAAGGAGTACAGAAGTTATCCAGCCTGATGACAAAGAAATGTAAATAACCTATGTTTTGCTGTCTATCTCTCTGGCAGTCAGAAAGGAGAGAGCAGAACCACCCCTCCTTAAATCCAAGTGCAAATTGTGGGCAAAATGTCATTCTTTTCAGTTTGACACTCTGATATTCAATGTGTATGGATTCCTACTAACCAGCTAGGTTTGTACCAGCTATGCTAATGATCATTCAAGTTATTTCTCTGCATCAGCACTGAGACTGGATTCCCACAGAGACATGCTATTCAGCTGCCCATGATTGCCTGATCTTACCCTGAAAAAAAAGGTGGTATCAACACTGAAGAAAAATATAAACGCAACATGTAAAGTTTTGGTCCCACGTTTCACGAGTTGAAATAAAAGATCTCAGAAATTGTCCATACTCACAAAAATGTTATTTCTCTCAAATGTTGTTCACACATTTGTTTACATCCCTGTTAGTGAGCATTTCGCCTTTGCCAAGATAATCCATCCACCTGACAGGTGTGGCATATCAAGAAACTAAAATGTGCAGTTTTGTCACACAACACAATGCCACAGATGTCTCAAGTGAGTTTGCCAGATCAGAGGCAGCAGATGACCAGGGATGTTCTCTTGATAAGTGCGTGAATTGGACCATTTTCCTGTCCTGGTTAGAATTCAAAATGTAACGAGTGCTTTTGGGTGTCAGGGAAAATGTATGGAGTAAAAAGTACATTATTTTCTTTCAGGTCAGACAGCAGATTGGACCAGCCACATTCCAGCTGACCCACTTAGGGGTTTTCCGCTACAAGCGCATGGTGTTTGGATTAAGCTCTGCCCCAAGCTGCTTCCAAAAGATCATGACGTCCGTCTTCGCGGGGTCTCAGGGGTGGCCATCTACCTCAATGATATCGTTGTTCAAGGGCCTAGTACCCTGTCCTGAACTTTAGTCACGGTCACTAGACGGCTACCACCCAGTTACTCTAACATGCACCTTAGAGGCTGCTGCCCTATGTACATACTCATGGAACACGGGTCACTTTAAATAATGTTTACATACTGTTTTACCCACTTTATATGTACATACTGTATTCTAGTCTATGCCTATCCTATTTAACTATTGCTGTACATATTCTATTCTTCAGATAACATTAAGTGAACTTCTGATAAACTCAAAAGGAAAGTTACCCATTTTTAATATTATCGTATCAATTGTCTCAAGGCTTAAAAATCCTTCTTTAACCCATCTCCTCCCCTTCATCTACAGTGATTGAAGTGGATTTAACAAGTGACATCAATAGGGGATAATAGCTTTCACCTGGATTTTCCTGGTCAGTCTATGTCATGCCTAATGTTTTGTACACTCAGTGTATAAGCTATTCTTATACAAATAAACACCACACAAAGCAAGATAAAATCTACTTTTTTTAATGTTGGTACATTAGTATTAAGTTGCTAGTTAACAAATTAGCATTTGATGAAACAGTGATGAAGTGTGTGGATACAACCAGAAGTAGTGATCAGTTTTACATACATTTCCTATACATACCGTGTAAACGGACACTTCTGACCTAAACATTTAAGTGTTATTGACAATAATAAAGTACTGTATAGAGAGGTGGATTAGAAAAACAAATGTCAAAAACTCTGATCTGATAAACATAAAAATATCTTAAATATTAAATGAAATGCAGGTAAAAAACAAAAAGGTTTTGGAAAATCGGCTTACTTAAATTTAGGCACTAAGTACAACCATGGAAAACACACGTATCCTTCAAGCTAAGACGTAATGCAAGGCTTCTTAGTTCACCATATATTTTTGCCACATTCCATTGGCCATTTCTCAAACCACCAGCAATTCCACAAAAAAATAAGACCTTTGTTAAAGCAATAGAGAGAATTTTGTGGCGTCAGGCTAAATAAAAAAATAAGTAGCAAACTGGGGCGTGAGGGGCACAATTTTTCAGTAAAGATCAAATTGCTCTAAGAACTGTCAATTCATCTTTATAGTCCTTTCTTAAGAGATTACCATGGTGATCCACCGATCAAATGGACACAATCACTTATGAGATGGGCTCATCTACAGTCAAATCAGCTGCCAATACAGTCATCTAAATGTTGTTTTGCCTACCGGTGACAAAACTCAAGTATTTATGTGTATTATTATACATGTAAAGGTATACAGACACACTAAGAGCTATTGGTTGGTTGCATAGATTTTGGCTGCAGTTTCAAATGCACAGTGTAACATGGGAATCCAAACTGAATACCCCTACATATCAATATTGTATCACGTCAAGAGATTCAGTTTGGACTCACATGAAGAGTATTCCCAATGGTCAACATGACATGTTTTACTAGACAGATACTAGAGTCGTTTGCTGCTTTGAAAGACCTCCAGAGCAAAGCACATTAAACTTCACATGAATCGGCAAATATAAATATATACCCCTATCGTATATTGTAGGAGTGCGACTATTTCTGTTTTAAAATGATTCAATGCCACAGTCTCTTATAAATAAGAACTTAGACTTAATCATAATGGCTCATCATTGTGAAAGAGATTGGTGATGTGAGAGTGTGTGGTTTAAAGCTACATAGAGTTCCTAACACGAGGAAGGCAACAATGTGCTTACAAAGGAAGCTGGTAATATTATATATACACACAATGACTTCTACTTTCTATTGGCTATAATTCCATCAATTCCAAATTCACTTTGAGCTGGTTAAACGGTATTATGATGATTAGCTAGCTATATTTATAAAAGTAGGTATTTACACACATGTATATCTTACATGAAAAAATGTTTTATCATGCTCTAGTGATAACTATTATTTAGTTCTTGAGGTAACATCATTTATTCATCGCTATTGACAGCACAGTAAACCACCCTTGGCAGCCATACCTGTAGTTAAAAGGAACCATACGGCTCAAGATTCTGTACAAATCACTAGTCATTCATTCACACTTGCAGAGCCACACACAGATTAGCGGAGGCTGGTGGGAGCAGCTATAGGAGGACGGGCTCATTGGAATGTCTGAAATTGAATCAATAGAACGGATTTCCATATGTTCGACACCGTGCCATTAATTCCATTACAATGAGCTCTTCCTCCTATAGCCTCCTCTGGTACACATTATACTCTTCTTACAATTTTATTAACGCTCATTGTTATTTTCTTACTCAAGATGACTTGGAACACTAAATTGACTGACTAGGTAAAACAACAGCAGCCGAACGTACGGTAGACCACCGCCACCGAGTTCGGGGTCGCTAACGCTGGTAGCTACTAGCCAATTGCCATGCAGCAGAGCAACAAAGCAATATTTTGTGCTGGGGGAATTACTAGCCGACTGCCTGACAGGGGCTGTATTCACACACTGAACAGTGGCCAATGTGGATAGATGTATGTGATTGGCCTATATGGTAATTATTCTTATCTATACATACATGTTACATAACATGACAGGTTCAGTGATGAAAAGCTCGCCCTCTGGACGTATGTAGGGGACAGCCAGACCTGGGTGGAATACTCCAGGTGTGCTTTGTTTAGCTTGCTTGAATAATTGGAAATAGGTATTCAACCCAGGTCTGATAGGGAGGAAGGAGGGGTACCCACAATGCACTCCTGTTCTAGAACAAAACAGTCTCCTCCAGTGTCTGTTCATGTCTGCTTCCACCTGTGCTGCCACCAACATGTCCCAAAGAATCTCCAAACCAATGATCAGTCAAAGGAGCATTCACATTCCTGATTTCCCTCACAGTTAGGAGACTGGGAAGGGTTGTACTGACAAAGACATGTGTGTTATACAAGGAGAGGCTATCGCTGCTTCAGAGTTCCAACGGGTGACCGTGTGGTGCTTAGAACAGGGGAGTGCCAGGGGACTGGCGGTGGGGAGGGGGAGGCTCAGCAGGTGTTCATGGAACCCCCCCTTGATCAGTAGATATCAGGAAGGTCAGAGTAATTCCTATCAAAGTAGCCCCCTGTGTAGAGCCAGTCCTGGGATGACGTGTAGACGTTTGTGCTCGACTGGAACCATCTGGAAGACACGACAAAACACAAATCATGGTTCACTTTTTTTAAACACCACCTTTTAGTTATGCAAGTATTTATTTTAAAAAATATATATGTTATCTTGAAATGCGAGGACGCCCAGTTGTTAGTTGTCACCTAGCGGACCATTCCTCCTCGTCCTTGGAACGGTCTTTCCGTGCCGACCTCTGTTTCTCCTCCAGCCTCTCCTTCTCTCGACTGGCTTCATCTGCGCAAACAAGAACATTAGATATTCTATTGCCTTTTGGTCCATGGCCCTCCTGACCACTATTCTTCTGTGATTAAAAGCAGATACACAACCTTAACTACACTAAACCAGCATCTAATACTTTGGCTATGTCGTTATACAGTATTTTACACCACCCAAAGGGAACGTTAGAGGGCAGCATCGTCTAGCATGTGTGGGAATGTAGCAGAAAGGCTATTACCCATGTCTCCGTTCTCCATGGCTCTGATGTCGGGCCGCAGTCGGCAGTCAGTTGGGGCCAGGGTGGCCTGCATGCCAGGCTCCAGCTCATTCAGCGACATGGCAAAGTTAGTGAAGTTATACATCTGGAAAAACAAGTTTATACAGAATGTGAATGTGTGTGTGTAAACTTGAAGAAATAGTAGTATGAGCACTTCCGGCCATCCAAAACAACCACAGGTGGTCTTGGAGGAGAATAGTAAGTGAAAAGCAAATGGCAAAATTAAAACCACAAATGGGTACTAAGTACGAGTCCAGCCTTTATTTGTGGGCCAAGTCATTACTAAAATACACTAATGGGTTATCGGCTTAGTCCTTCATTAGCGTGTGGAGGAGAAGCAATTCAATATAATTGACACACCTGTGCCTAGGTGATCACAGGTAATTAATCTATTGGCCACTAGGGTCCGACATCAAACACATTGTATGTTGTAAGCAAAAACAAAAAGAGCAAAGAATGTTATATATACACACACAATGCATTAAGGGAAAAGGGTAGAAAAAGTGTTTAAGCTGTTGGGTATATGCTAAGCTATGTATTTGTGTTCATGAGCATGTGAATGTACACACGTTTCTTTGTTTACACGTCTGTGTGGTGATACCTTAGCAGAGTGTTGGGGTCGTGATGATATCCTCCACAGTAGGGTGCTGCCAGAGATCACAGCTACTGTCTCCTGGACCTCAGGCATGTTGTCTGCATCCTCGTTGTCTGTCCCCTCAGGCTCCTCCTGTGTACATGTAGACACAGACCCTCTAGATATAAATAGCACTTTTTTTACAAAATCAAAAGAAATGTGTATATTCCTTCTGAATAAAGCAAAAATATCAGATATGATTAAGCAAGGGATATGTTTACTTTGAGTACCATGAGTATACTATGTCTACAAACAGAATACTGAAATGAACATACACCATACTGTTCTTCTCTCTGCGGTGGACAACTTGTTTCTGCTGTTAAGTCATTGATAATAAACTGCCAATTTTTTTCATTTCATTAGGCGGGGGGGCTTGCGGCATCACTACAGCCTGGGGTCACAACATGACGTGATTGGGAGTCCTATAGGGCGGTGCACAATTGGCCCATCGTCGTCCGGGTTAGTGGAGGGTTTAGCCGGGGGGGGCAGCTTTACTTGGCTCATCGCGTTCTAGCGACTCCTTGTGGCGGGCCGGGCACCTTGCAAGCTGACTTCGGTCGTCAGTTGAACAGTGTTTCCTCCGACACAATGGTGCGGCTGGCATCCGGGTTAAGTGAGCGGGTGTTAAGAAGCGCGGCTTGGTTTCGGAGGACGCATGACTCAACCTTCGCCTTTCCAGAGCACGTTGGGAAGCTGTAGCGATGAGACAAGATCGTAATTGGATCGCAAATGGATATCACGAAATTGGGGGTAAAAAAAAATAATAATAATCCTGATCTCGTCAGTTTTTTTGCGTCGAGATCTCGGAAATGCACTGTGACTACGTAATATTTAGCGTGTCCTTATGTTACGGCGTGAAATCAGTTTTCATGAGCACACAAATCCAAAAATAATGTCTGCGTTAGTAAAATCGAATGCTTCTAACTGAAAGTCACAATAACTTGATACTTAAAACCAATATGTCATTAAGCACAAGTTAACTTGCTAATGAGTGACCAGCTTAATCTTTATACTTCAAGTCTAGCCAGAATTGCCATGTTTGCGGGTTTCTGACAAATTGGTCTACTTTGAAAACAATGTCACAGGTGAAAATGTATTGTCGCAGGTTGCGTTTTTTTGGCCTACTTCTAAATTAAACCGTAGCCGCCATGGAATCTATCTTAATTTCAAAATCTATTTATTTCACTGTGACCTGCTTCTGCTGGCTAATCAGGCAGTGAGTCAGGCTGTTTCCGAGTCACTGCCTGATAGCCAGCAGAAGCAGACAGTGAGTCAGGCTGTTTCTGAGTGAGTGTTGGGGAGGAAGAAGAGGGCCGGAGGGGGATGTGTGTTGAACACAGTCATTGGTGTTGAGAGAACGCTGCAGCAGGCAACTGAGTCAAGTGAGTGAGAGGAGAGCAGCATGAGTGGTATCCTGACAGCCTCCAGTCCTACCAATCATTACTAGAGCCAACATAGCAAGGGAGAGAAACTGAGAAATAAGAGAGAATGGGGGGGGATCGAACTACGTGCTCCCTCTCTCTGGGTAGGCTATATAGGCAGGGGACGATAAAACAAATGTCTGGTACGGTTCAAACAGACTCTGGGACAGTGATGAAAAAAGTTAGTTTTGAGCCCTGTAGGTAGCAGGCTAGCTAACATTGGCCAGAACGTTGAAAGTCAGAGGAGAACAGATTAACTTCATTACTGACTATCAAATTATAAATAGTAGTGATTGATTAATAATATAATACAATTATTAAATGTACTAGACTCAAGATGGATCTCCTCTCTCTCTCTCCTTTCCAGCTTGCTCCAGAGGGATGGATAACTGGAACATCAGGCTGGAGCCACATATGAATTCAGTTTTTGTGGCTAGTTTTCAGGCCTAGTGGGCAGGTTTTGAGTTGTCATTGGGCAAGAAATTGTAGCTTGACCTGGCAACCCTGAGACTAGCCAATAATATTTTGTTGGACCGCCTTTAGCTTTGATTACGGCGCGCATTCGACGTGGCATTGTTTCGACAACCTTATGCATCACCACAACATTATTTCCGTCAATTTTGGGCCGAGATCTTGTATTGACGACGGGAGAGTCAAACCACTCCGTAAAGTCTTCTCCAGCACATCCCAAAGACTTTCAAATGGGGCTAAGGTCAGGACTCTGTGGTGGCCAATTCATGTGTGAAAATGATTCCTCATGCTCCCTGAACCACTCTTGCACAATTTGAGCCCGATGAATCTTGGCATTGTCGTCCTGGAATCTGCCTGTGCCATCAGGGAAGAAAAAATCCATTGATCGGATAACTGTACATTCAATACATTCAGGTACTCAGCTGACTTCATTTTATTGCCACATAACATTGCTGAGCCTAGACCTGACCAATTGAAGCAACCCCAGATCATAACACTGCCTCCATCGCTTCATGCGCTTCCCATCTTACCCTGACGCGCCCATTGCTCTGGAATAGGGTAAATCTGGACTCATCAGACCACATGACCGTTTTCTATTGTTACAGAGTCCAATCTTTATGCTCCCTAGAAAATTGAAGACTTTTCTTCCGATTAGCCTCACTAACAAGTGGTATTCTTGTGGCCACAGCTGTGTAGTCCCAATCCTGTGAGTTCTCGTTGCATTGTGCGAGTGGAAATGCTCTTACGTTCTCTATTAAAACATGGCCGTGAGTTCTACTGTCGATTTTTTACGATTAGACTTCACCAAGCGTTCACCAAGCTCTGATCACAGTCATTCAATATTTTTTTCCAATCACATTTATTCTGCGAAGTTGACGGTTCACCATTATCCTTACAGGTTTTAAAAATGCATTGGACAGTTCATAACCCAATTAGTCATTTCAGCAATATCCTAGTTTTCTTTGCTTGATGCAGGCCAATAATATCACTCTTCTGAAACACAGTAACATCTTTTCCATGACCACAGGATACATCTTACGACATGGTTGTTTAAGAAATGAGAAGCTACTCACTGCATCAGTTAGGGTTAAAAGAATTGTTGCCAGGCATGTTGTTTGAACAGCATGCTAGCCTGTTCACTTTGTTTAGATGTTGAAATCAAGTGATCTACCTAACTGGATAAGAAGATGCTTATTTCTCAGAATGAGGACACGTTATCAATTCCTTACATAAATGCTCATTATACATTTATAAAACCGACTAAAACATCTAGCACATTCAGTTGAAGTCGGAATTTTACATACACCTTAGCCAAATACATTTAAACTCAGTTTCTCACAATTCCTGACATATAATCCTAGTAAAAATTCCGTTTTAGGTCAGTTAGGATCACCACTTTATCTTAAGAATGTGAAATGTCAGAATAATAGTAGAGAGAATTATTTATTTCAGCTTTTATTTCTTTCATCACATTCCCAGTGGGTCAGAAGTTTACGTACACTCAATTAGTATTTGGTAGCATTGCCGTTAAATTGTTTAACTTGGGTCAAACGTTTCAGGTAGCCTTCCACAAGCTTCCCACAATAAGTTGGGTGAATGTTGGCCCATTCCTCCTGACAGAACTGGTGTAACTGAGTCAGGTTTGTAGGGCCTCCTTGCTCGCACACGCTTTTTTAGTTCTGCCCACAAATTTGATAGGATTGAGGTCAATGCTTTGTGATGGCCAATCCAATACCTTGACTTTGATGTCCTTAAGCCATTTTGCCACAACTTTGGAAGTATGATTGGGGTCATTGTCCATTTGGAAGACCCATTTGCAACCAAGCTTAACTTCCTGACTGATGTCTTGAGATGTTGCTTCAATATATCCACATCATTTTCCTTCCTCATGATGCCATTATTTTGTGAAGTGCACCAGTCCCTCCTGCAGCAAAGCACCCCCACAACATCATCCTGCCACCCCCGGTTGGGATGGTGTTCTTCGGCTTGCAAGCCTCCCCCTTTTTCCTCCAAACATAACAATGGTCATTAAGGCCAAACAGTTCTATTTTTGTTTCATCAGACCAGAGGACATTTCTCCAAAAAGTAAGATCTTTGTCCCCATGTGCAGTTGCAAACCGTAGTCTGGCTTTATGGCGGTTTTGGAGCAGTGGCTTCTTTCTTGCTGAGTGGCCTTTCAGGTTGTCGATATAGGACTTGTTTTACTGTGGCTATAGATACTTTTGTACCGGTTTCCTCCAGCATCTTCACAAGGTCTTTTGCTGTTGTTCTGGGATTGATTTGCACTTTCCGCACCAAAGTACGTTCATCTCTAGGAGACAGAACGCGTCTCCTTCCTGAGTGGTATGGCAGCTGCGTGGTCCCATGGTGTTTATACTTGCGTACTATTGTTTGTACAGATGAACATGGTACCTAAGGCATTTGGAAATTGCTCCCAAGGATTTCTGAGGTCTTGCCTAATTTCTTTTGATTTTCCCATGATGTCGAGCAAAGAGGCACTGAGTTTGAAGGTAGGCCTTGAAATACATCCACAGATACACCTCCAATTGACTCAAATGATGTCAATTAGCCTAAAGCCATTTTCCAAGCTGTTTAAAAAGGCACAGTCAACTTAGTGTATGTAAACTTCTGACCCACTTGAATGGTGATATAGTGAATTATAAGTGAAATAATCTGTCTGTAAACAATTGTTGGAAGAATTACTTGTGTCATGCACAAAGAAGATGTCCTAACAGACTTGCCAAAACTATAATCTGTTAACATGAAATCTGTGGAGTGGTTGAAAAATGAGTTTTAATTACTTCAACCTAAGTGTATGTACATTTCCGACTTCAACTGTAACACTGTGGCTAAAATGCTGCTAGCCTTAGGCTACTTGGCACCGTAATGTCTTACAAACAGAAACTGATTGTTTTTCCAGAATCAATGTTCATTAATACTCCAGTTTAGTAGTGTGCTCTGTGCGCAATTTTGGGAGTCAAGAAAAAGAGAACGTTAGAAAGTGTTCTCCTTCGGTTACAGTAAAATAATGAGTTTGGTTTCGGACTGCTTGTATTCAAGAGGCGATATCTGTTGTTGTGAGTGGCAGGGTGTGGGGCTTGGTGTTTGTCCTGGAAGGCGCACACTGCAAAGCACAGAAAGAGTGAGGGAGACGAGACCAAAAAGACACTAGAACAAGCGGGCATAAAAAAAAAATAACTTGATACTTGCAATACAGGCATTTGGAAATCCACGCTACAAAATACATTTGAATTAACTTGATATGTCGCCCAGCCCTATTCACGATATAATCTGGTGATCAGGTTATGAAACTACAAATACATTTTTGGTGTCCACGTTACAATCTTTTAAGTATATATATAGTCCTAGGCCTATGTTAGGTGGAGTTATGGGCTAATTTGGCATATATTAACTTATTTTAAACCATTTTGAAATATTGATCCAATGTCGCACACTGGTCCCATCATTTAGAGAAAGACCCATTTATAGAACATAGAGGCTACAGACTACCAATGACCTAGACTGTGTTTTACCTTGACATAACTTCATGGCATGATGCCAGAATCATTAGGAAATCAAAATCAGAGGACAGTTACAGTACATAGAGAAGCAAAATGTTGTATATGCCCATTACAATGCGTCAAATATTAAAACACACACACACACACACACACACTTTATGTACACTATTAGCCTCAATCTGCTTTGAAAATAACTTCCAGGGCGTTGGGACCACTGGGGGCAGGGCAGGTGACCAAGCTATATTGAGTGCAAAAAAAGCAAGCTCTATATTGGTATTATGAAATGAATTCTATGGAGGCTGAGGTGTTGCTGCGTGTACATGTACAGTCGTGGCCAAAAGTTGAGAATGTCACAAGTATTGGTCCACACAGAGTTTGCTGCTTCAGTGTTCTTAGATCTTTATGTCAGTAGTTACTATGGTACACTGAAGTATAATTACAAGTATTCCATAAGTCTTTCATTGACAATGACATTCAGTTTATGCAGAGTCAATATTTGCAGTGTTGACCTCTGCAATCCGCCCTGGCATGCTGTCAATTAACTTCTGGGCCACAGGCAGGCCATTCTTGCATAATCAATGCTTAGAGTTTGTCAGAAGTTGTGGGTTTTTGTGCACTCACACCTGCCTGCTGCCATTCCTGAGCAAGCTCTGCACTGGTGGTGCCCAGATCCCGCAGCTGAATCAACCAGACGGTCCTGGCGCTCGCTGGACTTTCTTGGGCACCCTGACGCCTTCTGCACAACAATTGAACCTCTCTCCTTGAAGTTCTTGATGATCCGATAAATGGTTGATTTAGGTGCAATCTTACCAGCAGCAATATCCTTGCCTGTGAAGCCCTTTTTGTGCAAAGCAATGATGACGACACATGTTTCCTTGCAGGTAACCATGGTTGACAAGAGGAAGAACAATGATTTCAAGCACCACCCTCCTAACCCTAACCCTAACCCTAACCCAGTCTGTTATTCTGACTCATTTTCATGGCAAAGAGGGACTTTGCAATTAATTGTAATTCATCTGATCACTCATGACATTCAGGAGTATATGCAAATTGCCATCATCAACACTGAGGCAGCAAACTTTGTGGAGACCAATACTTGTCATTCTCAAAACTTTTGGCCACGACTGTATGTATAGATGTATGCGTTTTCTTCTTTATTTTTTAAATATTGACTATGATATGTATCACTTTTAATATCTTTCCTGCTAACATAATACAAAAAATATATAATTTACTCTTACGAAAAAACCTCCATGTTGTGAGACGCCCACTCACCGGACTCTTCTGTTTCTTAGAGTCTCCCTTCTTCTCAGCCTTCTTGTTGGACTCATACGTCTGGGGGTCCACACTCCACATGCACTCGGTCCACTTCCCATAGATCACACAAAGCTTCTTTTTACTGCCAGGGACAGAGAGGGGAGGAGAATGACACTGTGCCATCATTGCGTGTCCTGTATGGCTCAGTTGGTAGAGCATGGCACTTTAACTCCAGGAATGTGGATTGATTCCCAGGGCAACCCATACGTAAAATGTATGCACGCATGACTAAGTCGATTTGGATAAAAGAGTTTCCTAAATGGCAGATATATTTATTATACCGACCAGGGCCGTGTTCAGAAGGGAGAAAAACGTTTAGAAAGCTTTCTGAACATGACCCACTTAAAACTGGACCAGTGAATTCAGGACCAGAAAAGTAAGCCATAGTCGGTGTATCAGTGATACCAATACCTCCACATACCTCTTATCCTGAATATAGCCCTCCACTCTGTGAAGCTCCTTCCAAAACATGCCACACGGCTTGAAGTTCAGCACACACTTATCTCCAGTACTGCTCAGGACATACAGGGATGAGAACAATGAGGAGAAAAGACAAACCACTCCATTATGGCTCAACTACTGTCTTCACGCCATACCATTATGGCTCAACTACTGTCTTCACGCCATACCATTATGGCTCAGCTACTGTCTTCACTCCATACCATTATGGCTCAACTACTGTCTTGACAAATAAAAATTAAGGGGTGAATCATAACTACCACTTGACACATTTTCACTTGGTTCCCATTGCCATCAATGCAAGATTAAGTGAACATTTTACTTAACTGGAAGTTAAGAGTGACCCCTAAGTATGTTATGCTGAAAGTGGTGGATATATACACATCTGTATGCTTCCAAACCAGGAACTGAAAATAAATGAAGATAAACTATAAAAGCTAGTCCTTTATTGACCTGTGGTTGAGGATCTCTACAGTGCCGTACTGCTCGATCCACAGTTTGCCCAGGATGACATTGTGTACACAGCAGAAAGGGTTGGTCCACGTATAGACCTCGCCGTGCCTGGGGAGGGGAGGGGAGGAGCAACAAACACAGCCTCAGTACAATGGACTCACACATACACAGACTTTGTAAAGGAACATAGGATTATAGAAGCTGAAGAGATACTGCCTTTGACAAAAGCACAGAAAACAACCAAACAAAACCCCATGACTAGGTATATGACAAAATACCCACCCACCCACATAAGACTCACTTGAGGAGTTCTAGTGTGATGGTTCCCTTGGGCTCAGCCTCCACACTTTTGCCCCAGAACTTGAGTTTGGGGTAGATGGAGCCGTGGAAGACAAAATCCCCAACCAGGCTCTCGGCATGGAAGGCACTGACAGGAGGGTGGTGGCTGACCTGCTCCGAGATCAGCCTGTAGCCCTGGTCCTCTCTGGAGGGTGGGGGGTGAAGAGAGAAAGAGAAAGTAGAGGGATGGATGATGAAAAAGAGAGCGAGAGTAGGCAGGAGAGAAGGAGAAAAGGAAACAAAGATTATCATAACATATTGAAAACACTGCTCTATGCCACTTTGCTGCAGTCCTGTCCCCTCACCGCGTTAGTTCATAAGTCTCTCCTAGCAGAGGGTTGAAGGGCTTTCCAGTCCTGTCCCACTGCGACGCAACGGCCGACACAGCAAAAGCAGCTACCGCCTGGGTAGACCGGAAGGGAGGAGTCAGCCACAGGATTCACTGGCTCACACACCCACAGTCAAGATGTGATCCAGCTACATATGTATCAACTGGGTTATCAGAAGCTTAATTTGTTGATACAGCGTGTGTTCAGTCTCTCACCTGCATGCGCTCTATGGAGTCGGACAGCGAGCAGGCTTTGTTGATGAGGTATGTGTGCTCCATGTACTCGGTGATCCGCTGGAGGAAGCTCAGAGGCTCGTTAAATACGATGGGCATGGTGATCTTGGACAGCTCCTACACACACCACACACAGAGAAAAGAAGCAAGACTAGAACGCAAAATACCGCCACACAAGTGGGATGAAATCAAGCTCACTAGCGTAGTAGAAAGCCCAGAGAATTTCATGGTCTAAAAAAAAAAAAATGTGTGATAATGAAGTGATTCTTTAGATATGGTCCGTAGCCCTTACCAGTCCAATGCATTTCTTCAGAATGCCCCACACACTGAAGTTGTTTCTGGAAAACATTGGGGCAGGTAGCGTTGTCCTGAAAGATGTTAGGATAAGAGAGACACACACACAGAGACAACACATTAGTGTCTAGCAGAGAATGAGAGTGAAGGTGAGCATCACTATCAGTAATACAGTATGTGACGGTAGAAGCTGATCTGTTGGCTGTCGTCATACTGACTGACCGGGTTAGAGATCAGAGGAGCGTGAGAACTGGCCAGTCTTCTACCAGGGTTAAAACTATAAAGAATGTAGAAGGGACGTGTGTTTGTGTGTGAGAGAGTGAGAGAGAGTGTGAGAGAGATTAAGATAGAGAAAGTGACAGAAAGCAGAAGCGCGAGAGAGAGCGATAGAGAGATAGAGAGCGAGCGATAGAGAGAGAGCGAGCGATAAAGAGAGATATACAGCGGGTGAAATAAGTATTGAACACGTCACCATTTTTCTCAGTAAATATATTTCCAAAAGGTGCTATTGACATGACATTTTCACCAGATGTTGGTAACAACCCATGTAATCCATACATACAAAGAAACCAAAACAAATAAGTTCAGAAATTAAGTTGTGTAATAACACAGGGAAAAAGTATTGAACACATGAAGAAAGGGAGGTGCAAAAAGGCATGGAAAGCCAAGACAACAGCTGAAAATTATCAATAATTAAAACGCAATCCAGTCCCCTGTCAGTGCAAATTAATATCAGCTGGTTTAGTCCCAACTGATGGCCTACAAAAAGGTCTCATTGCCAAGGTGTCACACAAGACACATCTCATGATGGGTAAAAGCAAAGAGCTGTCTCAAGACCTCCGCAACCTAATTGTTGCAAAACATAATGATGGCATTGGTTATAGGCGCATTTCGAAGCTTCTGAATGTTCCAGTGAGCACTGTTGGGGCCATAATACGGAAGTGGAAAGAATCATTTCACCATAAATTTGCCTCGACCAGGTGCTCCTCGCAAGATTTCTGACAGAGTGAAAAGAATAATCAGAAGAGTTGTCCAAGAGCCAAGGACCACTTGTGGAGAGCTTCAAAAAGACATGCAATTAGCAGGTACTGTTGTCTCAAAGAAAACAGTAAGTAATGCACTCCACCTTCATGGCCTGTATGCACACTCACCACGAAAGACTCCATTGCTGAAAAAAAAGCATGTTGAAGCTCGTTTAAAGTTTGCTGCACAACATTTGGAAAAGCCAGTGAAATACTGGGAGAATATAGTGTGGTCAGATGAGAGCAAAATTGAACTGTTTGGATGTCATAATACACACCATGTTTGGAGGAGAAATGGCACTGCATACCAACACCATACCAACAGTGAAGTTTGGAGGTGGGAACATCATGGTGTGGGGCTGCTTTTCAGCAAATGGTACTGGCAAACTTCGCATAATTGAAGGAAGGATGAATGGGCAAATTTACAGAGACATTCTTGACAGAAATCTGCTGCCATCTACCAGGATGATGAAGATGAAACGAGGGTGGACATTTCAGCAAGACAATGATCCTAAACACACAGCCAAGGAAACTCTCAATTGGTTTCAAAGAAAGAAAATAAAGCTGCTAGAATGGCCCAGCCAATCACCTGACTTAAATCCCATTGAAAATCTATGGAAAGAACTGAAGATTCATAGAAGAGGCCCACGGAACCTTCAAGATTTGAAGACTGTTTGTGTGGAAGAATGGGCCAAAATCACACCAGAGCAATGCATGCGACTAGTTTCTTCATACAGGAGGCGTCTTGAAGCTGTCATTACCAACAAAGGCTTTTGTACAAAGTATTAAATAAATATCAGTAAGTGTGTTCAATACTTTTTCCCTGTGTCATTTCACATTATTACACATAACTTAATTTCTGAACTTATTTGTATATGGATTACTTGCGTTGTTACTAACATCTGGTGAAAATGTCATGTCAATAGCACCTTTGGAAATATATTTACTGAGAAAAATGGTGACGTGTTCAATACTTATTTCACCCGCTGTATGTATGTATGTATGTATGTATGTATGTATGTATGTATGTATGTATGTATGTATGTATGTATATATATATATATATATAGAGAGAGCGAGCGATAGAGAGAGAGAGAGCGAGCGAGCGAGCGAGCGAGCGAGAGAGCGAGCGAGCGATAGAGAGAGAGAGAGCGAGCGATAGAGAGAGAGAGAGCGAGCGATAGAGAGAGAGAGAGCGAGCGATAGAGAGAGAGCGAGCGATAGAGAGAGAGAGAGCGAGCGATAGAGAGAGAGCGAGCGAGCGATAGAGAGAGAGCGAGCGAGCGATAGAGAGAGAGCGAGCGAGCGATAGAGAGAGAGCGAGCGAGCGATAGAGCGAGCGAGCGAGAGAGCGAGCGAGCGATATATAGAGAGCGAGCGATATATAGAGAGCGAGCGATATATAGAGAGCGAGCGATATATAGAGAGCGAGCGATATATAGAGAGCGAGCGATATATAGAGAGCGAGCGATATATAGAGAGCGAGCGATATATAGAGAGCGAGCGATATATAGAGAGCGAGCGATATATAGAGAGCGAGCGATATATAGAGAGCGAGCGATATATAGAGAGCGAGCGATATAGAGAGAGCGAGCGATATAGAGAGAGCGAGCGATATATAGAGAGCGAGCGATATATAGAGAGCGAGCGATATATAGAGAGAGCGAGCGATATATAGAGAGAGCGAGCGATATATAGAGAGAGCGAGCGATATATAGAGAGAGCGAGCGATATAGAGAGAGCGAGCGATATATAGAGAGAGCGAGCGATATACAGAGAGAGCGAGCGATATACAGAGAGAGCGAGCGATATACAGAGAGAGCGAGCGATATACAGAGAGAGCGAGCGATATACAGAGAGAGCGAGCGATATACAGAGAGAGCGAGCGATATACAGAGAGAGCGAGCGATATACAGAGAGAGCGAGCGATATACAGAGAGAGCGAGCGATATACAGAGAGAGCGAGCGATATACAGAGAGAGCGAGCGATATACAGAGAGAGCGAGCGATATACAGCAGGTGAAATAAGTATTGAACACGTCACCATTTCTCTCAGTAAATATATTTCCTAAGGTGCTATTGACATGAGTTTCACCAGATGTTGGTAACAACCCAAGTAATCCATACATAAAAAGAAACCAAAACAAATAAGTTCAGAAATTAAGTTATGTGTAATAACGTGAAATGACACAGGGAAAAAGTATTGAACACATGAAGAAAGGGAGGTGCAAAAAGGCATGGAAAGCCAAGACAACAGCTGAAAACTATCAGTAATTAAAAAGCAATCCATCCCTGTCAGTGCAAATTAATATCAGCTGGTTCAGTCCCAACTGATGGCCTACAAAAAGGTCTCATTGCCAAGATGTCACATCTCATGATGGGTAAAAGCAAAGAGCTGTCTCAAGACCTTCGCAACCTAATTGTTGCAAAACAAAATGATGGCATTGGTTATAGATGCATTTCTAAGCTTCTGAATGTTCCAGTGAGCACTGTTGGGGCCATAATACGGAAGTGGAAAGACAATCATTTCACCATAAATTTATGTCGACCAGGTGCTCCTTCTAAATTTGCCCATTCATCCTTCCTTCAAATTATGTGAAGTTTGCCAGTACCATTTGCTGAAAAGCAGCCCCACACCATGATGTTCCCAACTCCAAACTTCACTGTTGGTATGGTGTTTTTAGGGTGATTTCTCCTCCAAACATGGTGTGTATTATGACATCCAAACAGTTAAATGTTGCTCTCATCTGACCACACTATATTCTCCCACTGGCTTTTCCAAATGTTGTTCAGCAAACTTTAAACAAGCTTCAACATGCTTTTTTTTCAGCAATGGAGTCTTGCGTGGTGAGCGTGCATTCAGGCCATGGCGGTGGAGTGCATTACTTAATGTAATCAGAAGAGTTGCCTAAAAAGCTGTCTTTTTGAAGCTCTCCACAAGTGGTCCTTGGCTCTTGGACAACTCTTCTGATTATTCTTTTCACTCCTCTGTCAGAAATCTTGCGAGGAGCACCTGGTCGAGGCAAATTTATGGTGAAATTATTGTCTTTCCACTTCCGTATTATGGCCCTAATAGTGCTCACTGGAACATTGAGAAGCTTAGAAACGCGCCTATAACCAATGCCATTATTATGTTTTGCAACAATTAGGTTGCGAATGTCTTGAGACAGCTCTTTGCTTTTACCCATCATGAGATGTGTCTTGTGTGACACCTTGGCAATGAGACCTTTTTGTAGGCCATCAGTTGGGACTGAACCAGCTGATATTCATTTGCACTGACAGGGGGCTGGATTGCTTTTTAATTACTGATAGTTTTCAGCTGTTGCCTTGGCTATCCATGCCTTTTTGAACCTCCCTTTCTTCATGTGTTCAATACTTTTTCCCTGTGTCATTTCACATTATTACACATAACTTAATTTCTGAACTTATTGTTTTGGTTTCTTTGTATGTATGGATTACTTGGGTTGTTACCAACATCTGGTGAAACTTTCATGTCAATAGCACCTTTGGAAATATATTTACTGAGAAAAATGGTGACGTGTTCAATACTTATTTCACCCGCTGTATAGAGAGAGCGAGCGATATATAGAGAGAGCGAGCGATAGAGAGAGCGAGCGATAGAGAGAGCGATATGGAGGAGACCCAGAGGAGAGAACACAGCAGGAATCTGACCGTACCTGCACTTCCTGATTCCGTTCTCCTGTGACATGGAGCCATTGTTCCTCTTGGTGCTGTCGTACACCACGGCATCTTTAAAACTGGCCTCCGACAAGCCTTCATACGACTCATCAGAGTCCAAGCCTAACACACATTGAGGGTTGGCCACAAATTAAGGCTATACAGTACATACAGTGAGGGAAAAAATTATTTGATCCCCTGCTGATTTTGTTCGTTTGCCCACTGACAAAGTAATGATCAGTCTAATATTAATGGTAGGTTTATTTGAACAGTGAGAGACAGAATAACAACCAACAACTCCAGAAAAACACATGTCAAAAATGTTATAAAGTGATTTGCATTGTAATGAGTGAAATAGGTATTTGACCCCTCTCAATCAGGAGTTCTGCCTCCCAGGTGTCTTTTATACAGGTAACGAGCTGAGATTAGGAGCACTCCCTTTAAGAGTGTGCTCCTAATATCAGCTTGTTACCTGTATAAAAGACACCTGTCCACAGAAGCAATCAATCAGATTCCAAACTCTCCACCATGGCCAAGACCATGGCAAGGCTGGAACGGGCTACAAGACTATCGCCAAGGAGCTTGGTGAGAAGGTGACAACAGTTGGTGCGATTATTTGCAAATGTAAGAAACACAAAAGCACTGTCAATCTTCCTCGGTCCGGGGCTCCATGCAAGATCTCACCTCGTGGAGTTGCAATGATCATGAGAACAGTGAGGAATCAGCCCAGAACTACACGGGAGGATCTTGTCAATGATTTCAGGGCAGCTGGGACCATAGTCACCAGGAAAACAATTGGTAACACACTACGCTGTGAAGGACTGAAATCCTGCAGCGCCCGCAAGGTCCCCCTGCTCAAGAAAGCACATGTACAGGCCCGTCTAACGTTGCAGGCCCGTCTGACGTTTGCCGATGAACATCTGAATGATTCAGAGGAGGACTGGGTGAAAGTGTTGTGGTCAGATGAGACCAAAATCGATCTCTTTGGCATCAACTCAACGTGTTTGGAAGAGGAGGAACGCTGCCTATGACCCCAAGAACACCATCCCCACGTCAAACATGGAGGTGGAAACATTATGCTTTGGGGGTGTTTTTCTGCTAAGGGGACGGGACAACTTGACCGCATCAAAGGGACGATGGATGGGGCCATGTACCGTCAAATCTTGGGTGAGAATCTCCTTCCCTCAGCCAGGGCATTGAAAATGGGTCGTGGATGGGTATTCCAGCATGACAATGACCCAAAACACACAGCCAAGGCAACAAAGGTGTGGCTCAAGAAGAAGCACATTAAGGTCCTGGAGTTGCCTAGCCAGTCTCCAGACCTTAATCCCATAGAAAATTAGTGGAGGGAGCGAAAGGTTCGAGTTGCCAAACGTCAGCCTCGAAACCTTAATGACATGGAGAAGATCTGCAAAGAGGAGTGGGACAAAATCCCTCCCGAGATGTGTGCAAACCTGGTGGCCAACTACAAGAAACGTCTGACCTCTGATTGCCAACAAGGGTTTTGCTACCAAGTACTAAGTCATGTTTTGCAGAGGGGTCAAATACTTATTTCATTCATTAAAATGCAAATCACATTCAGTGAGCTTTCCCTTTCATCCCCTCGCACGCACCATCGCACACACATCTCCGCAGCAGATGATGGCAAAGCCCATCATGGAAGGTGAATAGAGCAATGAATTATTGAAGCCATCAGTTAAGCTGCTAAGGTTACAGCATATTGTGTGGCACTGGGCCACAGTGTGAGGTACAGTACAGCGTCAGAGCAACAATCCAAAACACCAAGAGACAAAAAATGCCAAAACACAAAAGGGTCATGTTAATTAGGCATCAACAGGATAAAAATTTAATTGAGTGTTTGCAAAAACCGTTTCAGAACTTCCATTTTCAACCTGTTGAACCGGACCCGGATAAGAGTGATAAATAACTGTTGAGTCACTGTTTGGTCTGTGTGTGTGTGTGTTCCATTCTCCTACAGGTTTGTAAGCCCCCCTGTGCGGACAGTGACACCCACCTGTTACGGCGTCGTAGAATTCGTCATCGTTGCTCATTGTACAGGGTCAAAGCCGGACCTCCAGGTGCTAGCAGAGCAGGTGGTGAGCCTCTAGAACATGGTCCCTCTAGTGGGCCTCAATGGTCACTGGCACAGCAACTTCCTCCTCCACGACCACGTCAGGACAGGCAGCAGCTCACACAGCAAACCTGCAGGACACATACTATAAACAGTTTAGGATTATATTCATTAGTGCACACCGTAGCAAAATGATTTGCAACAGAAGACAAAAACAAGTTCTGGTAGTCCCTCCTTGTTTTAGTAGTTTGACTGTTTGGTGCATAATGAATTTGACCCAGACCATGACAGGCCACCACTAACGTCCACACATCAACAACAGTAATACAACTCAGCAATCTGTTAATCAAACTCTCATTAATTTCATATCAACACACTCATTCACTCTACCTGTATATTAAGTATTCTCCTTGCTGTCCCCCTAGTCTAGCAGTTGTGGTTTCTGGTTAGGAGTGGATCCAGTGAGAGGTTGCCTGCATGGACCAATGAGCCCAAATAAACAGTGCTCCTATTACATAAACAAACACAGGAGTAAAATGGCTGCCATTTGCTTTGGCTCTTCTTTGTTAGTCTCCGTCTATCTGGTGTATCTGGTGATCCTGAGGTATTTGAAGGTTCTGTTTTTTTGTTGGTTTCTGAATAATAAAAGTTGTAAATATATGTCTTGAAGTGAATGATCCTAGGACGACTAAGGCCAATTACTTTATGATTATTGATTTGCCCGATTCCTTTTTAGTTTTTCCAAGTTTTACCCATTTCAGGTTTTCGCTCTCAAAAATCACACTTTAATAGAAAAACAACTAAATTGGGATGTTCTAATTCCACAACAATGCTTAAACCACAGCAGGAGACCACTTTTCAGGTTTGGGAAAAATACATTTTGATTGACCCTTTAATGCAAGTGCGCACCAGCAAGAGACCAAGGCCTAAAATTAACACCCCCCCCCCCCCCCACCGGCCAAATGCACTAACCGGAAGTAGATCCTTTGTTCACTCGCCCCAGGGCAATTTAACTGATTCCAGAGGCAGTCCCAAAACAATGCCGGCGGAGAAGTACTCGGAGCGGCCTGCTGGTCTGACTTAGGAAGCACGCTCACTACCCACAGCTTCAGAGTATATCACTCGCTAATGTTCAGTCTCTGGATAACGAAGTTGACAAGCTCAGAGCGAGGGTCTCTTTCCAGAGAGACATCAGGGACTGTAACATACTTTGTGTCACGGAAACATGGCTCTCTCTGGATATTCTGTCTGAGTCGGTCCAGTCAGTTGGGTTCTCAGTTCATCACACAGACAGGAATATCTCTCTCTCCCGGGAAGCAGAAAGGCGGAGGTGTAGGCCTATGTTTCATGATTAACGACTCATGGTGTAATTGTGGTAACATACAGGAACTCAAGTCCTTTTGTTCACCAGATTTAGAATACCTCACAATCAAATCTGACCGTATTATCTCCCAAGAGACATTTCTTCGGTTATAGTCAGGGCTATGTATATCCACCTCAAGCCAATACCACGACGGCCCTCAAACGTCACTGGACTTTTTGCAAACTGGAAAACAACCTTTCACTCAACGTAAAAAAAACTAAGGAGATGATCGTGGACTTCAGGAAACATCAGAAGGTGCACCCCCCCTTTCCATATCGACGGGACCGCAGTGGAGAAGGTAGAAAACTTCCTTGGTGTAAACATCACTGATATGGTCCAGACAGTGTGGTGAAGAAGGTGCAACAGAGCCTCTTCAACCTCAGGAGGCTAAAGAAATTTGGCTTAACACCTAAAACCTTCAAACTTCTACAGATGCACAATTGAGAGCATCCTGTCTGGCTGTATCACCGCCTGGTAAGGCAACTGTACTGCCTGCAACCGCAGGGCTCTCCAGAGGGTCGCGAGGTCAGTACAGGTGCATCAAAGCTGGGACCGAGAGAATGAAAAACATCTACCTCAAGGCCATCAGACTTAAATAGCCGTCACTAGCACAGAGGCTGCTGCCTATAGACAGACTTGAAATCACTGGCCACTTTAAGAAATGGAACACTAGTCACTTTAATAATGTTTACATATCTTGCATTACTCATCTCATATGGTATACAAAATATCTAGTAGGAAGCACATGGCTGCCTTCTATGATAACTGAGAAATTAGCTTTACATAAAGTAAATGCATGCTGATATGCTAATATTTACATAGGGTAACATGCTGATATTTAGTTCTGCAGCTATGACTAATGTCAACAGACATAAGTACTTTTTCCCCCCACTTTAGTTGCAGAGATTCAGAGAGGGCTACAGTCAATGGAGAGTGCTGGAAAGCTAATTAGAAGAGCATACGCAGATATGGACCAATACATAGAAGAGTTGCTGACGGAGGATGAGGATCGTAGACATTCATGTATCCTTTGATGGCACTTGGAAGTGAATCCTCTCTTGTGCCAACTATGGGATAGGTGTGTGCATTGGTGCTGGTACCAGCGAGCCCTAGAAAATGGTGAAGATCCACCCAGTCACAAAAACCATACATTTTTTAATAGAGAGGTTGCACAGAAAATGGTACCTGTATATCATAGGATGATAGCTGCACAGCTGAATGCATTCAACTGAAATGTGTATTCCGCATTTAACCCTACCCCTCGGAACGAGAGGGTTGCAGGGGGGCTGTCTAGGTCTATTCATAATACAGGTGAATGAATATTCAAATTGGAGTGTGTGCATGCATCTAGTTAGTGTGTTTGTTTTTCCAGAACAATCCGTTTCCTTTCCATTTGGGACTTATTTTATTGTCCTGATCAGCAACATTTGCATAGAATAAGCAATCTCCTGTTTTATAAAAGGTGTCTATTTAGGACCTAATGACGTAATTTACACAGAGACAGGAGAGACGTGACTGGACAGAGGAAGACGAAGTGTATGCATAATGTTTTGGCAATGACTATGGATTTTCTTGACAATCAGATTTGAAATCAGCATATTTTGCATTATGGTTTGCATATTATCACAAACAAAGTACCAGTGTAGTGAATTGATAGCTTCAGCTATAAGCTGGCAAGGAAAGCTAGCCTACAAAGCTGGAAGCTACCGGTATCTTCTTGCATTGTAAAGTGTTTTGGCCTGTAATTAAGCAATAAGGCACAAGAGGCAGTGCTGTATCATGAACAGTCACAGGTAAATCACCCTACTGACCTGTGACTGTATTCATGACACAGCACTGCCTCGCGTGCCTTATTGCTTTTATAACCAACATAACGTTTTTTTTTTTTTTTGATAAGTCAATTCATACAATTTCATTCTTCCACCTGAAGATCTGGTTAGTTATTTTGGTCATGTTGCTACAGACGCGATCCAGTCATTATTTCTTCTTGCATAGCTGCTACGCAAAAGTACTGGTTGTCCGTTCTAAACGAAATGGTTGCTATGCAGGCTGGATAACGTGGAAATTTCCACGGATCCAATTCGGTTCGATTTCAAATTCTGGGCCTGAGAAGATACTCTACTTGACAGGCTAATGAGAGACTAGCAACCCAACAGACTGACAGGCTACAGCTGTAGACAGTAATAATTCAGGATTCTCTATGCTGCTCCTCATACGGTCCTGTGTGGTTGGTAAACAACATGCAAAGCCAGCGGGAGTCGGAGATTAGACCGGAAGGGAAGAGAGAACTCTGGGAGAGGCGTTACCATGAGAGACACACACCTCTGTGTGCCTGTGAGGACTGGGCCGGTCTGTCGTGTACTGTGAGGAACGGTAGCTACAGCAACGACCTAGCTCATTTGAATAGAATCCCTTTTGGCAAGCCGAGCAGCTTCTTAGGGGTGAGCTGTGAGCAAAATAACAAAAGGGGAGAGGACCAACACACCCAGGAGCCCCATTAAGAGATAACGCCAAGCCCGGAGAGGGGGCATGCATGTGGGTGTGCGTGGAAAGCTCATTTGAAACTGTTTTCGTTTCGATGTGCGTGTGTGTACACGCTATTGGTAGTCCACATATGGCCACTTTGCGATTCAAAAACTACAGTTTGAACCTTTGCTGTGGTTTTAGTGAAACCGCTATTTAGACTGCCTGTGTCTGTCTCGTGTTTGAAATGCTTGCCTATATAGCTGCATGTATATCAGCAGCTAAGAACATGAAATCGCTAGACTTCCTGTTTGTGTCGTGCTTATGTTAGAGCCTATTGAGGCATGGAATGCAATAGTTTGAACATGTCGACCAAGAAAAATACATATTTAGAACTGATAATTGACCGCATGGCACAAGAATTTATGTAATTAACTGATTATTCAATGTTATCAATGGACACAGCTAATAAAAACAAACATGCCTTTGTTCAACACTCAAACAAATCGTTTGGAGGGCTGCTGCAGTTCGCAAACAATACTGTGATAATCTCCCTTGCGGAAGTCACACCGAGAGCATTCCGCCAAGAATCATTCACAATCTAGTCTGGTTGCGGCCGCAACAAGACTTCGTTTCAAAGCTATCAATAAATAATCTCATGGCTAGCAATAAAAGTGTACATAGTTTGAAGCACACTTCTATAAGTCTGTCACAAATTAAAGCTATAATAAGCCCCCTATGGTGAACACTTAATGATTCTTTCAAGTTCAGACCGTTTTCCAGTAGGGGGTCCTGCGTGCTCTTGGCATTACTGAATTAAATGAGTTGAAAAGTCAGAAACAACTTCCCACAACTATTGAGCAGCAGCTACGTAGGCAAATCCTGTCCATGCGCAGAAATCGACTTCATTACGTACTGTGAATCGGGTTCCAGAAAATCCAGAACCGCAGCCACTCCGTTAAAAATAACCTCTGCTTTCTCCAGCTAGCTACTACTTTGTGTTTACGCTAGGGCAACAAGCAGAAACATGTGACATCACCAGATAAGCGTGGCTTCCCAGATAAGCGACGACTCCTCTCTGTCCCAACTGAGCTTGAAAACCCATTAGAATTCAAATGGGTTTCTTCATTATTTTATTTCCATTTAATACATTTGTTTTCATGATTAGTTTGTTTTAGTTTACTATAATAACCTTGATGTGAACTTTCATTAACCCCTCTCCTATTGAGGAAGAGAAGTTAGAAAATACAGTGCATTCGTAAAGTATCAAGACCCCTTGACTTGTTCCACATTTTGTTACGTTATAGCCTTATTCTAAAACTCATTAAATATTTTTTCCCCCTCAATCAACACAATACCATATAATGACAAAGCAAAAACAGGTTTAGAAATGTGTGCAAATTTAAACTGAAATATCACATTTACATAAGTATTCAGACCTTTTACTCAGTACTTTGTTTAAGTACCTTTGGCAGCGATTACAGCCTTCAAGTCTTATAGGGTATGATGCTACAAGCTTGGCACCCCTGTATTTGGGGAGTTTCTCCCATTCTTCTTTGCAGATCCTCTCAAGCTATGTCAGGTTGGATGGGGAGCATCGCTGCACAGCTATTTTCAGGTCTCTCCAAAGAAGTTCGATCAGGTTCAAGTCCGGGCTCTGGCTGGGCCACTCATGGTCATTCAGAGACTTGTCCCGAAGCCACTCCTGAGTTGTCTCGGCAGTGTGCTTAAGGTCGTTGTCCTGTTGGAAGGTGATCCTTCACCCCAGTCTGAGGCCCTGAGTGCTCTGGAGCAGCTTTTCATCATGGATTTCTGTACTTTGCTTCGTTCATCTTTCCCTTTATCCTGACTTGTCTCCCAGTCCCCGTCCCCACAGCATGATGCTGCCACCACCATGCTTCACCTTTGGGATGGTGCAAGGTTTCCTCCAGACATGAAGCTTGGCATTCAAGAGAATCTTGTTTCTCATGGTCTGAGAGTCCTTAAGGTGCCTTTTCGCAAACTCCAAGCGGGCTGTCGTGCCTTTTACTGGCTTTGGTCTGGCCACTCTACCACAAAGGCTTGATTGGTGGAGTGCTGAAGAGATGGTTGTCCTTCTGGAAAGTTCTCCCATCTCCACAGAGGAACTTTAGAGCTCCGAGTGACCTTCGGGTTCTTGGTCACCTCCCTGACCAAGGCCCTTCTCCCCCGATGGCCCAGTTTGGCCGGGAAGCCAGCTCTAGGTAGAGTCTTGGGGGTTCCAAACCTTCAATTTAAGAATGGAGGCCACTGGTGTTCTTGGGGACCTTCATTGCTGCAGATATTCTTTTGGTACCCTTCCCTAGATCTGTGCCTCGACACAATCCTGTATCGGTGCTCTACGGACATTTCCTTCGACCTCATGGCTTGGTTTTTGCACTGACATGCACTGTCAACTGTGGGACCTTATAGACAGGTGTGTGCCTTTCCAAATCATGTCCAATCAATTGAATTTACCATAGGTGGACTCCAATCAAGTTGTAGAAACATCAAGGATGATCAATGGAAACAGGATGAACCTGAACGCAATGGAGTCTCATAGCAAAGGGTCTGAATACTTATGTAAATGAGGTATTTTTAAATGTTTTATACATTAGCAAAAATGTCATATTTTTTTTATACATTTTAGAATAAGGCTGTAACGTAAAAAAAGAAAAGTGAATACAGATGCAGGGCATCTTTAAATATGTGGGTTTTTAGTAATAGAATGACAAGACCCTAGGCAATATTTCTTAAACTTACAGAAGTCAAATATTTTCTGCAAAACGAAATATAAATGTTGATATTAGTTGTCAGGGGTCCTTCACTTTAATTATTTTGATGTAGGCCTATTTCTAACATCGTAAGACTATTGATTTACAAAGAGACAAATTATTCTCAATATTAGTTACTTCTGTCTTTAAATTCAGTCATCTTATTTAACTAATGGAAAAGCACAATTCCCTTGTATAAATGACAACAACCAAGTGTCTCCCCACTACAGTTAGAGTAAGATTTAGTGTCATTTTACTAAACCTAGATAAAGGAATTCAATAATTTGTGTATTATGATGATGTTACCTACCTCATGCTTACCAATTATTTTTAACATTTTGGCCAAGACCCCATAGGACATTATGTCACACTGTTGGACAATACACAACAGGTAGTCACATTTTAAAAGTTAAAACATTCAGCCTAATGACTCTTTCAGAGGTTTTTGACCACTATAAAATAAAAATTCTAACACCAGAGTCCTGTTCGGTTATTTTTCTTATACAGTACTTCCGAGTCGGGAGTGGGTAATCTGTGCACCTGCTGCCTAAATCCTTGGGTATAGTAGCAGTTTCTCAGGCTCCCATTCCAGAATCAAACCCTGATTTCCCGGTACCTTTGGTACCCCCCATGGTAGGGGCAGAAAGTAAAATCTAATGTTGATAGGGCGGACATTGAGACGTCACCGCCGCAAAGGGCACACGATCAGCTCAAGGTTATTTAGTCACAAAAAGTGACCAAGGCGGCCGAGAGTACCCTGCATGGGTTTTGGGTTTGATGAATATAGTCGGAAGATTACATACACTTAGGTTGAAGTCATTAAAACACATTTTTCAACCATTCCACAGATTTCATGTTAACAAATTATCATTTTGGCAAGTCGGTTAGGACATGACAAGTAATTCTTCCAACAATTGTTTACAGACAGATTATTTCACTTATATATCACTATATCACAATTCCAGTGTGTCAGTTTACATACACCAAGTTGACTGTGCTTTTAAACAGCTTGGAAAATTCCAGAAAAGGATTTCATGGCATTAGAAGCTTCTGATAAGCTAATTGACATCATTTGAGTCAATTGGAGGTGTACTTGTGGATGTATTTCAAGGACTACCTTCAGACTCAGTGCCTCTGATCAACATCATGGGAAAATCAAAATAAATCAGCCAAGACCTCAGCAAAAAAATTATAGACCTCCACAAGTCTGGTTCATTCTTGGGAGCAATTTCTAAACGCCTGAAGGTACCACCCTCATCTGTACAAACAATAGTACGCAAGTATAAACACCATGGAACCACGCAGCCGTCATACCGCTCAGGAAAGAGACGCGTTCTGTCTCCTAGAGATGAACGTACTTTGGTGCTAAAGTGCAAATCAATCCCAGAACAACAGCAAAGGACCTTGTGAAGATGGAGGAAACGGGTACAAAAGTATCTATATCCACAGTAAAACGAGTCCTATATCGACATAACCTGAAAGGCTGCTCAGCAAGGAAGAAGCCACTGCTCCAAAACTGCCATAAAAAAGCCAGACTACGGTTTGCAACTGCACATGGGGACAAAGATCTTTTTGGAGAAATGTCCTCTGGTCTGATGAAACAAAAATACAACTGTTTGGCCATAATGAAGAACACCATCCCAACCGTGAAGCACAGGGGTGGCAGCATCATGATGTGGGGGTGCTTTGCTGCAGGAGGGACTGGTGCACTTCACAAAATAGATGGCATCATGAGGAAGGAAAATGTGGATATATTGAAGCAACATCTCAAGACATAAGTCAGGAAGTTAACGCTTGGGTGCAAATGGGTCTTCCAAATGGACAATGACCCCAAGCATACTTCCAAAGTTGTGGCAAAATGGCTTAAGGACAACAAAGTCAAGGTATTGGAGTGGCCATCACAAAGCCCTGACCTCAATCCTATAGAAAAATTGTGTGCAGAACTGAAAAAGCATGTGCGAGCAAGGAGGCCTACAAACCTGACCAGTTCTGTCAGGAGGAATGGGCCTAAATTCACCCAACTTATTGCGGGAAGCTTGTGGAAGGCTACCTGCAACGTTTGACCCAGATCTTTTTAGAGGATTAAATGTCAGGAATTGTTTAGAACTTGGTTTAAATGTATTTGGCTAAGGTGTATGTAAACTTCCGACTTCAACTGTAAACGCAACATGTAAAGTGTTGGTACCATGTTTCACGAGCTGAAATAAAAGATCCCTAGAATTTCCAGTTAGCCAAGTAACATTGGAGTCAAAGGATCATACATGTCAGACATGCTTTGAAGTTATGTACCAGTAGGTGCCTCAGGTCCTCTGGCACTGGCCTTTTAACTATCCCAAAGCCTAGGACCAAGAGACATGGAGAGGCAGCCTTTAGTTATTAAGCCCCCAGCCTCTGGAAAAGCCTGCCAGAGAACCTGAGGGGGGGCTGAAACTATGGACATAATTAAAAGAGATCTTAAAACATACCTTTTTAGCTAAGCTTTTCCATAGGGTGCTTTTAAGTCGTTCAGTTTATTTATTTTATCCTTGTTTGTTGTTTAGTAAATATTCCAAGTTATTTTCACAATTCTTTCCCCGTTAAGCACATTGTGTTGCATGCCATGTCTGAAATGTGCTGTATAAATAAAGCTTGATTTGATGAGAAAGCCAGGCCTTAACTACTCCCTGAATAAATGTCATTGACAGCTTTAGTGGGGAAAGGTCAGCCTGAGTGTCTTCAAAAGCTAGTCTACATGGAAATGATAGAGAATGGGACATACAGCATGGCTGAAGAGTAAATCACAGTGAGGCAGGATAGAGAAAACACAGTGGGTTAAAGGTAGGGACTAATAGTGGGGCACAGGGACATGGGTTTACATTGTTCCGGATCTAGGAAATGTAGTGCTTTATCTGGTACTCTGTGATTTAAACTAACTGAAAAAAGGCACCACCAACACCCGTCATGCCTGTGTCAACATTGGCAAACTGTAAAAGACAAATACTCAAACATTGAGGAGTTACAACATCCCGCCCTGGTGCCCCTCAGGAAAGCCTTGCGGAATGTAACCTCTGACACCGATGACGAGGTAACCAAAGGCATGGCAGGACACTCCTGCTGTTTACTACAGATGCACACCTCCACTGAGTGAGCTCTAGTTTGATTGAGTCAGCACAATGCAGTGTCACCTGAAACCTGGAAGGACTATCACCCTCCCTTGAACTCAAACAAGACGCGTTCTAATCCAAACTCTATATCTGAAGCACCAACCATGTGCAAGCCTTTTCCATACATACTCCTCAATGGTAATGACTAGCATCCAGGCATTAACCTCATTGCGGAGCCTCTGAGTGTTGTGCAAGGAAGTCACTATGTTTTGGGAGATGCTTGGGTTGAAATAGATGCTAATAAGGTTTCATCTTTACCCTAACTGTGCATCACAGATGGAAGGGGGATACGCACTCTTCAACATCTGTATGACCCCTGTCATTGCTTGATTTCCGCCAAAATGCTGGTACTTCAAATAACATGAAGCAGCCTAGACCAGAGTTTTAAAAAACTATCAAATATCTAAATTACTTTCACATACATTTCAAAGTAAGTATTCCGATACGTTTTATTTGAAAGGACAAGTAGTTTAATATAGGAATGTATTCGGAAATACACTTGGAAATTATTTACACGTATTTGAAAATCCTCAAATACACTCCTGTGCATTTAACACAGGTATTTGAAAATGTAATTTGAAATAGCCTAAGTATTGGAAAATACTCAAATAGTAGGCAATTTATAGGGAATTATTTGAAAATACTCAAATTACACAAAATATAACAATTTAAATAACAAATCATCAAATACACATGTATTTGAAACCAGGTCTGCTAGTGTCACAGGGGCCATCTCCAGCATCAAAGACACAGACAGGGGTCAGAATAACATTCCCATACTGTGTTATCATCTAGTTGATGGAGCAGATAGGATTCAGCATATTGTTGACAGAGATGCAGCATAGACACAGACAGGCAACTGGAGGGAGTAGTCTGTCATACTCCACCTTGAATTCGCCCGTTTTGCATTCACTAAAACAAGTCCGTGTGATGTCGGTTGAAGCCAGGGATGGCAGTGAAAACTATCTGACAATGGCAGTGAAAGTAAATGCATCTTATCAAGCCAGCGTACTTTCGTGATTAGTTAGCTAGAAAGGCATACTTTAGGAAACCTAGTTAAAACAACGTTTAGGAGGGAGAGGCTAGTTAGCTGTTGCATGCTAACTAGCAGGTATAAAATCGATTCGCTGACTAGGGAGCTAGCTAGATTAATGCGACATTAACCTTTACAATACTGTATGTACTTCCTAGCTTAATATCAACTACACCATCAAACAAATTGTTGACGTGTTGTCTTGCTTTCTCATACCAAGCTATCTGAAAAGCTAGTCCCGAGAGCACGTCGAAAAAAAAGCTAGCTAGCTAGCATAAAAAACAAAGATGAAGCAAAAGTTTGCGATTAGTTACATTACAGTGCATACACAACACTCACAGAACTGTCACATATACTGTTATATGGTTACTGTACCTGAAGCGTTGGGACACCTGGTAACGTTTGGCTTAATTTGAAAGGACAGGAGGACAACAAAACGGTATGAAATGACACAGAAGCGGAAGTAGGGTACCATAGGGGCGGTCTTATTGACAACCGGCCAGTCGGGTATCGGCGAATGGACCGCCTGATCCACATTAACTGAGCGTACAAATCATGAACAACATCGTCCTAATATTGAGTTGCACCACTTCCCTCTTTTTGCCCTCAGAACACTCTCAATTAGCCAGGGCATGGACTCAACAAGGTGTCGAAAGCGTTCCACAGGGATGCTAGCCCATGTTGAATCGCACAGTTGTGTCAAGTTGTCTGGATGTCCTTTGGGTGGTGGACCATTCTTCATACACACGGAAAACTGTTGAGCGTGAAAAATCCAGCAGCTTTGCAGTTCTTGACACCCTCCTAAAAACCAGGGGGAATGTATTACAGTTTTTCTCAGTCGCTTTTGGTACATTTCTCGAATCATCCTTAACATTTGCCAGCCAGTAAGTGCATTTCTCGAATCAATTCGTACAAACAGCACCACACAATGGATTACCTGCAAAAGCCTGTAACATGCTCAAAATCCTTAATTTATCTCTCAAAAGTAAATATTTACGTCAATGAACATTTCAGTGCCATCAGAAAGACAAGACCTTGTGTCATTGTTCACAAACAAGATCGTCAAAATGCCATGTTGTCAATACGACAGTGTACTCTGTAAGTATTTTCTGATGTAAACTACATGGCTACGGTTTTGATGACAATGATTGAAAATGCACAATGATTGAAAAAGGATGCACTTTTTCTGTATGGCATATATCAATTTCAACAGTACAAAGTTACACAATACAAAGTTACACATTACTGTACGTGGGATATTGATTGCAGGAGATTGGACGGGACTCACATTTACAGTTTTTCTCAGTCGCTTTGGTGCATTTCTTAGATCAAAAGTGCAATTCTTGATACTACTTGTACAAATTCCAAATCATCTAGTCACTTGTGCACATCATTAAAGCAATTTCTTATTCCTTTGAACAAATTGCAATTGATAATGTATCAATCTACTCAACTTTTTAGAGACTCTCTACGGGGCTCTCATCCCTGATGATGAGAGGGGTCTGTTTAGAGGATTTGCCAAAGTATGTGGTCATTTGTGATAATGTGCGTTTCCATCGATCAAACATCATAAGGCAATGGTTTGTGACCCACCCGAGGATGCTCCTAGAATTCCTCTCACCTTATTCACCATTCCTTAACCCAAGTTAATGAGTTCTTTTCAGCATGGAGGTGGAAGGTGTATGATCGTCAGCCACACACACACACAGATGACCCTGCTGGCTGCAATGGATGCAGCATGTGAGGGCATCACAGTAGACGCCTGCAGAGGATGGATAAGGCATTCCAAAAGATTCTTTCCACGTTGCATTGGAAGGGAAAATATCCGGTGTGATGTGGATGAGAATATGTGGGCCGACAGACAGGAACATCTGGATGTGTAGAGACAGCACTAGAACAGTGCTGCGGGCAAAGTTGTGCCTTAGGGGTGTTTCCTGTGTTTCTTTCTAATTTAGTTTTTTTTGCTTTGTGCCCCTTGTATTTTTCTTACTGTAAATTAATTTGTTTTTTTCTTTCATAAAGTAGCACTAGTAAAAGTTTTGAAAAACAAAATCCTGTCTAGTCTCTTTCAATCAATAACCCACATACAGTAATATGTAAATAGTACTGTTGAAATTGATATATGCCATAGAAGTGCAGCCTTGTGCATTTTCAATACAGTAACTGTCATCCAAACTGTAACCTAAGTTTAAATCAGGTAATACTGTCAAAGTACACAGTTACATTGACAACATGCCTAAACATTTTGACGACCTTGTTCGTGAACAATGACTCAATGACTTATCATTCTGATGACACTGACATGATCATTGGCATGAATATTTACTTTTGAGAGAAACATATCTATTGTATATTGTAGTTTGTACAAATTCTTCTGAGAAATGCACTTATTATTTTGCACATGTTAGGGATGATGTGAAAAATGCACCAAAGCGACTGAGAACAACTGTAAGCTTTTACTGTTGGTCTGTCAACAAATTACAGTACAATGTCATTGTGATACAGGAAATAAAAAGACAAGACTATTTTACAGCACAAAGCAAAAAAAATACAAAATTAGAAAGGTAAACATATGGAACACCCCTTAGGCAGAACTACATATGCAGCGCTGTATGGGGAATTACAGTGCAGTCTTTCTACACCTCCTGACGTCCCGGCCTAGATGTTTTGGGGGGTAGGACTATTCAACAGAGAGCCAGTATAATATATTTTGATCAACATGACATAAGCAATTGATAATGTAGGAAACAGCAGACAATTGTACATAATCAATTGCACGAATGTACCAAAGCATTGGCAGTTTGTTCAAAAGAATGAGAAATTGCTTTTATGATGTGCACAAGTGATTAGATGACGTGGAGATTGAACACGTAGTTTTGAGAATTTCAATTGTGATCTGAGAAATGTACCAAAGTGACTGAGGAAAAACTGTAATAGTTTAACCACAGGCAAGCAATCCATTGCTCTGCTCAGAGAGAGTGCATAATTATGGCCATTGTTGAAGCGGCATCGCTCCAATGGTTCATGGCAACCCAAAAGAGAAGTTGTTGAGCTGGCCATCTACAACTATGGGTCAAAAACAATTTTATTCTTGTGGAATATGGCTTGAACAAGAAGGCTTTGAGTGTTTGAAATTAAAGCGTCATATATTTTATAATCAGATAGGCTTTTAACAAATTACATATCATACTTGTTTTTCTCTGAGAATATGTTTACTTCTAGGAGTAGTCATATTCATTTCAGGGTGTAGTCATATTCACTGTTACCAGTACATCAGCTGACATGCCCTGATTTGCCCTTGCGGCGTCCTTAGTGGCTATTCCTCTTATTCTCACTAGATGGAGGTAGAGAATTGTGAAGCATTTTCTTGATCTATTTCCATGGTCAGTTTGAACAGAAATCTATTCCGTTTCCATTATGTGCTGTCTCACAATCTCTAGATGACATCTGTCGATGAGTCAAATCAGTAACTGCTTTGAGAGTGAATTGAAGGCAATCCAGATTTTGTGAGAGTATCAAATTATAAAACAGAAACAGAATTATTTGGCCATTTGATCAAAAGGATAGCTCAAATGGAATGTAAGCTTACCCTTAACCTACATACGATGGGCCCATATCCTTTGCTGTGACTTGTGTCACTCACCACCATATTTAAAGGATCTAAGGATTTAAGGAGCCTGAGCCTCCCATGTGATACAACAAACAACAAGGAGATGAACACAATAACATGGCCAGATTAAAGATGAGGACACAGTTGTCGTCATTGTTGGCATCCCAACCATTACTCTGGAGACTTGGTGGCAACACACCGGCACAGGCCCCCCAGAAATAGTGCTCATCTAGGCCTCTGGAGGGACAACAGAGCAGTAGGGGGTCCTAATGTTGATATCATTATTACAAGTTATGCAATGATATCAACATTGATGATACAGTTACTTCATATCCCACCAGCAGTTAGGCTGTTTAAATCGTGGTTTAAATCTGTCTCTGAGAATGCTGGCATACTTAAGTAATATCACTGCTGATAGCTAATAGCCATAACAAGTTCTCAAAACTTATGTTGAAGATGACTGGATTCCTATTACTGTAATGTAAAGACTTGCTTGGACAGCCGTTTTTCTGTATGGGTATTAGCCCATACTTCTTTATGTCCAGAGCGGATGGAGTTCATATAATCTGACTATAATAAACTGGAAGGAAAATATGGAGGTGTTAGGTAATTAAGGACTATGTCCACTGTTAATGAGCATTGGTTGTCTCTCCCTCCCTGTTCCAGCTCTGTGATCGGTGAAGCGCTGGACCCAGATGCCACCTGTGATGCCACGCCATATCCTGGCTGTGCCAAGAAGGCCGACCTGGCAGCCCTGGCTAGCACCACAAAGTGCTTTGTTGGCTCTGTGCCCATCCTAGCAGATGGCATATACATTTGAGTCATTTAGCAGATGCTCTTATCCAGAGCGACATTCATCTTACAGTTTCTCAATCGATTTGGCACATTTACTGAAACAAGCATACAATTGTCAAAACTCTACTCAATCAACAGAATAAACTCATGTTTCAAATGTAAATAAATCCATCAATGAATAAATCATTGTCATCAAAACAAAAGGCTCCTTTATCATTGCTTAGACCAAGACAGTCAAAATGCAAAGACATCCTGTCAAATGACAGTGTACTCTGAAAGTGTGATAGTTACCCACTATGTAATATTGTCCAATTGCTAACATTGCATAATGTAGGCAGCTGAATAGTATTGATTTCAAAAAGTCATGGCACACACTAGACTTTCAACAAAACATTTATTCAAACATTTCTCATCATTGTATGTACACACTTTATAGCCAACCGAAAATACGTAAAGAAAGCTTGTACAGAAAAAAATATATACAAACAGCAATATTTTCAAGGAACTACAATATGTGCAAGAAAAAAGAAAAGATGCTGCAAGTTCATCAACCTCATGGGTCATCCAATCTCTCCTCTCTGTCTGGCCACAACATTTCATCTACGTCACACCTGATATCCTCCCTTGCAATGCAACGAGGGAAAAATATTTTGGCATGATGCAGCCACCCCCTACAACAATCTGCTGTGATATCCTCACAACCAGCATCCATTGCACCCAGTAAGGACAACTGGTCGTAAGGACGGTGATCATAGACCTTCCACCTCAATGGGATTTAGGAATGGGGAGTATGGTGGGAGAAACTCCATCAAAAAACATGGGTGGGCTACAAAACATTCCCTGATTGTATTTGAACAATGGAAACTTACGTTGTCCCAAACTATAACATACGTTGGCAAGGAATTTCTTACCAACCCCCTCTCATTCTCAGGAAAGAGATCCCTGTAACGCGTTTCCAGGAAATTGAGGAGAAATTGTGTGTTATAGGGCCCAGTTATGGGAATGTGGCTGAGAACACCATTCCCACATATGGAAGCACACATTGTAATGTTCCCTCCACGCTGGCCTGGCACATCAACAGTGGCTCGGTGACCAATGATATTACGGCCACGTCTCCTGACTTTGGTCAAGTTGAATCCAGCCTCATCAACATACACAAAAATGTGTGGGGATTCATCAGCCTCCAGCTCCATCGCTCTCTATAAAAGATAGTAAAGCAATTTAGCAATTTAGGAAATAATTTACAGCAGATATTGTAAATCATACAGTTGTGGAGAGGCTGACGGTGTTGACATTTTGAAAGATGCCGTCATCTTGTATGAATGCACTTTGAATATCTTTTAGTCTAATAGCATTGTTTGCTACGACCATATTTCACATTTAAAGTTCTTGTTGAGCAGTGAAAACTGATCTTCTGCCACCACCATGGGGCAGACGCTCAATCCTAGACAGAGAATACAGCACAGTAAAGTCAATGTATTCTACATAAATTCTGAGACATGCATTGTCTAAGTTTACTGGAATACCAGTGTGAATGAATATTGCATAGATAGATAGACGGACGGACGGACGGACGGGCATACAGACAGACAGACAGACAGACAGACAGACAGACAGACGGCCCGGCACACGCTTACTCAGGCTGACTGGCTCTTTTTCAGGCAAATGAGAAATAAGTGCACTCAGGCTATCCAGAAGGCCAAAGTTAGTTCTCTCTCTGTGGGTCTAACCCCAAGAAATTCTGAAAAAAGACCTGGAGAATAAACCCTCCTCCTCACAGCTGCCCATGTCCCTTAAAGTTGATGATGTGGTTGTTACTGGCAAGAAGCACATGGCTGAGCTCTTTAATCAACACTTCATTAAGTCAGGATTCCTATTTGACTCAGCCATGCCTCCTTGCCTGTCCAACATTTCCTCATTTTCCACCCCATCTAATGCAACTATCCCCGATGCTTCTCCCTCTTTTTCCCCTGCCCGCTACAAAGTTTTTCCCTGGAGGCACTTGCTGAGTCCGAGGTACTAAAGGAGCTCCTGAAACTTGACCCCAAAAAAGCATCTGGGTCAGATGGTTTAGACCCTTTCTTCTTTAAGGTTGCTGCCCCTATCATCGCCAGGCCTATCTCCGAACTTTTTAAACTGTCTCTCCGTTCTGGGGAGGTTCCCATTGCTTTGAAGGCAGCCACGGTTAGTCTTTTAATTAAAGGGGGAGATCAAGCTGATCCTAACTGTTATATTTCTATTTTGCCCTGTTTATCAAAAGTGATGGAAAACCTTGTCAATAATCAACTGACTGTCTTTCTTGATGTCTATAGTATTCTCTCTGATATGCAATATGGTTTCCGCTCAGGTTATGGATGTGCCACTGCAACCTTAAAGGTCCTCAATGATGTCACCTCTTCCCTTGATTCTAAGCAACGTTATGCTGCTATTTTTATTGACTTGTCCAAAGCATCCTCCACATACAACACCAGTTCTGCCAGTCACATTCTGTTAAGGGTCCCCAAAGCACATACATCCCTGGGTCCCTCGTCTTTTCAGTTCGCTGCAGCTAGCGACTTGAACGAGCTGCAACAAACACTCAAACTGGACAGTTTTATCTCAATCTCTTCATTCAAAGACTCAATCATGGACACTCTTACTGATAGTTGTGGCTGCTTTGCGTGATGCATTGTCATCTTTACCTTCTTGCCCTTTGTGCTGTTGTCTGTGCCCAATAACGTTTGTACCATGTTTTGCGCTGCTACCATGTTGTGTTGCTACCATGTTGTTGTCATGTTACATTGCTACCATGATGTGTTGCTGCCTTATCTCTTTTGGTAGTGTTGTTTTGTCTCTCTTGTCGTGATGTGTGTTTGGTCCTATATTTATATATATATATATATATATATATATATATATATATATATATATATATATATATATATATATATATATATATATATATATAAATATATTATCATACGCATTTTTAGCTACTGAAGTATTTCTCTGCCATCAACCTGTATAGTATAGTTTAACCATCCAACATCCACCAATGTATAGTGTACACATCCACCAATGTATAGTGTACATATTCAGCCATCAACCCATACTATGCAATGTCTTTTTTATAGCTTTTATTTTTTTGCACTCCAGATATCTTGTATTTCTATACTTTTTCATACTGCCACTCTATGTATCATGTACCGTGTATCTGTCTATCTATCTATCTATCTATCTATCTATCTATCTATCTATCTATCTATCTATCTATCTATCTATCTATCTATCTATCTATCTATCTATCTATCTATCTATCTATCTATCTATCTATCTATCTATCTATCTATCTATCTATCTATCTATCTATCTATCTATCTATCTATCTATCTATCTATCTATCTATCTATCTATCTATCTATCTATCTATCTATCTATCTATCTATCTATCTATCTATCTATCTATCTATATAGTCCCCTCAGGATGTATTTTGCCTTTTGGTAGGCCGTCATTGTAAATAAGAATTTGTGCTTAACTGACTTGCCTAGTTAAATAAAGGTTAAATAGATAAAATAAATAGGTAGGTTCACAGCTAATCATGACCCCGACTTTGTGACATTTTGTAGGCTCAGCCCTAATTCATGTGCTCTCTGTCACCTCCGGCCACATGGCAAATGGACCAAGACAATACCCAAGGACCAGTCAGACCTTCCCCCATCAAGGGGCCATAATGTATCTCTCTCTACGGTATCCAGAGGACTGATTACTGGAATGTGTGACAGAATAATGATATGGTATCCATGTCTGGTATCTATCTGAAACTTGTCCCCTAAGGAGTACTCTGATGACATCTATATGGATGTATGATCTGTGGTAAATTGTTTCTGTACAGGGTGAACTCTAAATTACTATATTCAAAGGGCTTTTATTGTCTATTTACATTTGTCTCATCCCACACACAAACCTTTAGATGCTGTGACACCCTGTGGGGATTGGGCCTGGGTGATCAAGTTACGGTAAACTTGGTATCGTTTGATTGGTCAATGGTATTTGGTTTTTGTTTGAAGAAGTTACACCTTCAGATGTTCTAAATGGAATGAAGGTATGTTGTTCTCTCTACAGTTGTATGATATTTTATAATTTCCTAGGCTTCTAGGCCTCTGGCCTAGTAGGTATCTCTTTGTTCATGCTTTGTCTTGTCAGTTTACCTTCTATATGCCTGGAATTATGGTTTGCTATTGTCAGTATTGCCTTGTAACTTAATCTCTATGCCTTGTATTTGAATCAATTTATTTTATGAAGTTATTAAATAACGCTTGATTTTGTAATCGCTTCTCATGACCATTCCTTGGTCTTCTTGGTCAGCTTAACGCACAATACTTGATTACACACGGTTTTACTATAATGTTAAATGGAGTCGGATATACCTTTTAATAGACTTTGTCCATTAATTGCATAGTCTTATTACGGGCTACATGTGAGGTATACAGTGAGCTCCAAAAGTATTGTTTTGGGGAGTTTGGTATTCATGCTTCTGTAACTTTCTCACTCATCATTATTCACATTTCACTCAGGGTTATCTGTAATTATGGAAGCATCCACATTAATGGCTCCCAAGTGGCGCAGCTGTCTAAGGCACTGCATCTCAGAGCTAGAGGTGTCACTACAGACACCCTGGTTCGAATCCAGGCTGTATCACAACCGGCTGTGATTGTGAGTTCCATAGGGAGGCGCACAATTGGCCCAGTGTTGACTGAGTTTGGCCGGTGTAGGCCGTCATTGTAAATAAGAATTTATTCTTAACTGACTTGCCTAGTTAAATAAACGTTACACAATGTAGAAGGGTTTTTCTAAACGGCTGTAATTTCTAAGGATGAAAATACCCCTCAAATTAAAGCTGACAGTCAGCACTTTAACCTCATAGTCATTGTATCATTTCAGATCCAAAGTGCTGGAGTACAGAGCCTTAACAACAAAACATATGTGACTGTCCCAGTACTTTTGGAGCTCACGGTCCATGCATAGATTATAAATATTACCACATTACAATTCTTCCATTGTTGGTCTTACAAGATTGCCTTCACAGTTTATGAATCCAATATTGATATGCTTTTAAGGAGCTGGGGTAATTATCAGCCTGTATTAGACCCTGGATAGGCTGGAATTAAGCCTGTGAGTGGTTAACCAGGAGCTTTGCGCTGTGTGTGTGTCTCTGTGTGTGCATGCATGAGTTCGCACATGTCCGTGTGTGTGTGCATGCATGCGTGTCTGTGTGTGTGAACAGCACAGTATTAAGCAGTCATTACAGAGTAAGGTAATTAGGGAGCATGGGCTTAGTGCTCCTGTGTGATTCCTGCTTCACCATTCTTCCACTGAGGCTTAGATCTGTGTTGAACTGTTGGTCTGATACTCTCATTCTGGCACATGGCAAATCGACAGACAAAACAACATGTTCTATAACATAATATTCTAAGCGTTGATTCGGGTTGGGCCGGTCCGGGCTTATGGTTTGCGCAACATTGTATGTCATATGTTTGAGACCAATGCGTGGCAGTGGCTGTGTGAGAAGCTCACCTGTATCTCTCACAGAACTAGAATGAGATTCAATTTCTATGATCTCTCTCCCTCTCTGCTCTGATAGACATGAGCCTGCAACTCTCACCTCTCCAGAGCTGCACATCACCATTTATTTCCTTATGGCAGGGGCTCCCAAACTTTTCCACTCGGGCCCCCGTTCCAGCATTGGGGAACATCGTGCGTCCATTGCCCCACACACACACACAAAAAACTGGCCTACAACACCTTGAGAAGGCCTATAATTTAGCCACAGAGGATCATTAGCTTTTTTAACATTCTTTTTTAAATAGCCTAGCTTTGGATTGTAGCCCAATAACAAGGTATAACCTACAGTCGGGAAATCGTGGCAAATCTGTCAGTGAACAAACAACATGCAGACAAAACAGGACTTGTGTAATATTTAAAATACAATTGAGGGAAAACACAGGTTGGAAAGCAAATGGCTCTTGTTGAAAAGAGAAGACTCTAATCTGTATGCTGTAGAGGCTACCAACATATTTTATCAACTTCCAAATATAGTTTTACAAAGTCGAGTAAAAGTAAAGTACAAGTAAAACAAGAGAGAGATATGCTTTTAACAAGAGCACATCTGCCATCACCAGCAAGTGAGCTGCACATCGTTGGGTGAGTTAGTGAAACTGGTTAACATTTTTAGGACTATAATTCCCTACTCATATTGTAGCCTACATTATGTGTCTCTCCACACACCTAGGCCTAGGCTATTGATGGATTCAAGACGAGGTCGTTTTTATTGATATCAGATTCTCAGGTTGTTAGTGTCAAAGTTTCCTGTCATTTCGATAATTTGTGCATATTATAAACGATTCTGCCAAAGTCTCCAGTCATGTAAAATGACATATAATTGCATGGAATGCGTTCATAGGCCAATTTTTTTCACTGACTCTAGGCTTCTAAAAATGTTTGCAATTTTTGTTTAGGCATCTACCGATTTACAAATTAAGCACTGCGTAATATACCCTGTATACAGTAATTTACTGCCCAAATTGTTTGATTCTGAATTAAATAGGCAGCCAATAGCCTATGTTTGTAGTAAGCCTACATGCATCTTATTTTTTATTGTAGTCTCACTTGTGTTTCTTGATACGATCTTACATGTCTGGGTGGCAGCAGAGAGCTCCAAGTGATGCTGAGTTTCCAGACAGCGATTCGTCACAGACAGAACCGCTAGCTGGGCGGAGGAAAAAACCTCGCGAGGACACTGCCACTGTTCCTACCACTTCAAACCGCGCCGACGAGAGAGCGAGTCACTTATTGCAACAGAAGAAGAGAGGGGTAAAAACCTAAACGAAAGTCATCCTAAAACCGGCAAAACACCATTACAACGTGTTACAACTTGCAGTTCCTATCTTTCTGCGCTGTTGCATCCGGCGTATTCGGGATTGCTGCAGCGTATTTGTTTGCAGTTGTGAGACAAAATTCAACTTCTGCCTCTTCTTATAGGGGTTTCGTTTCTGTTTTCTGTCGTTGTATAAGCGGAATGAATGACAAAGACAAAGGCTGATGTTAATTCGCCAACTCACTTTGTCTCGCCCAAGGAAAGGAGACACAGGCACAAAATGGAAAGCGGCACGGAGAGCGCCGACAGCGGGCAGGCTCAGCCCCAACAACCGCACCAGTTCGAGCAACAGCCCGTAGTGCAGTCCTTCCAAGTGAACGAGAAGAAAAAGATCAACCGGGCTCCGTCACCCGCAAGACCCAAGGATGTGCCTGGGTGGTCCCTCACCAAGATCCGGGGAGGCATCGGTACACCAACACTGAGCGTTAAACCAGGATCCATACATTTAGGCAGCCGGGTGTCCAGGCGTAGTCCGGGTAGCGGGAAAGAGACCAAATCAGAGAAAGGAAAACTGCCGGGGAAATCCACACTATCGGTTGCCAGTGCCCAGAGAAGCGGCAGTAAATCGATGAAAGGTTGTCAGAAGAAGGTGTCCGATGCAAGCAACGCCTCCGACGACCTGAGCAAAGACTCTGGTTGCGTGGCGGGCAAGCTGTCGCCAACGGATAGCAGTTCCGAGATCTCCGATTGCGCCTCGGAGGAGAATAAACTCTCCACCGACGCTCTGAGTAGTGACACCGAATCCAGCAGCCGAGGCGGGGGGCCTGAGGGCGAGAAACCGAGTAGGGACTGCGGAGATGGGCCACCGGATAGGGGTACTCGTGGTGACTATCATGCCAAGACCCCAGTAGATAAGGACCGACTCTCCCTGGGATTGGAGACCGGGGAGGATAATATTTCTCCGGGGGATGAACGGTCTCTCACCTCGTTCGACAGCCGGGTGCCTGCCAGCACATCCCTGGCTTTCTCCGACCTGACAGAAGAGTTCATGGACGGCATGCATGAAGAATTTGTCAGGGAAATCGAGGAACTGAGATCAGAAAACGATTACCTAAAAGTAAGCATATTTTTCCAGACATTCCTCTCTCCGTTTTCTCTCATTTGTGAAAGTAAAAAGGTTTAAAAATATATATTTTTAAAAGCTCTCCATGAACCGTTCTGTAAGAGACGGAGCCGGAGTTACTGTTTTCATTGGATCACCAAAAACAAAACCTCATATATTTATGCATAATCACTGTTCTGCACATCAGGATCAAAGCAGGGCAATCCAAAATTGGGTTTGCCAACAACATCTTGAGTGCATAATTGACACCCCCCCCCCCCCCCCCCCCTCTTTTGAAAAAAACAACAACAATATACCACCCTTTGAAGGCACAGAGACTTCAGGGGTGGTCAGTGTTATTTCTGAATTCAAACACAATGTTGCCTCAGCTGTTGTGTTCACTGCTCATGATGGTCAGGTGGTGAATACCCAAAACATCAGAGGTGGTCGGACATGCAGGTGGTTGTAGGGCGCCCATCCGTTACGCACGGGAAGATTACAGTGACCTGGTTAAAACAGCTTAACTAATTGTATTTTGTCATACAATATTATCATTGACACACGTCACGGAGACTGACTTGTGGGAGAGGTTCAACCATTAATTGGATTATCCTACAGGCTGGTGCGCTAAGGCTTTATCCAAACAACTTCTAGGTTACCATTAATATTTAACTGGTTTGGGACAGCAATATTATGATTATAATAGACTACTATGCTATGTGGTGGCCATCTAAGATGGCCCATGAACAGAAGGCAGTTCACTAGGACAGTTCACTGTGCATGAATGTGTAATGCACACTTCCACAATAACACTCATGTAAGGTTTTTGGTTATAATTCCAGATCATAATCATCAAATCCATTTTAATTACCATAAACAGCAATAGGGTGCCAAATAATTTGTCTAGAAATCAGGTCATGCGTGCAGCCATAGTAGCCATCTTTATTTATTTATCCCGTGCTTTCTCGCTCCTGTCTTCGGCACGCCTGTCTGACTAGTGCAGCTGTTTTCTGGGGGTAGCCTGCGTGGTGTAGATGCTGCGGTCGAGAGCGCAGTGGGTGACCCACATTCCCCTGGCAGCCCTCTCCGCATATTAGCAATGCGATAAAAGGCTTCTATTTACTACTACTACTACTACTACTACTACACTTCTCCCACCACCAACCTTATAAATACTTGATTTGCCTTATTACTATGCCTCTGTCAGGGGGGTTGTAGGATTTGACAACACTCTTCAACCGTGTTGTTATGTAAATAGTATTAGGGAATGCTAGGGCAACCGGGTTTGATTTAAATCTTACCTTGGCATTGTTATTATACACCTTTATATCAGCTGGGCAATTCTGTGTTAATCTGTGTTCTGCACTGGTTTGCCCCTGCACTGGTTATGTAGGCAATGGTGTAGTTAATGCTACATTCTTACTGCATTGGGCTAAATCATGGTCACACACAGTGTTTCTTGGTAGTCTTAAACATATCTACTTTAAAACAAAAGTATACACCTCACACACATGGTTATGGGCTTAAAAAAAGAAGACACCTGTACCATGTCAGATATAGAGTTGGAATGTATTACATTTTGAGTTGACCCTTTAGATGCATCACAGAAGACTGAAATATAACACAACCGTTTGACATAGAAACACTGGATTTTCGTTTATTTTCTGTTTATTAAGGATTCAATTATGAAATATTTTATAACATTCCACCCATGAGGCCACTTGACTGAAAGGGCTACTGAGATGATGATACTCATCCAGCCAAGGACACACTAATGAAGAGGGTGTTGATGATGCCTCTGATGAGATGATCTGATGCTGACATATACTCTATAATAATGATTCCATTGAATATAAGGATGGACTAGCTCATCAAGACCCCGTATATGGTAGGCAACCATTTTCAACCATTCTCACCCCTCCTCTCCTCCCCCCTTCCCCCATCCAGGATGAGATGGAGGAGCTGCGCTCGGAGATGTTGGAGATGAGGGACATGTACATGGAGGAGGATGTGTACCAGCTGCAGGAGCTGAGGCAGCAGTTTGAGCAGGCCAACAAGACCTGCCGCATCCTGCAGTACCGCCTCCGCAAGGCCGAGAGACGCAGCCTCCGCGTGGCCCAGACGGGACAGGTGGACGGGGAGCTCATCCGTACCCTGGAGCAGGACGTCAAGGTGAATCTGGAATGGAGAGCCTGTGTGTGTATGCCTTCATCGACTTCGATGGGAAGCCAATATGATGTGTGTGTATGTGCGTGTGTGTGTGCATGCGCGCGCGTGTGTGTAAGGCTATGCATAAATCATATATGTCAGCAACACAAACAGAAACATGAAGAGAGACTGAACTTTGGGTAACTGCTAGCATTTAGGTTCTTGCAGACTTGTGTAAACTTGTATGACATAACAGGTCATAGGACAAAGGTTACATTTGGCTTTAAATGCATACATTCACACACCATTGATGGGATTTCTGGTTAATGGAGACATTGCGGGTTGTTGGTCTTGCTACTGAACTGAGGCTATGGTTACACATCCCAAATTCACAGCCGTCTGTGATCCATTTCCATGTGACAGAAGCACATTGTGCTTGTTCTCAGGAGTCGGAGAATGAGGGTAGAGAGGGTGGGGGAAGAGGGGAGGGTAATGATGTCATCCCCTGAAGGCAGGCCCTGTCCCTCACTAAAAACGGTCCAGTTGTATATCTTGAAAAAAAAAAGAGAAAGAAGGAAAGAAAGAAAGTAAGAAAGAAAGAAACCGGTGAAAAAAAGCGCCCCTTCTTTCTGGCGAGCTAATGTGTCTCTGTGCCTGCCGTCTGTGCTGACTCTGGGGAATAACGATTTGGTCTCGCTCCCAAGTTAAGTCCTCAGCAGCCAATCGGGGTGCAGCGGGAGGGTGCAGGGCCCTATGGGCCGGGTTATGCCAGTCAAAGAAGGCCATTAACACAGGAAATCAAAAACAAACCACAGGGATTTGACCCCGGCTTCCTCGGCTACCCCTCTCCATCTCCCTCTCCGTATTCTAAAACAGCTAAGCCCAGTCTCTCAACACATACCTGATTGTTTCTCCTGGCTACCAACTAAACCAGGTCAAATTTCGCTGTCCTGTTCCCTCACACTGGGTTTAAACACTCACATGCACTCCACACTGCCTTCAAAGTGAGTTCATCTAACCGTGAGGCCGACTGTGTTCTCAGAACGTAGGGGTTATTCAAGCACCAACCAACCACTGGGGGAAGGAAATGTGTCTTGACATGTTTGAGAGGATTTGGTCTGTATTCCAGGTGATATTTGAGAACTGTCCTGTACCAGGCATTGTATACCCTTTTTAACTTGTCAGCAAGAACACACTACTTTCTGTTTGTGGCTCAGCAATGAATTATTGAACAGTTAGTACGTATTATGTATGTTACATTCAGTAAATACAGCTAGTTTCAACACATTGGGGTAGGTTATTAGACGAAAATAACTACTTTGTTGCTATGGTCAGTCTTTATTAGTCACACAGTACTCAACCAACATGAACACGTAAAATAACCCACTGTAAGCTGATAGGGCTATACTAGTAGGGCTATACTTTAAATTGGCTTAACATAATTATTGCTCTCTCTCTTAAGTCTTTGTACCCTTGTGACATACATAGTGAGCTGTTCCCACTTCCTGTTGCATCCTGCCCTGCAGCTCTCCGCAGGGGGAGGGGTGTGTGTGCAATGCATGCGTTTTTGCGTGCGAGTACGAGTGTGTGATTTCTAGAGATGGCCGTGGGATTCTCCTGGTCACTTCCTGTCCTTTCTGACCCACTGTCCTAATTCCAGAGCTATGAAAAATAGGAATGTCTTCAGGGCAGCTAGCCTAATGTACAGTTGAAGTCGGAAGTTTACATACACCTTATTCAAATACATTTAAACTCAGTTTTTCCACAATTCCTGACATTTAATCCTAGTAAAAATTCCCTGTCTTAGGTCAGTTAGGATCACCACTTTATTTTAAGAATGTGAAATGTCAGAATAATAGTAGAGATAATGATTTATTTCAGCTTTTATTTCTTTCATCACATTCCCAGTGGGTCAGAAGTTTACGTACACTCAATTAGTATTTGGTAGCATTGCCTTTAAATTGTTTAACTTGGGTCAAACGTTTCGGGTAGCCTTCCACAAGCTTCCCACAATAAGTTGGGTGAATTTAGGTCCATTCCTCCTGACAGAACTGGTGTAACTGAGTCAGGTTTGTAGGCCTTGCTCGCACACACTTTTTCAGTTCTGCACACACATATTCTATAGGATTGAGGTCAGGGCTTTGTGATGGCCACTCCAATACCTTGACTTTGATGTCCTTAAGCCATTTTGCCACAACTTTGGAAGTATGCTTGGGGTCATTGGCCATTTGGAAGACTCATTTGCGAGCAAGCTTAACTTCCTGACTGATGTCTTGAGATGTTGCTTCAATATATCCACATAATTTTCCTTCCTCATGATGCCATCTATTTTGTGAAGTGCACCAGTCCCTCCTGCAGCAAAGCACCCCCACAACATGATGCTGCCACCCCCGTGCTTCACGGTTGGGATGATGTTCTTCAGCTTGCAAGCCTCTCCCTTTTTCCTCCAAACATAACCATGGTCATTATGGCCAAACTGTTCTATTTTTGTTTCATCAGACCAGAGGACATTTCTCCAAAAAGATATTTGTCCCCATGTGCAGTTGCAAACCGTAGTCTGGATTTTTTGTGGCGGTTTTGGAGCAGTGGCTTCTTCCTTGCTGAGCGGCCTTTCAGGTTATGTCGATATAGGACTTGTTTTACTGTGGATATAAATACTTTTGTACCTGTTTCCTCAAGCATCTTCACAAGGTCCTTTGCTGTTGTTCTGGGATTCGCACCAAAGTACGTTAATCTCTAGGAGACAGAACGCGTCTCCTTCCTGAGTGGTATGACGGCTATGTCGTCCCATGGTGTTTATACTTGTGTACTATTTTTTGTACGTGATGAACGTGGTACCTTCAGGCGTTTGTAAATTGCTCCCAAGGATAAACCAGACTTGTGGAAGTCTACAATTTTTTTTCATAGGTATTAGCTGATTTCTTTTGATATTCCCATGATGTCGAGCAAAGAGGCACTGAGTTTGAAGGTAGGCCTTGAAATACATCCACAAGTACATCTCCAATCGACTCAAATGATGTCAATTAGCCTATCAGAAGCTTCTAAAGCCATGACATAATTTTCTGGAATTTTCCAAGATGTTTAAAGGCACAGTCAACTTAGTGTATGTAAACTTCTGACCCACTGGAATTGTGATATAGTGAATTATAAGTGAAATAATCTGTCTGTAAACAATTGTTTGAAGAATTACTTGTGTCATGCACAAAGTAGATGTCCTAACCGACTTGCCAAAACTATAGTTTGTTAACATGAAATCTTTGGAGTGGTTGAAAAATGAGTTTTAATGACTAAGTGTATGTAAACGTCCGACTTCAACTATATATTCCATAAACAACATCTCTCCCAGCCTGGATGTTACGATGCTACAGTATAGTCATTGTTTGCTGGGGAAATTGACTGAGGTATTTAATTTCTAGTCAAAGGCACACTCTCCCACATTGTCTGTGATCTGTGATGGGGTGGGGTGGGGTGTGAAAGAAACCATATCCTTCCCCTCTTAGCTTCACATGTATAGGATGAGTGGGGCGAGGCTCTGTGCACTCCTGCATAGCAACAGCCGAGTTGCAGTATGGTGTGATGTGACATATAGGGAGGGAAAGTAGGGGTTGTTGAGATAGGGAGACAGAGAGAGAGAGAGAGAGAGAGAGAGAGGGTGGATTCCCTCTTTCTTCTCTATCACCCTCTCTCCCTCCCTCTCTCAGCAGCAGATAACAGCTGGCCAGCAGTAACAGCAGCATCCTGGAGATACACATAGAAACCGTCTTCATGTGTCGGCCAGGCACGCCCGGATCAGAGAGTCGATTGGCTTGCTCAGGGAGTTTCAGGAAGTGTTCAGCACGGCACTAGCAGGAGCGTGTGTGGATGCCCACCATGTGGATTATACTATAACCACTAAACAACTGTCGTGCAGGGGTCTGCTCTTTCACTGCTAAAGATCCGTTTATAAATAGATTGAAGGGAAGAATATGATTCTTTTCAGTTTCTAGAGGCTGCAACAGGAAGGATAACAACTAGATGATAGTTGCATAAAAGTGCACCAGTTAGCGGAGCCTGTTAGCTGATACTGCAATACTAGATCCTATAATGATTTAAATGGCTAAGCTAGATGGTACATACTCAATACCTTTTTATAGAGTATGCTCTCCTTTTGTAAGCACTTCTTAGCTCATTAAAGTAGAAAATACAAGATCTCTCCAAGGTTATTTACAGTAAGGCCTTGGCTATGGGCCCTAGTCAAAAGTAGTGCACTAAATAGGTATGTGGTGCCATTTGAGACGCAGACGTGGCCACGGCTTTACACACTCCCCCCTTCTGCGCTTACTGCCAACATGCAAAACACTGATGATAAAATCTACAGGGAAGTCATTGTTAAACAGCGTGTGGAGGAACAGCTGTGACAGTGCTGACAGGCAGGATCAGAGGGGGAACAGGGTGCTGCTTCAGGACACACACACACACACACTCCCATGCAGGCGCATACACACACACACACACACACAAACACACACCAACTAACCCCCCCTCAGACATACAAAATATCACACACACACCCTCCCACAAAAAGATGTCAAAGAGTCCCTTTGATGGGTTAATGTCTCCTTTTCATTTGGTATGTGTGTCCAATGGGCCACAGAGAATAGAGGGGATCTCAAGTTCAGGGTGTGGGTAGGAGGGAGGCTGATAGACGTTAGGTATTTGAAGGCTTGGACTTGGCTATAATGTACCAGTCATGCAAGGCCTTCTGTCCTCTCCACTGTATGCCATTCACGTCCCGCTGGGGCCCCTCTCACCAATGCTAAAACCACTAGTATGGTGACCCTAGACACTGATCTTGGTTCCGTTTTTTTTTTCTCCCCAATAATGGTAAAGGTTAGGGGTTGGGGATGGGAAGCTGATCCTAGATCTGTGTCTAGGGGAAACTTCAACCACTGAGTGCTAAAATCCATGTGTTACACCTTTACATATCACAGCATGATATTTTATTGGGAGGCGAAGGCAGACAAAGCAGTGTATGGAAAGAGGCTGAACATCAAAAGGGAGGGGAGAATCCTGTGAATGTGGTAAGTTAACAGGCCGTTAATAAAGACTGTTGTTTACTGTAAAGGGGCCAGATCACCATATAGCACCAGTCTAAAAAAACATAACCTGGAAACGTCCCAGAACGCTAATGAAAGAGAGTATTGATTTGATTATGCTGCCTGTCCTTTTCTCCCTTCTAAAGTATGGAGAAGAGAGAGGGAGGGGCAGGGACAGAATAAGAGAAGGAGGGGAAGACAGTAAAAAGAGGTGCAAGAAGAGATAGAAAGAGAGAGCGTGTGTCTGTGTGAGAGAGAGAGAGAGAGAGAGAAAGAGAGTGAGTGTGTGTGTGTGTGTGTGAGATATATATATATATATATATGAGAGAGAGAGAGAGAGAGATGAATTTGAGCGTGATGTGGCTGGGCGGTTGGTCCATTCTCAGAGTGGGCAACACAGAGGGGCATTGTGGTTCCCAGCTGCACATTGGCTCTGGTTCAAGGCCAGAGAGAATCACCCAATTCTGCCACACACGCGCACACACACACAAACAAACACACAGACGCACACACACACACACACACACACACACACACACACACACACACACACACACACACACACACACACACACACACACACACACACACACACACATACCAACAGGCCCTGTTTGCTCTGACCCCTTTCCTTCTTTAATGAGATCAGCACTGTACCCCACTCCACACTGCCCCAAAAGACTCCCATCCCATCCTATGATGTTGCAGAGGTAGAAAAATAGAGAGAGAGAACATAAAATAACAATAATACAATTGTGACTTAGATTATGATATATTACCATTTTGAATGATAAAATGTTTTCAGCACAATTGCCATAAAGATGACAATCGCCTCGGATGTTTTGGACGTGTTTCTATCGTATGACTAGAGCACCCTTGACATGTCAGCTCCTTTCAATATAAACAATTAAACCCAGGCAGCTGGGTTTGCATTTGGATTGAACCTGTCAGTGCCCTGGTGATACAGTCACAAACAGAAACACACACACACGTTGTTGTTGGCCCAACAGAACGTCATACACTCGTCTGGATAGTGCTTGTGTTGATCCACAACAGCATTTAATGCTCTTCCAACCCCTCAGGGGAACCTATGTCCAACTTTAAGAAGATCAGCCTTGATAACAGTCTTGTTCTGTAGCAACATGTCAACACCTGATGATGTAAGAGCTGGTCTCTGCTCGACTCCACTCCTACACGTGATAATTATATTATTAGTGATAATACTGGAACGCATTAATGGTCATACTGGAACACATTAGTTATAATACTGGAACACATTAGTGATAATACTGGAACACATTAGTTATAATACTGGAACACATTAGTGATAATACTGGAACACATTAGTTATAATACTGGAACACATTAGTTATAATACTGGAACACATTAGTGATAATACTGGAACACATTAGTGATAATACTGGAACACATTAATTAAAATACTTTCCATGACATAGACTGACCAGGTGAATCCAGGTGAAAGCTATGATCCCTTATTGATGTCACTTGTTAAATCCACTTCCATCAGTGTAGATGAAGGGGAGGACACAGGTTAACGAAGGATTGGTAAACCTTGAGACAGTTGAGACATGGATTGTGTATGTTTGCCATTCAGAGGGTGAATGGGCATGACAAAATATTGAAGTGCCTTTGAACAGGGTATGGTAGTAGGTGCCAGGCGCACCGGTTTGAACTGCAAAGCTGCTGGGTTTTCCACGCTCAAATGTTTCCTGTGTGTATCGAATGGTCCATCACCCAAAGGAAATCCAGCCAACTTGACACAATTGCGGGAAGCATTGGAGTCAACATGGGCCAGCATCCCTGTGGAACGCATTCAACACCTTGTATAGTCCATGCCCCGACAAATTGAGGCTGTTCTGAGGGCAAAAGTGGGTGCAACTCAATATTAGGAAGGTGTTCCTAACATTTTGTACACTTAGGGTATATATGGTCATACTAGAAACAAATCACAATTTATAAAGGCTTAGGGCATTCATAAAGTCATTTAGTATGACTCTGGACAATGGCATTGTGGATCATGCTTCTCAATAAACCACCCTCCCTCATGTCTTCTCTCTCTCCTCTCCTCCTTTGGACGTCAGGTGGCTAAAGACGTGTCCATCCGGCTGCACAATGAGTTGGACTCTGTGGAGAAGAAGAGGGCCCGTCTGGAGCAGGAGAACGAGGAGATGAGGGTCCGGCTCCAGGACCTTGAGGTGGCCAAGCAGGTCCTGCAGGCTGAGATGGAGAAGCAACGAGAGGTAAGACATTATGTAGTACAAGGCTGGGTGGGATTGGGCTAAACTGGGATTACCATGGTGGGGCTGTGTCAATAGGGCCAAAGAAGAAAGACATGGTGTGGTTTGGCTGGGCTTGGTTGGGTTGATTCTGGCTGTGTCTAGCTGGGCTGAGCTGGACTGGGTTTAGCTGGGTTTGGCTATAAATTACTCTGTGTTGAATAGGCTGGTTTAAGTAGGCTGGATTAAGATGACCTGATCTGTTTTTTTTTTTGTTTTTTTTCATTTGCAGTAAATGGAAAGTTTGGGACCTCATACTTTACATGGTCAGACTGAACCACAGTTCTATATTGTCATTAAGTTCATTAATGCTACTGAAGTATTTCTCTGCCATCGACCTGCATAGTTAACCATCCAACATCCACCAACGTATAGTGTACATATTCAGCCAACCACCCATACTATGCAATCTCTTTTTATAGCTTTTTTTGCACTCCAGATATCTTGTATTTCTATACTTTTTCATATTGCCGCTCTATGTATCATGTACCGTGTATCTGTCTTTTGTGTACTTTCATTGTGGCATTTTGCACCTGCCCTGTGTTTTGTTGTTGTAGCTGCTTGACAAAGAAATTTCCCCCTTGGGGATCAATAAAGTATCTATCTATCTATCTATCTATCTATCTATCTATCTATCTATCTATCTATCTATCTATCTATCTATCTATCTATCTATCTATCTATCTATCTATCTATCTATCTATCTATCTATCTATCTATCTATCTATCTATCTATCTATCTATCTATCTATCTATCTATCTATCTATCTATCTATCTATCTATCTATCTATCTATCTATCTATCTATCTATCTATCTGTCTGTCCTATATGTTGTATTAGAAAAAATAAGTGGGTGAGTTATGATTTATGATTTGTGTTTTTGTTTGGACCCAAATAGAGACTGCTAACCTTTAAGCCAAATGTTGACATTTGGCCTTTCTTCATTTGGCCTTGCCGTATGTTTACTGGACAAAGTTAAATAGAAAACCGTGGGAGGAAGTTGCTTTGTGCAAGTCTTTCTATCCTGAAAAATGCTCCTGCTAAAAACACTATTTGCTCTTTACAGATATTGCATTATGCTCATTTATGCTCTCAGGAGAAATCAGATGTCCTCTTCTCTCAGTCTCAGCCCTCCCTCTGTGTTGACTAATCTGGAGTGGACAAAAGGAGGCCCCTTTCTCTCCTGCTGTCCCTTTATAGAGGAGAGGAGAGCAGGGAGGGGGACTGATGACTGACCGTAGCCAACCAGCTCTCAGAATGGGGGCAGGGCTGGCTGGCTGGCTGGCTGGCTTGCTTGGTGGGTAGCTGGTTGGGTAGCTGGTTGGGTAGCTGGGTGTCTGACTGGCTGCAATGCTCACTCACTTACTCACTGGATGGCTGGCTGGATGGCTGGCTGTGTAGCTGACTGGTTGTCTAGCTGGCTGCAATGCTAACTCCTCCAGTCACTGCCTGGCTGGCTGGTTGGTTGGTTGGCTAGATGTGTGGTTGGCGGGCTATGCTAAGTGGGGTACTGCTGCTGTGTTGAGCTTGCCCCATGGAGAGGTAGAATTCTTTGCATAGCTGACACCCTTCTGATCCAGAACTATTATGTGTGCCTGCCGATCCCTGGCTTCACTGTTTCACTACCCACTCTGTCTCTGTTCTCAGTCTGTTAGGACTGTCTCCGTCACTGTTCTTTTCCTTTGATTAAAAGGATAAGTTAAGAACAGTATTAAAAACAGCCAAGCAACACACAAGGGGAGAGAGGAGGAAAATAGAGACAGAGAGAGAGAGAGTGAGAGAGAGAGAGAGAGAGAGAGAGAGAGAGGTAGAGAGAGAGAGAGAGAGAGAGAGAGAGAGAGAGAGAGAGAGAGAGAGAGAGAGAGAGAGAGGTAGAGAGAGAGAGAGTGGGAGATAGGAGGAAAATAGAGACAGAGAGAAAATAGAGAGAATCACAGATGTGTGTGTAAAGGTATTTTATTTAACTAGGCAAGTCAGCTAAGAACAAATTCTTAGTTACAATGGCAGCCTACCCCGGCCAAACCTGACGATACTGGGCCAATTGTGCTCCCCCCTATGGGACTCCCAATCATGGCCAGATGTGATACAGCCTGGATTCAAACCAGGGACTGTAGTGACACCTCTTGCACTGAGATGCAGTGCCTTAGACCGCAGCGCCACTCGGGAGCCCTTCAAGGTAAATAAAATAATTAACTGGTATTCTGTGGCTCCTGTCTGGGAGTGGAAGTGATGCTACTGCAGTATTGAGGTAGCAGCAGGGCCTGGTTAGCCCATTGGATTCTGCTGCTAGATGTTCTGTCTCCTGGGATAGTGGAGAGGCTGATGATGCTAGCCAGGAGGGAGGAGAGAGTGAGAAGGCAGGAAAAAAGAGAACGAAAATATGCAGTATTTCAAATCAAATTGTATTTGTCACATGCGCTGAATACGGCAGGTGTAGACCTTACCGTGAAATGCTTACTTACAAGCCCTTAGCCAACAATGCCGTTTTAAGAAAGTATTTACTCAATAAACTAAAGTAAAAAAAGTTACACAGTAAAATAACCCAATAACGAGGCTATATACAGGAGGTACCGGTACATGTGCAGGGGTACAGGTTATTTGAGGTAATTGAGGTAATATGTACATGTAGGTAGAGGTAAAGTGACTATGCATAGATAATAAACAGCGAGTAGCGGCAGCGGAGGGTGGGGGGTGGGGGTCAATACAAATAGTCTGGGTGGCCATTTGATTAATTGTTCAGCAATCTTATGGCTTGGGGGTAGAAGCTGTTAAGGAAGCTTTTGGACCTAGACTTGGTCCTCCAGTACTGCTTGCCGTGCGGTAGTAGAGAGAACAGTCTATAACTTTGGTGGCTGGGGTCTTTGACAATTTCCAATCTTCCTCTGACACTGCCTAGTATAGAGGTCCTGGATGGCAGGAAGCTTGGCCCCAGTGATGTACTGGGCCGTACACACTGCCCTCTGTAGTGCCTTGCGGTCGGATGCCGAGCAGTTGCCATACCAGGCGGTGATGCAACCGGTCAGGATGCTCTCGATGGTGCAGCTGTAGAACTTTTTAAGGATCTGGGGACCCATGCCAAATCTTTTCAGTCTCCTGAGGGGGGATAGGCGTTGTCGTGCCCTCTTCACGACTGTCTTAGTGTGTTTGGACACTCAGTTGTGTTGAAAGATGTGGTCAGTAACATTTGAGTCCATATTTAGGATGCATTAACCATTAGGCCTAGGTTAAAGCCAAATTGGCCTCTGACTATTTCTGATATGTCTTCCCAAGACAATCTGTTTATCCGTTGTGATGGATCCGCCATCCACCCCTCTAAACCAATGGAAAATGTTGGGATCTGAAGTTTGGGTCACCAGTAGGGTCACCACCGAGGCTAAGTAAGGACCGCTCTCTGAGATTAGATACATTTTAGTGGTTTTGGCTGCCTGTGTCTAACGCATTGCCCTCTGTTAACCAGCTACATTTTTGATAGGAAGGGATTCCACACAAATGGACAAAGGAAAGTGGAACGCTTGCAACCCCTCCCCTTTCCAACACAGACAGAACACTGCTGATTAAGGCATTTCTTTATCCCCTCCATCCTCTCCTTGTCCAGTCCTCCTCTAATTCCAAGCGCATCGATTCCCCTTGCAGCTGTTTTGACCCTCTGAAGGTGATGAGGCTGGCTGGAGGGAGGGATGGAGTGATGGAGGGGGTTGGGAGGTTGGGTCCTGTAGCAGCTCCAACTGAGATGAATGGAGACAGAGGTGGGCTATAGTATGTGGGGTCCTGGTGAAGACAGTCAGGAAAGATAACGCCTTTAAGTGGAAACCTCAATGGCGAGAGGGCAAAGAAAAATACAGCAGGACATCTCTCCCTTCCTCTTTCTCTCTCTCTTTAGTTTGTTCTCCCTCTATCTTTATTTTTCTCTTTCTCGTCACCCCTCTCCCACTTTCATTGACAGTCGCTCCCTCACATGTTCTCTTCTCTCTTCTCTCTCTCTCTCTCTCTCTCTCTCTCTCTCTCTCTCTCTCTCTCTCCTCTCTCTCTCTCTCTGTCTCTCTCTCTCTTTGTCTCTCTCTCTCTCTCTCTCTCTCTCTCTCTCTCTCTCTTTGTCTCTCTCTCTCTCTCTCTCCCTTTATAATTTTTTTTTCTCTCTCTCTCTTGGAGGTCATGGGCAGACTGGGCAGTGTTTTATGTTTACTGGTTTGTGTATTTGTGGGCTTTCATTACCCTAGTGATTTAGTGGGATTGCAGTGGGGACTGCTTGGGGACACAAACCTCTGTAGCAGTCAATCCCAAGACCTAATGCACTCCTTTTGTATTGCAATCGCCACTCATTTCGCCATTACTTATCACGGAAACACTACACCGAGCCTGCCCCCTTTTAATTTATGACTTTCAGGAAGTGCTGTTGTCCTTTGTTTGTAAGGGGCTGGGAGAAGCATGTCCTTGAGCAGAGAGAGGGGGAAGAGCCTAACAGGCAAAGGGAAGGTCAGTGGAGATCGAGGACATGTGACCGTGAGCTATTTCCTTATTAGTCACATGGTTGTTTCTCCCAATGAATGAATGGTGAATACCCACATAAAAAAATAGTATACTATGGTCAGGGGAGCCTCCAGGGATTTTGGGCCCCATGAAAATATATAACATTGGGCTCCAAAATGTTTTTACCTAATGCTGGAATAATATTTTAGGGCCCCTGTCAGTCACAGGCCCTTAGAATCATCCTAACTTTTCCCCCCCATACGGCGCCCCTGACTATGGTATACATACTATAGGAAAAGACAACTGTAGTAATTCATGTAGTATTTTTGTGGTTGTAGTATACTGTAGTATTTAGTAGTATAATTATTGGATTTGAACTTGCAACCTTTGGAATCGTAGGCAGACGCTTACGCCTGTTCGCAATCCCCAACACCCTGCAAACCCGAAACCTAACATCGCTCACTGTTGCCCCTAGTGACCAGTTTCCATGTTATCTCCCGACATCCTCAGACATGGATGCATGTTGAATACTCTATCACGTGTGACCTTGCTAGGTAGAACTAGGTTCTGATTAGATAGTTTAGAGCTTCTGCTCTTTTCTATAACCTGTAGGGAACACAATATATGGTCTATATTTGGCATGTAGGTTTCTCAGTTATGGGTGGCACAAATTGTGTTATGGGGGAGGGGAATGGGCAGGGTATATGCAAATTAAATACAGTAATATGTACTATAGTTTAAAAAGTGTTTTGCGGGCTGTAGTGTTTTTGCGTACATTACTATAGTATTTTCTACAGTGTTTTTTTTTCTCTGGATAATATTGTAATATTTACTATAGTATTCTACAGTATACTACAACATTCTATAGTAAGTACTACACATGATCGAGGGTAACTACAGTGTGTAGAATAGTATTCTACAGTTTGCTATATAATTCTATAGTAAACTGTACACAAACACCTGTTCCGCTGCATTTGGTGGGTCCAGGGTGCTTCTCCTCCGTGGGCCAAGCTGCCAGGTTTAATCTGGGATTCTCCGCTCAGCCCAGGCCCTGCCAACCAATCAGGTCACTGTGGGCAATCACTTGTCCCAAACGGGCTGCTGTCGCTGTGTGTGTGTGTGCTCTGATTAGAACTCCTTACCATACTGCTTGCAACCACAGTAGTTTGGGCTGAACTGAGTCCAGACCCGCAGACCTGCAGACCTCCAGATTGTAACAGAGCCTTCTCTGATAATGTCTCTTTCCCACTCCCCTCAAACTGTCCCTTCTAAAAACAGAGCTGCTTACGCCTGGTCAAAACCTCTCCCACCCTAATGATGATTTAGCTGGCCAGCTGTCTGTCTCTGATGAGGAGCACCCTGCGCTGGGTGTGTTCCAGGACTATGCCAAGTACAAACAAACCTATTATGGGCCATCATGGCATCAAAGCAGATGGGTTATGGATAGAAGGCTGTTTTTCTAAGTAATTGTGATTGACCAGGACATCACCTGTGTGGCTCACAGTGTTGTGGGTTTGATTCTCACGGGGGACCAGTATACAAAATGTATGCACTCACTGTAAGTTGCTCTGTATAAGAGCAACTAATAAAATGTAATCACTGTCTTGCGGTACTGTATATGATGTAAATATAGGCAACATTACCCTTTATTAGCCTAATGACTAAAATACCCTTTACTAGCCTAATGACTAAAATACCCTTTACTAGCCTAATGACTAAAATACCCTTTACTAGCCTAATGACTAAAATACCCTTTACTAGCCTAATGACTAAAATACCCTTTACTAGCCTAACACCCTTTACTAGCCTAATGACTAAAATACCCTTTACTAGCCTAATGACTAAAATACCCTTTACTAGCCTAATACCCTTTACTAGCCTAATGACTAAAATACCCTTTACTAGCCTAATGACTAAAATACCCTTTACTAGCCTAATGACTAAAATACCCTTTACTAGCCTAACACCCTTTACTAGCCTAATGACTAAAATACCCTTTACTAGCCTAATGACTAAAATACCCTTTACTAGCCTAATGACTAAAATACCCTTTACTAGCCTAATACCCTTTACTAGCCTAATGACTAAAATACCCTTTACTAGCCTAATGACTAAAATACCCTTTACTAGCCTAATGACTTAAATACCCGTTATTAGCCTAATGACTAAAATACCCTTTACTAGTCTAATACCCTTTACTAGCCTAATGACTAAAATACCCTTTACTAGCCTAATGACTAAAATGCCCTTTACTAGCCTAATGACTAAAATACCCTTTACTAGCCTAATGACTAAAATACCCTTTACTAGCCTAATGACTAAAATACCCTTTACTAGCCTAACACCCTTTACTAGCCTAATGACTAAAATACCCTTTACTAGCCTAATGACTAAAATACCCTTTACTAGCCTAATGACTAAAATACCCTTTACTAGCCTAATGACTAAAATACCCTTTACTAGCCTAATGACTAAAATACCCTTTACTAGCCTAATGACTAAAATACCCTTTACTAGCCTAATGACTAAAATACCCTTTACTAGCCTAACACCCTTTACTAGCCTAATGACTAAAATACCCTTTACTAGCCTAATGACTAAAATACCCTTTACTAGCCTAATACCCTTTACTAGCCTAATGACTAAAATACACTTTACTAGCCTAATGACTAAAATACCCTTTACTAGCCTAATGACTAAAATACCCTTTATTAGCCTAATGACTAAAATACCCTTTACTAGCCTAATACCCTTTACTAGCCTAATGACTAAAATACCCTTTACTAGCATAATGACTAAAATACCCTTTACTAGCCTAATACCCTTTACTAGCCTAATGACTAAAATACCCTTTACTAGCCTAATGACTAAAATACCCTTTACTAGCCTAATGACTAAAATACCCTTTATTAGCCTAATGACTAAAATACTCTTTACTAGCCTAATACCCTTTACTAGTCTAATGACCAAAATACCCTTTACTAGCCTAATACCCTTTACTAGTCTAATGACCAAAATACCCTTTACTAGCCTAATGACTAAAATAGAGAGCGAGGAGGCCGACAGAGAAAGCAGGACAGATGGAGAGTAAGTAAAATACAGAGGTGGGGAGAGAAGTTCAGTGAAGACAAAAGAATGTTCCCAGTAGCATTTCTGGGTCGATAAAAATAAGCTTCACACAATGAACCCTGTGGGACCAACAGACATTCAGAGGAGTGTGAGGACCAGAGATCCATAAAATACCTGCAGAAGAACACAAACGCACACACATATCTCACTAAAAAAGAAACGCATATAATCACAAAATCCATGTAACATCTTGGAGCTGCATGGGCCATTTCCTCATGTATGAGTCAAGCACAGCCAAGCAAACTGTGTTGAATTTGTCAAACACATGCATATTTTCCCCCCTAAGGAATCGCAAGGTAATTTAATGCTCCAATAAAAATACACATGAAAATGGAGAAGAGTCATGTCAACTGTGGAATGGATAGATCCTTAGACAGAGACCTGAGGCTGTATAGCCTGCATACTCCTCCTCATTACAGTGTGAAAACACTGTGGACATAGAAACACAGGCAGCAGACAGAGTGAATGCAGAGCGCAGGAGCCCTGACAGGTTAGATGAAAGGCATTTTATATCCACCCCCTGCTAGTCTCTCCATCCCCATCCAGCAAATACACACCTGAGCCAGTTTGCAGGGAGGAGAGAGAGAGAGAGAGAGTGAGAGAGAGCAGACACATCTAAAACCACTGCTCCGTTCATCACCCCCCTGAGCCAGACGTCTACTCAACATCTGCTGGTTGTTGTTTTTATAGCTCTATTTTTACAGCACTCTTCCACCCTCCCCCCCACCCCCTCTTCTCCTGTTTTATAGACATTAAAAGGTTTTTAAAGTGTCAGATTATCTTACGCAGTGGGACCCGTTAGGTGTCGGGAGGAGAGGTCTTCTACAAGGTTCAATTTGGACCATGCAGTCTTCGGGGAGGCATTGTAGTCTGGGGAACAACATTTTAAAGCCAGGGGGAGGTGGGGTTGAGGTCTTATGTGTGAAGGGGGATGTAGGCGGTAGACGGTTTTATTGATAGCCTTACCTTTCCTCACCAAAGCTTAGTGGGGAAATTGCTCTCCAGAGTACATATGTTCTGTACCAAAGTGTGTGTGTGTGTGTGTGTGTGTGTGTGTGCGCGCGTGCGTGTGGTTGTGTGTGTGTGTGTGTGTGTGTGTGCGTGTGCGTGTGTGTGTGTGGGTGTGCGCGCGTTTGTTAGCGTGTGTGAGGGATGCTTAACGGCTCCTGGTCGGAGAATTACACATGAATTGTACATACTTATGTCAGAACAATCTGCGCACTAGACTGTGGCGTAAATTGCCCAGCTTCCATATGTGCTGCAAGGTGCCACTTCACTCAACATGTTGCTTCCAGGGAAACAAAAGACCAAAGGGAATCATCATTGAGCGATCTCCCATGCAGCTCCTCTACATATTTCCTTATATGGTCACTTTGACAGGGAAAGAAACCCAGATGCAGGGATGTGTCTGTGATTGGTGATGATTGGCACATTTATACGGATCATCCTATCAGACCAAGCGGTGATTAGATTGGGCTGGGTGATAGGCCTCCTGTCCTGGCAGGTCATTTGTAAAGTCCCCCACCGCCACACACCCCTTCTGAACCGACTGCCTTGGCCTAAGACTAATAATAGTTTTACCAGATGTCTATTCGGAGCTCTGGTTCAGATAAGGTCCCAGACGCCACAATCCCCGTCCTCCTACCAGACCAAGGCAGTGACATCATCAACATGCTGCCAGTTGCACCTGTGTTTACTGTCATATTCAACAAGGTAATGGGAATAGGCCAATGACATGTTATGCTGGCTATGCTGTTGCTTTGGGCCTTGGTTTCCATGGCTACCCAAACTCAGACACCTGTTTGGCTAGACATATTAAACAACAGAGAACCAACGTTTTGTTACCCCCCAAAATGTGGCCTGCCATATAGAATGGGTATATTTAACGAATGGCAGTTGTTTGACTCCAGAATGTCACCACCAATGGTTTCCTAAACGGCATGTACTGTATGTCTGGTTCCACGTCAGGAGCTTTGAACAACAGTCGTTCTCCAGGGTTCTAAGTAGGGGTGTAATGGTTCACCAAACCCACAGTTCGGTACGTATTGCGGTTTTGGTGTCACGGTTTGGTTTTTGTTACGGTACGTCAGAAAAATGAAATTCCAATAGTTACTGTAGTTAACTTTTGTTTGTTTGGCAAAATACACAAAATTCCAGGCCCTGGCATTGTCTGTTGTGACAGGGATTGTTATGTTGGGCCTCAAGTAGTGGTCTAAAAAGTTGGACCCGTTCCGAAATGGACCTGGGTCTTTCCCACCCAGACAAATATGCATAAATACATTTTTCAATATAGAGACCCGTTCCAAACGGACACGAGGATGACCAGTTCCATATAGACGTGGTCGGATCCGAGTAAGGGAAGCAGCAGATAAGTCCATTTCTAAGCTACTTTACAACTGCCAGGTCGTAGTTGTAAATGATAACTTTTTCTCAACTGGCCTACCTGGTTAAATAAAGGTGAAAAAAAAAATATATATTTCTTTATTTTACCAGACCTGATACAGCGGGAGGAAGAGCAGGCGGAGGAGGGGCCTTGGGGTGTGTGTACTGTGAGCAAATGAAAACGGAGCGAGTAGGAGGGAGGGAGAGATAGCAACCAACCATAACTTGAGATTTTAAAGATGGAGGATCCTCCAATTCTGGTTTATCAATCCCTCCACCGGTCCCACCACTCGCCATCCACAGTTCCCAGGTGCGCCTCACAAAAGGATAGTTTGCAATCCGCCAGTTAAGATTAGAATTTTGATTACATAGGCTGTACTTGTTTTAACGGAATAGCCTACAATGTTTTTTCAGCTCAGATTTACTCACGAGGCAATGGCCTATAGGCCTAGTGTTTTAGTTTTTTTGTTTATGTATTCATTTGTGTTCACAGTGCGGACCGAACCAAGTTCTAAGTGTTCTCTGTCTTCCCTGTTCTCCTCCTTAGATCCTTTCAGAACATTCCTGTCTCTCTCACTGACAGAGGATCGGTCGATCTTGACTCTCCCGGAGTCTCCCGCTCCTCTCATGTGTGTGTGCGTGTGTTTATGCATGTGTGTATTAAAAACACCCTGTTATGTAAGAGACAGACATGTCTGCCTGCATCAGGAGGCTGAGAAGGAGCTGAGCTCCACTTGATCTTGATCTCTCTCTCTCTCTCTCTCTCTCTCTCTCTCTCTCTCTCTCTCTCCTTTGTCTGTCTGTCTGAGTGCTGTTGAGACTGAGTGCTGTTGAGACTGACAGTAGGACAGCAAAGGGTCAGGCTAAGAGCCTTGCAGATGAGGTCCTTTTAAAATCAGAAAAGCAGGATTTAGATCATTACTGATTAAATTGGCAGGGAATGAGACATTGATAATGAATCAGAGGGTCCCAAATCCTTGAATTTGACTGTTGAAGAATTTGAGTTTGACTCCTAAGTTGAACCAAGGACATAGAACTGCATTTAATTTCATTAGAGATCAATTCATTAAATAGGAATTTTTATAGAGATATTAGATAGATAGATAGATAGATAGATAGATAGATAGATAGATAGATAGATAGATAGATAGATAGATAGATAGATAGATAGATAGATAGATAGATAGATAGATAGATAGATAGATAGATAGATAGATAGATAGATAGATAGATAGATAGATAGATAGATAGATAGATAGATAGATAGATAGATAGATAGATAGATAGATAGATAGATAGATAGATAGATAGATAGATAGATAGATAGATAGGTACTTTATTGCTCCCCGGGGGGGAAATTTCATTGTCAAGCAGCTACAACAAAAACACAGGGCAGGTGCAAAATGCCACAACGAAAGTATACAAAAGACAGATACACGGTACATGATACATAGAGCGGCAGTATGAAAATGTATAGAAATACAAGATATCTGGAGTGCAAAAAAAAACTATAAAAGGACATTGCATAGTATGAGTGGTTGGCTGAATATGTACACTATACATTGGTGGATGTTGGATGGTTAACTATACTATACAGGTAGATGGCAGAGAAATACTTCAGTAGCTAAAAATGCGTATGATATGAGCGAGGGTAATAATAGTTTACTTAATAGACAGACTGGGTAAATGAACAGGTAAGTGAAAATTTTGCATGGTTAAATTAGCTGTACAGTTAGGTATACAGTTATATTTACAGATAAGTGAATACTTGCATGTTTACACAAACTGTACAGGTAAATGACAGGAAGAGATACTTTAATAGCTAAATGTGTGTATGATATCATTTGGGGTAATAATAGTAATTCCCTTAAAATACAGTCCTTAGTGCGCAGGGTTTAATTACAGACAACTGCACTTATTGCACATTCGATATACTAAAAGCAATGAGCAATACCAGAGTTACTCACGGATGGATGCATAATTGTTAAACTAGGTCCTAGCACCCCAACAGTTCCAGATCTATGTTGCCGACGGCACGGCACCCCGGTGAGGCATTATATAGTCTCATAGCCGCCGGCAGGAAGGACCTCCTGTAGCGCTCTCTGGCACACCGTGGTGGGATCTGTGACTGAAAGTGCTCCTCTGCGTCATAACCATAGCGTGCAGAGGGTGGGTGACGTTGTCCATGATGGCCAGCAGTTTGGCCAGGATCCGTCTCTCCGCCACCTCCTCTAGAGTGTCAAGGCTCATCCCCAGGACAGAGCTAGCCTTCCTGATCAGCTTATTTACCCGAGAAGCATCACCGGCTTTGATGTTTGCTCCCCAGCACACCACTGCAAAAAAGATGTCACTGGCCACCACAGACTGGTAGAAGGTATGCAGTAGTTTACTGCACACGTTGAAGGACCTGAGCCTCCTCAGAAAGTAGAGTCGGCTCTGGCCCTTTTTGTACAGGGCCCCGGTGTTACCAGCCCATTCCAGTCTGTTGTCCATATGGACACCCAGGAACTTGTATGACTCAACCATTTCCACATCCATCCCCTTTATAGGGACTGCAGTCAGTTGTGCCTTGGTTCTCCTGAAGTCCACCACCATCTCCTTAGTTTTGCTGATGTTGAGCTGAAGGGGGCCCCTGTGTTGCTAACTGCCCGTTCTGACACACAGCTCTGTAGTCGCACAAATTGTGGCCTACCGGTCAGGTAGTCCGTGACCCAGGAGACTAAGGGTGCTTCCACTTTCATCCTCCTCATCTTCTCACCCAGTAGCAGGGGCTGAATGGTATTGAAGGCACTGGAGAAGTCAAAAAACATGACCCTCACAGTGCAACCTGCGTTGTCCAGGTGAGAGTAGGCCCTCTGCAGAAGGTAGATGATTACATCATCCACCCCGATGTTGCGCTGGTATGCAAACTGCAGGGGGTCCATTGATGAACACACCAGGGGTCTGAGGTGAGCGAGGACTAACCTTTCCAGGGTCTTCATGATGTGGGATGTTAGCGCTACAGGTCTGAAGTCATTCAGGACAGTGGGGTGTGTCTTCTTGGGCACTGGGACGAGGCAGGATGTTTTCCACAGCACAGGGACCCTTTCTAGGCTCAGGCTAAGGTTGAAAAGACGCTGGAGTATTCCACACAGTTGGTCAGCACAGACCCTCAGCACCCTTGGGCTGATGCCATCAGGGCCCGCCGCTTTCCACTGGTGTAGTCTCTCCAGCTCTCTCTTCACTTGGTTGGTGGTGAAAGCCAGCCCAGCATCTGGTCTTGAACTGGTATTCCTTTGTGTGTGATGGCTGGTGGTGAATGTTGGGGATTGCTTGGAGTGTGTGTATGTTTCTGGGTCTCTTTGTCATTAACCACTAGTGAGTGTCCTGTCCAGCAGACTCGGAGATGGTGGGATCACCTCTCCTTAAGTAACCATTGTTACATAAACCCTAGCTGTGTGCTGAGCTGACATAGCATTGTTCCATGTCCAGTATGCAGTCTTCCTGCCTCCCTACTCTCCTCTATCCAGATATGGGTTCTCGAGGCCAGGCACTCTCCTCCAGACTCCTGGGCTACTAAGCTGGGTGATGGGGCTGAGTGGAGCAAATGAGAAGTGAGATTGATTGCTCAATTGGATGAGGAAAATTGCATCTTCATTGGTCTCTCTGTGTAGAGATTCCATTACTAGTGCTCCGTATACTGGCCTGTCAGACCCTGAGAGATGGCGGGAGGTAGAGAGAGAAAGAGAGAGAGAGAGAGAGAGAGAGAAAGAAAGAGAGTGAGAGAGAAGGGGGAGAGAGAGATGAAAAGAGAACCATGGGGAGGGTAGACTTCTATTATTATATATTTTTTACCCACTTTTTCTCCCCAATTTTATGATTACGATCTTGTCTCATCACTGTAACTCCCCAATGGGCACAGGAGAGGCGAAGGTCGAGCCATGCGCCATCCGAAACATGACTCGCCAAGCTGCGCTTCTTAACACCCGCTCGCTTAACCCGGAAGCCAGCTGCACCAATGTGTCGGAGGAAACACTGTTCAACTGACAACCGGAGTCAGCCTGCAGGCGCCCGGCCCGCCACAAGGAGTCGCTAGAGCGCAAGGAGCCAAGAAAAGCCCCCCGGACGACACTGGGCCAATTGTGCGCCGGGATGCCGAGGGTAGACTTCTAGATACAAAATGAGCACCCAGGCATAAAAATGAACTTTATCTCCTCCAGAATTTGATGTGGTTTTAGAGGACATGGTGAGATCATCAAAACCACCGTGTGTAGACCATTAAACAATTACAACGTGGTCTGAGCTAGGTTTGGCCAACTAAGTACATTCCCTGGGTTCTTATCATCTTCTCTCTGCTTAGAGTACACAGGGGCTTGAGTGGGCAGGCTTCTCTGAGTGTGTATGTGTATGCATGTGTCTGCCTGCCTGCCTGCATGCAGTAGTATGGGTGTGTGACTGTGTGTGTGTGTGTGTGTGTGTGTGTGTGTGTGTGTGTGTGTGTGTGTGTGTGTGTGTGTGTGTGTGTGTGTGTGTGTGTGTGTGTGTGTGTGTGTGCGATGTGTGTGTGCAGCAGTAGCATGCTGCGGTGGCGTGATATACTGTACACACCCACCCCTGCATTGTCTCTCCTAGAGCCCAGCATTACCCCGTGCTTTGACACGCTTTTCTCTCATCTCTGTCCTCTGGTAATTATCCGTTAACTCCCAGGCAGCCGCAGACTGTAGAGAGAAGGCTGGATGCACACTGTGAAATGAAGCACTCATCAATTATCACCTACAGATTGATGACTATTTCTGGCACTGCCAACATCAGCATAGTCAAATCAAATCAAATTGTATTGGTCACATGCACATATTTAGAAGATGTTATTGCGGGTGTCTCTCTTGACATTCATGACATTCATGATCAGTAGTGCCTTACTGGACAAAGCATCAGGACATAAGAGTGGATCTGTCTTCTGAAGTGTGATGACTGTTGGTTGTATCTCTCTCTTTATTTCGCCATCGAACAGCCCAAATTCCCTCCTCCTCCTTCTATATAATCACCATCACCACCCCCACTACAGCTCTGGATGGGCCGATGGCCAGTTTCATCCTCAGTGTTCCTGTTTGGTCCTGCTTGGTTACGTAGATAGTTGCCTAGATGTCACACAGGACGTGGCATATATAAATGTATATACTATCTCCTCCCAGTGATTTTATCAGAGCAGTGTAGCGTTCAGTGCTCGTCTCTCTCGGGGCTCTCTGGGGGATGGAGAGCTCTCCAAACTAATTTTGTGGCAGAAAGGAAAATAAATTGTCTGGCAGCCCCTCTGTACTGAGGGTGTGAGGGGTTTAGTCAAAAGAGGATGATTGGTGTGAGTTTGTGTGGGAGAGTGGTGTGTATGTGTGTGTCTGTGTGCGTGTGCGTGTGTGTGGGGGGGTCTCTGTGTGTATGTGTGCGTGTGTTTGCATATGCGTGCATGAGTTTGTGTGTGTCTGTGCGTCTTCATCTGTTATGTGGGCACCTGCCCACTCAATAAAAAAAAGCAAAACGAAAAGCTTTCCCCCTTGAACAGCATGCCCCGAGATACAATCAGACATCACTTATAGATTAAAACTGAATCCATTCCATTTGCCTCATGCATCTTTCTTCCGTCTGGATAGAACTGGGAACTGGCCCTGTTGCCACTACTGTTGTTTTGTGTAGAAGGCTTAATGAAGAGATGAAGTGAGCTATGAGAGGAATGCAGGGGACTGTCGCGCCCCTCTCTTTCGACTGAGCGTCTGTCTCTGTTAGCGACCAGCTAACTGACGGCTTAATGAGCGTCAGGTGCTCCAGATTCTCTTAACGAGCAAGAGCAGGGGAGAGAGAGTCACATGCTCCTTAATGTAATTCTATTAAAAGGAGTGGAGAATGGTGGAGAGGAGAGGAGAGGAGAGGAGAGGAGAGGAGAGGAGAGGAGAGGAGAGGAGAGGAGAGGAGAGGAGAGGATGTGGCAGTTGGGATATATACTGTATTGGTCTCCTCCTGCCTCTAGTCTTCAGTAACTCTTAATAGACAGTAAAGGCAGACAGCCATTCAATGGATAGTCCTGTTAAACACACATCACAAAGCAGGCAAGGTGTCAGGTGGAGGAAGGACACAGGGAGGGAGGGAGGGAGGGAGGGAGGGAGGGAGGGAGGGAGGGAGGGAGGGAGGGAGGGAGGGAGGGAGGGAGGGAGGGAGGGAGGGAGGGAGGGAGGGAGGGAGGGAGGGCTGTTAACTGGGTCAAACTGGCCTCCCAATTCTGATTTTACTTATTTTACTATTTATTGGCATGGGAAACATATGTTAACATTGCCAAAGCAAGTGAAGTAGATAGTAAACATATTTTATTTTACAGTAAGCATTACACTCAGAAGTCCAAAAACATAAAGACATTTCAAATGTCATATTATGTATACAGTGGGGAGAACAAGTATTTGATACACTGCCGATTTTGCAGGTTTTCCCACTTACAAAGCATGTAGAAGTCTGTAATTTTTATCATAGGTACACTTCAACTGTGAGAGACGGAATCTAAAACAAAAATCCAGAAAATCACATTGTATGATTTTTTAATAATTAATTTGCATTTCATTGCATGACATAAGTATTTGATCACCTACTAACCAGTAAGAATTCCGGCTCTCACAGACCTGTTAGTTTTTATTTAAGAAGCCCTCCTGTTCTCCACTCATTACCTGTATTAACTGCACCTATTTGAACTCGTTACCTGTATAAAAGACACTTGTCCACACACTCAATCAAACAGACTCCAACCTCTCCACAATGGCCAAGACCAGAGAGCTGTGTAAGGACATCAGGGATAAAATTGTAGACCTGCACAAGGCTGGGATGGGCTACAGGACAATAGGCAAGCAGCTTGGTGAGAAGGCAACAACTGTTGGCGCAATTATTAGAAAATGGAAGAAGTTCAAGAACTACACGGCAGGACCTGGTCAATGACCTGAAGAGAGCTGGGACCACAGTCTCAAAGAAAACCATTAGTAACACACTACGCCGTCATGGATTAAAATCCTGCAGCGCACGCAAGGTCCCCCTGCTCAAGCCAGCGCATGTCCAGGCCCGTCTGAAGTTTGCCAATTACCATCTGGATGATCCAGAGGAGGAATGGGAGAAGGTCATGTGGTCTGATGAGACAAAAATAGAGCTTTTTGGTCTAAACTCCACTCGCCGTGTTTGGAGGAAGAAGAAGGATGAGTACAACCCCAAGAACACCATCCCAACCGTGAAGCATGGAGGTGGAAACATCATTCTTTGGGGATGCTTTTCTGCAAAGGGGACAGGACGACTGCACCGTATTGAGGGGAGGATGGATGGGGCCATGTATCGCGAGATCTTGGCCAACAACCTCCTTCCCTCAGTAAGAGCATTGAAGATGGGTCGTGGCCCGGTCTTCCAGCATGACAACGACCCGAAACACACAGCCAGGTCAACTAAGGAGTGGCTCCGTAAGAAGCATCTCAAGGTCCTGGAGTGGCCTAGCCAGTCTCCAGACCTGAACCCAATAGAAAATCTTTGGAGGGAGCTGAAAGTCCGTATTGCCCAGCGACAGCCCCAAAACCTGAAGGATCTGTATGGAGGAGTGTGCCAAAATCCCTGCTGCAGTGTGTGAAAACCTGGTCAAGAACTACAGGAAACGTATGATCTCTGTAATTGCAAACAAAGGTTTCTGTACCAAATATTAAGTTCTGCTTTTCTGATGTATCAAATACTTATGTCATGCAATAAAATGCAAATTAATTACTTAAAAATCATACAATGTGATTTTCTGGATTTTTGTTTTAGATTCCGTCACTCACAGTTGAAGAGTACCTATGATAAAAATTACAGACTTCTACATGCTTTGTAAGTGGGGAAACCTGCAAAATCGGCAGTGTATCAAATACTTGTTCTCCCCACTGTATATACAGTGTTTACTATCTCTCATCCCAGTCGAGAGAGATGGAGCGAGAGAGAGAGGAACTGATTGAGAGAGAGAACCTCTCCACACTACCCAGTATCCGCCGCTCTGAAATGAAATATCTAATTGCCTACATTCTGCTCTGAGCTGAGTGGCCTAGTAGTGCCAGCAGCATACCATCCTCCATTCCACTGCTGGCTTGCCTTTGAAACTAAGCAGGGTTGGTCCTGATCAACCACTTCCAGATTCTGCTGGAAGTGGTGTTGGAGGGCCAGTAGGAGGCACTCTTAATACAATAAATATCCCAATGCTGCCCCAGGGCAGTGATTTGGGACATTACCTGGTGAAGGAAGGGTGCTGTCTTTCAGATGGGACATTAAACAGGTGTCCTGACTCTCTGTGGTCTCTAAAGATCCCATGGTAGGGGTGTTAATCCTTGTGTCCTCATACCATCAGGCACCTAATCATCCCTAGCTTCCAATTGGCTCATTCATCCCCTCTCCTGTAACTACATAAGAATGTGTTCTCAGTCTATTTACTTTGTAAAATAAGACTTCTCTACTGCCAGAATTATGTCAGGCCTGACATATTTCTTGTTTTCCCACTCCCCATCATAACAATGGAATCAGATTGATGTTTTCCTGTAGTTCCATCAGAGCAGGGATGGGCAACTCAAGTCCTCGGGGGCCAGAGTGGTGTCACACTTTTTCCACATCCCTATCAAACACAGCTGATTAAACTAATTGCATTCTAAACTTAAGATGATGATTACAGTAGTTGATTATTGGAGTCAGGTTTGTTAGCTGTGGCTGGGGCAAAAGTGTGACACCAATCAGGCCCCTGAGATCTGGAGTTGCCCATCCTTACAGCAGCGGGACACTGTCTGTATTGTCTCGGTGGTGGCCATTTTGGTTAGAATAATGAGAAACATGTAATGCTGGGTAAATATGATTAGCACACACCTGTGTGTAATTAACCATGGTTTTACTGCAGGTGGGGCCATTGTGTCTTGGGAGGAGCACGTGCAGATGGCTTTGTTTTCTTTTCTTATTTATGATTTGTTATTTCAATCATTCTATCTCTCTGTCTCTCTCGATCTCTCTGTCTCTTTCTTTCTCTTTTTCTCCCTGTGTGTGTCTCTTTTTCTCTATTTATGTCTCTTTCTCTTCCTCCTCTTTCCTTGTGGGAGTGTACAGTGTAAGCCTCACCTGTGTTAAGAGGCTAGTGTAGAGCAACTACACAAGGTCATAACAGAAATGTGCCATGAGAGACACAATTGCATTAAGGTTATGTTTAATCAATTTCCCATTTCAATGTTGATGTCCTGTCAGAAAGGGGAGATTGCCTGGATTACACAAGTCATGTCTCCAGGAAAGTGTTTGATGAAAAGAGATTTCAGAGAGATTCAAGTCATGTCTCCAGGAAAGTGTTTGATGAAAAGAGATTTCAGAGAGATTTGTGTGATGTTTAATTTCAGTAGACAAACAATCCCTGACATTTGGGCCGTTCTGGTAGCTAAATGGCAGTCATAGCAGTCAGGGCAGGACAAGTCAATCCTAGGAGTTCGTCCCAAATGGCACCCTATTCCCTATATAGTGTACTATTTTAGACCAGGTCCCATAGAGAATAGGGTGCCATTTGGGACATCACTTAGAAGTGACGTTGGCTTCAGCACATTAAAGGGAGAGATGAAAGGGTGGACGTCGGGACCTCAGCTGGGTTTGATCCTAGTCTTTGTGTGGCTGTTTGTGACACTCATCTAAAGGGTTGTCGGATGGAGGGATTACACCTTCATGGCTTTTCTTTTATCTACCATGGATTCTAATGGGCCAATTTGCAAAGCATTATCGTGACAACCAAAGACACATTTTAGTCATTTAGCAGACACTCTTATCCAGAGCAACTTACACTTAGTTAGTGCATACATGTTCATACTTTTTAAATATGTTTTTATTCATACTGGTCCCACATGGTAATCAAACCCATAACCCTGGCGTTGCAAGCGCCATGCTCTACCAACTGATCTACACAGGACACACACATCCACTGTTCAATGTCCTTCTATCACAACCTGGAAATGACCTCCTCTCTGCACTCTGGAGTCAACTCTTTATCTAAACTGATACAGCCAGTCAACATGCTGTGTCCCCTCGGGGAACTCCCCCACTCTGGCCACCCAACCCCCATATGCCCCAAAGCACCATTATAACAGTGTTTCACAGCGCTAATTACAACAAGTCCAATCACCTTGTCATAAACACTGCTCCTCTCTCTCCCAGGCACAGAGGCATATGATGGAAGGTGCCACTGCTGCTCTGCGTGGGTGGTGTGGGGGACGGCTACAGAGGGGCGAGGGGGCTCTGTTGTCAAAGATGGGGGACTATTTTTAGCTTTTTAAAAGGGTCTGTGTTTGTTTGGGGTGGTGTGTGCGTGCGTGTGTGTGTGTGCTGTGATTCCGTGGTAAGAGTGAGAGAGCGAGAGAGGGGGAGGGAAAGAGAAGGAGTGGGCAGGAGAGTTGCCTGCAGCAGGGATCAGGCTTTCAGCAGCTGGCCAATCTGCTGTCTCCTTGTGAAGACAATGGACATGTACACAGGGCTGCCCCTAGCCTTTTGGGGGCCCTAGGCAAAACATTTTAGTGTCCCCCCTCTGGGCGGCAGAGAGAAACATTTTAAGTTTTAAAGTTAATTTCCTGCAATTCTACACATTTTTCCATGGGGCGTAGAGAAAATGTTGCAGTTTTAAAGCATGTTTTCTGAAATTTTACACGTTTTGAGATACAGTATATTTTTTTCATTTTATGGCTAATTTCATGCAATTCTAATCGTTTTGTCATGGGGCGGAGATAATTTGATTCCCGTTTTAAAGCTATTTTGGAGGGATGAAGTGATGGACAGGTGAAAGACTGTCAGGTCTTGCCTCAATGATTTTGTATTGTCTGGATAACAGATTTTCAATATGTGTATTTGTATATATCTGTCAGGCCTATGTGTATAGTGTACTGGTAAATACAGCATTGGAAAAGATAGTGTGTGCAATACCGTATGTGCATGTTAACACCTCTGAGTAATCCATATGCAAATAATCACATTTCCAGTAGGGATGGGCACGATTAATCAAATACCCGGATATCCGAAAGGACGTTAGTATTTTATTACTTTAGTGAGTGTTCATGTTTAGAAGAAGAAAAAAAATACAATGAAAAAGCTTTGTCTAAATGAACCTACATTTTTATACCCTGACAAGGATACACCACCATTAATTTAATAAAACAACAAACTTTTGAACGTAGTTTGTATAATTGCATTGAGCTTCTGCTGCACATTTAGCCCTACAGGCTGACCTGACATCAGTATGTTATTTTCCCCACTTCAAATAGGAATTACAGGTGCTCACCTAGTGGAGTTCCCACAACACCTTACACAGATCAATGCAAAATACTCACCAGAAAACCTTTTTGTATCAGAATCAGTTCTATCATGGTGAAAATTAGACTTATTTTTCACAGTTGCTGTTAGCCAAACTACCTGAGAAAAGCAAGCAGCCTATCAAATCAAAAAAACATTTTTTTGGTCAAGAGCAAGAGCAAGAGCAAATTATATTATTTGAATAGTAACATATTTTCTAATGCCTATCCCTAACCTCCAGTTTGATGTATAGATGCGTCAGGACGTAAAGGAGAGGGCAGAAGCGGCGTATTCCTGCGTTTGTCGTTATTTCCGTGGGTTTTTGAAGAGTGGAGCTGTCTCATGTCAATAGGGATTTCAAGGGTCTGCATTTCCTGTCCTCCTTGGTTTTTTCCCTCCTATCCTCCATCTTTCACCAATTTGTTTCGTTGGCTTCCACTGTCAGAAAATGAACGAGGGAGTGCACAAGCGGTTGTCATGGGAACCCATTAATGTCTGCGTTGGAGGTGGGGGGTAATGGACAACACATCAATCCCCCCAATCTCTGAATCGAACGTTCGGTGTAGTGTGGGAAATTAAATACTCATTCTTATACGTCTCCCTCCTCTCTTTCTCTCTCCCTTCCCTCTCTCTCTTTCTCTTTCTTTCTCGCTCTCTCTCCTTTCCTATGTAGATTGGCTTTTATCTCCCCCACTTCTCCCTCTCTCTTTTGTCACCCTGCATATATCCCTGTGCCTTTGCTAGATCTCTCTCTCTCTCTCTCTCTCTCTCTCTCTCTTCTTAGAGGTTCTTTACACTTACTGGACTTTCCACAAAAATACCCTTGCCTACACATATACTGCAATGTAAACTTCCAAACTTGTCACTTCTCGACCGCACGGCACACGCCCGACAATTGCGCTGAGCCAACACTCCTTACAGTAAAAACTGGATCTCAAACTTGGGTTGACCTGAACACCATTGATTGGTCTGTGAATTAGACTAAAAACAAAGTGGCAAGTGTATTGTTGTCATCGCCATTCACATTTCCTGCAGCTCTGCTACAGCAGTCTGGGGAGTGTCATGCAAATATACTATTCTACATCACTTCCCACTTTGGAGTGCAGAAAGAATGCAGATCTAATTTAATTTAGAAAGCACGTCCTCCGCTACTGCAATAATTGATGTTACAACTAGAATAGCATCGATTGGTTTTTAATTTACAGTTATTTAGCAGACACTCTTATCCAGAGCAACTTTGCCGTATTGAATGGTATAGTAATATGATAAAGCCATATTGTGTGATGGCCATTCCATTTACACCGTTCCAGACATTAGAATGAGCTGTCCTCCCCTCAGCAGCCTCCACTGTTGTACACTATTACTCTCCTTTATAAACTAGTCAGCATATGGAATGCTGTGCTGTTGAGTCTAGTCAATTAGCTGAGTTGATGGTGAAGTCGCTGTGCTGTCAGGCACCATAGTTGAGTAGAGAAGAACAGAGCCACAGTCACGCTGTGAGAGAGACACTTGGTCCACTATGGGCAATTATCTGTCTCCCCTCACACACACACACACAACCTGGTTATGCAATAGTTGGGATGTTTGTCTTTGTTACCCAAGTGCCACTAAAGCCATGGTGATGGGAGAGACAGAGCGTGCTCACTAGAGCATCCTCCGTTTTCATGCTAAGGGCCCCTCGCCTCCAGAGATTTGTGTGCGTGCGCGCGCGCATGTGCGCAAAGATGTAGGATCTTAATTTGATCATCCTGTTACAGGAGAAACTTTTAAATGTGTAGTGTGTTTGAGGCTTAAAAGGGCTTCAGTTTGTAATTTCCACTTGACTTGATTTTCCTTTACACATTTTATATATCAATTCCTAAAAATAAATCCATTAATTATAATCCACATAATATTTCACAATTCCTGTTGCTGCAGGATTATTATCCTGCTCTAGCAAACTGTCTGAAATTAAGATCCTACATCTGTATGTGAGTGTGGATGAAACTCCTGCACCACCCCCACACACAAATAACAAAGCAATCAGATGTCCAGCAAATCCACATTAGTGTTGCAATGATGTCTGTTCCTATCCTAACATCCATTGTTGAGCCCATTACACAAGTTAATCTTTCCAAGCCCTGGACTGTAGGGTTGTGTAACAATATCCAGTTAGGCCCAGGAAGGATAACACCTGATTTACACTAAAGGGCCAAGCCAAGCTGTACTGGACTTAAGTTTGCAGGCATGATGGCCAAGACAGACCCTTACAAAAGAACAGATGGTTTTTCAACAAACTCTTGTAATCAAATGTGAATAATTTTTTCCCCCCCACATGTGCATTTTTCCACCACATGTTTATTTTTCACAACTTCCTGCTACATCTGGTCTCCCATCCAGGAACTATCCTGCTTAGCTTTAGAGGCAAACAAGCTGTGCAATGTAGGGTGCTATGTAGCTGGAACTAATATGCCAAAACTTGCAACAGGGGGAAAAAAAGGCAGCAAAAGAAAATGCCAGGGTAATATAACCAAAGATTGTGAAATTTGCAGGAAAGAGGGAGGTGGTTCTATTTAATCACATTATCACAAAAACATTTAACTGAAAACAATATTTTTTATCAACAGTAAAAAACTCTGAAACGTTTTACTGTATATTGTAAATGATAGTGCATTGTGGGAAAATTGCTGTATTTTGAATGGCTCTGTCATTCCACTCCACAGAATACAGTACCGTACCGTATCTTTAGAGCGCTAAAAACGTTTTGACCACTAGTGGGTGGATGGTATTGTTGTTGCTGGCTCATTAATATATTTTGAGGCATGCCTTGTAAGAGGCTATATTTGTTGCACCCGTGAGTGAGAATGCTGTACCAATTTAACTCCTATGTGGTTATAGAGCCCCATTAACTTAAACTGTGTAGGGAACAGTGGCAGGAAGTCTTAAACCTTAAATGGTTTAGCATTTTGCCATGTCTTTTTGGTCTGTTTTGCCCTGTATTTGCTGCCAGTTTGGACCCCTTTGTTAAGTCTTCTAGAAGTGCAAGTGATATAAAACACAAAATATTAATTAATATGCTGCGATGTGTAAACACTAAAGCAGCAAACATGATTGCACCAGTCCCTTGTAATTGTAGTAAAATACTGTGAAATACCAAGCCCTCCCCTCAATGAATTTCATTCATTCATTCATTCATTCCGATTACGCTAGCATTTACTTTTTTACAGTATACATGTCAGGCTCTGGCCATAGAGAAGCTTTGCTTCTCTATATTTCTATGGTCAGAGTCTGGCAGATCTATTATTTCTATGTCTGTGTGGTGTTGTGTGTGTGGGATCCCTAATTAGAGGCAGCTGCTATGCATTACCTCTAATTAGGGATCTTACTTATATGTCTGTGTTCCACTCCGTTGGCGTGGTTCATTGTTGTATATTGTCTCGTGTCGTGCTACGTGTGTTGTCTTTATTATTATCATTTGTTATTTTGTATAGTTCGTTAGTTCAGTTCAATAAACATGTCGAACTATCGATACGCTGCGCCTTGGTCTCTCTACACACCCGAACGTGACAGAATGAACCACCACCCGACCAAGCAGCGTAAAACTGGAGCTAAGGAGGAGAAAGGAAGACAGCGGCGTTATGGAGGTAAAGGAGCCCGTAGTCAACCCCAGGAAAATTTCGGGGGGGGGCTATGGGGGTGGTCTGGCAAGGAAGAGGACGCGCCAGTACCACTATCCATTTGGGATTCGCTGATGCCGAAATACAAGTGGGGGGCGCAAAGCAAGAGGGAAGAGAAGGAGTTAGAGGCATATTATGGAGGCATATTAGAAGAGATGAGGGAAAAGGAGGAATATTTGGAGAAACATTTTGGAGAAGTTCTGGAGGAAATGTGGGAGATAGCAGAGGAGGTTGAAGAGGAAATGTCGGAGTGGAATAATCCATGTCCAGTCGCCTACTCCACTCCCATGAAAGAGCAGTCCGCTTTACCGGTGCCCAGTCGGGGTCCGGCCGTCTGCTCTGCTCCAGTGCCAGAGCAGTCCGCTCCACCGGTGCCCAGTCTGGGTCCGGCCGTCTGCTACACTCCAGTGCGCCTCTCCAGTCCGGTACGTAATGTGCCTGCTCCTCGCACTCGCCCTGAGGTGCGTGTCACCAGTCCGGTGCCATCAGTGCCGACTCCATGCACCAGGCCTCCAGTGCGCCTCTCCAGTACGGTACGTCATGTGCCTGCTCCTCGCACTAGCCCTGAGGTGCGTGTTATTAGTCCTGTGCCACATGTGCCGACTCCACGCACCAGGCTTCCAGTGCGCGTCTCCAGTCAGGTACGTCCTGTGCCTGTTCCCCGCACTAGCCCTGAGGTGCGTGTTATTAGTCCTGTGCCACATGTGCCGACTCCACGCACCAGGCTTCCAGTGCGCGTCTCCAGTCAGGTACGTCCTGTGCCTGTTCCCCGCACTAGCCCTGAGGTGCGTGTTATTAGTCCTGTGCCACATGTGCCGACTCCACGCACCAGGCTTCCAGTGCGCGTCTCCAGTCAGGTACGTCCTGTGCCTGTTCCCCGCACTAGCCCTGAGGTGCGTGTTATTAGTCCTGTGCCACATGTGCCGACTCCACGCATCAGGCTTCCAGTGCGCGTCTCTAGTCCGGTACGTCCCGTGCCGACTCCCCGCACTCGACCTCCAGTGCGTGTGCCCAGCCAGGTTCCTCCAGTGCCAGCTCCACGCACCAGGCCTCCAGTGCGCTTCTCCAGTCCGGTACGTCCCGTGCCGACTCCCCGCACTCTACCTCCAGTGCGTGTGCCCAGCCAGGTTCCTCCAGTACCGGCTCCACGCACCAAGCCTCCAGTGCGCTTCTCCAGTCCGGTACGTCCCGTGCCGACTCCCCGCACTCGACCTCCAGTGCGTGTGCCCAGCCAGGTTCCTCCAGTACCGGCTCCACGCACCAAGCCTCCAGTGCGCCTCTCCAGTCTGGTACGTCCCGTGCCGACTCCCCGCACTCGACCTTCAGTGCGTGTGCCCAGCCAGGTACCTCCAGTGCCGGCTACACGCACCAGACCGTCGGTGCGCCTCATCAGCCCGGAGACTCCCGTGATGGTCGACAACCCGGAGCCTCCCGTGATGGTCGACAGCCCGGAGCCTCCCGTGATGCTCGACAGCCCGGAAACTCCCGTGACGCTCGACAGCCCGGAAACTCCCGTGACGCTCGACAGCCCGGAACCTCCCGTGACGCTCGACAGCCCGGAACCTCCCGTGACGCTCGACAGCCCGGAACCTCCCGTGACGCTCGACAGCCCGGAGCCTCCCGTGACGCTCGACAGCCCGGAGCCTCCCGTGATGATCGACAGCCCGGAGCCTCCCGTGACGCTCGACAGCCCGGAGCCTTCCGTGATGATTATATGGCCGGAGTCGCCTGCCACACCGGTGCTCAATCCTGGCCCGGTTATTTGCCCCGCTCCATGGCCTGAACTTATTTCCCCACCATTGTTGTTTCCAGGACCGGTGGGTTGCCCCTTTATATGGCCGGAGTCGCCTGCCACACCGGTGCCCAGTTCTAGCCCGGTTATTTGCCCCGCTCCATGGCCTGAGCCTTTTGCCCCACCATGGTCATTTCCTGGACTAGTGGGTTGCCCCTTTAAATGGCCTGAGTTGCCTGCCACACCGGTGCTCAGTCCTGGCCCGGTTATTTGCCCCGCTCCATGGCCTGAGATTTTTTCCCCACCATTGTTGTTACCAGGACCGGTGGGTTGCCCCTTTATATGGCCGGAGTCGCCTGCCACACCGGTGCCCAGTCCTGGCCCGGTTATTTGCCCCGCTCCATGGCCTGAGCCTTTTGCCCCACCATGGTCATTTCCAGGACCGGTGGGTTGCCCCTTTAAATGGCCTGAATCGCCAGCCACACTGGGGCCCAGTCCGGGCCCAGTAGAAGTAAGGAGGAGGACATCCACTTCGCCAGGGCCGGAACCGCCACCGGCGAGGGTTTATGGTTGATGTTTTTCCCTCCCTGACCCTTCCCTCATGTTTATGTGTTTGTTTTTCTTGCGGTCGGGAGTCCGCGCCTTTGGGGGGGGGGGTACTGTCAGGCTCTGGCCATAGAGAAGCTTTGCTTCTCTATATTTCTATGGTCAGAGTCTGGCAGATCTATTATTTCTACGTCTGTGTGGTGTTGTGTGTGTGGGATCCCTAATTAGAGGCAGCTGCTATGCATTACCTCTAATTAGGGATCTTACTTATATGTCTGTGTTCCACTCCGTTGGCGTGGTTCATTGTTGTATATTGTCTCGTGTCGTGCTACGTGTGTTGTCTTTATTATTATCATTTGTTATTTTGTATAGTTCGCTAGTTCAGTTCAATAAACATGTCGAACTATCGATACGCTGCGCCTTGGTCTCTCTACACACCCGAACGTGACAATACAGTATTGTACTGTGTGTCATTAGACAATATTTGCTTTTATACTGTACTTATATTACAGTAAGTGTACACTGCCTGTTCAACCCGCTATCATCCAGAAGGCGAGGTCAGTACAGGTGCATCAAAGCTGGGACCGAGAGACTGAAAAACAGCTTCTATCTCAAGGCCATCAGACTGCTAAACAGCCATCACTAGCACATTAGAAATCACTAAAATCACTGGCCACTTTAAGAAATGGAACACTAGCCACTTTAATAATGTTTTCGTATCTTGCATTACTCATCTCATATGTATAAACTGTATTCTATACTATTCTATGGTATCTTAGTTACTTTAATTATGTTTACATATCTTGCATCACTCATCTCATATGTATATACTGTATTCTATACTATGCTACTGTATCTTAGTCCAATGCCGCTCTGACATCGCTCGTCCATATATGTATATATTCTTAATTCATTCCTTACTTAGATGTATGTGTATTTGGGTATATGTTGTGGAACTGTTAGATATTACTTGCTAGATATTACTGCACTGTCAGAGCTAGAAGCACAAGCATTTCGCTACACCCGCAATAACATCTGCTAAACACGTGTATGTGACCAATAAAATTGATTTGATTTGATTATATAAAATACAGAATTTTACTTGCCACCAAGTTGCCTTTAAGCTACTGTCAAATTCAAGGTAACCCCTTTAAAGTATACAGAAACCTAATTTCAAACCCTATCTCCCTAACGTTGTCCCAGTATTGCCTCAGTGTTTTGCTGAGGTTGAGTCAGTGCTGCATTGTTTGTGAGTGGCCTTGTGTTCTGAATGACACATGGCTGTTGCACAGAGAGGCCCGGACGATTACATCAACTTGGCAGAGTGGGTGGAATTTTGTCTGGTTTTGTTTGGTCGGCGTGAGATTGCAGAGCAAAGCAGCAAGGCTGTGTCCCAAATGGCACCCTACACTCTTAGAAAAAAGGGTTCCAAAAGGGTTCTTCAACTGTCCCCATAGGAGAACCCTTTTTGGTTCCAGGTAGAACCCTTTTGAGTTCCATGTAGAACCCTCTGAAACCAAAAAGGTTCTACCTGGAACCAAAAGGCGTTCTTCAAAGGGTTCTCCTATGGGGACAGCCAAATAACACACATATGGAATTAAGTGCCATTTGGGACGCACAGATGTAGCCTGCTCTGCGTCCCTGTTACAGCTGGCCTGTCGAAACCAATGGTCGAAACAAAACAAAAAAGTGTCCCAAAGTTTGTTGATACGTGGCAGGGATCAATAGTTCCGTTATCTCTCCATTGATTCTACCTTGAATTTTAGCATCATTAAAACTAAATTGCATGACGTGGTCAGCAAACACAAAATGGGGGTTGAGGATTGGATTGGATGCATCTCTTCATGCTGTACCGGTGTTGTGAGGAAAATCTCCCCCCTGCCAGAACACTCAATTCTTCATTGCTGCGACTTGCTTGCTAGTTGAGATTTCTGCTCTTCACTCTGTTGTCGGTTTAGCCTACATTTCACTGATCTTAGTAGCAGAAAGCATTTTTAAGCATTTTTTATTTGTGTCCTTCAGTAGCGGTTCTAACTTGTATGGCGCCCTGGGCAAACCCCCCGCCACCCCGTCCCACCAGGGCCCGCTCCCGCCCGCACCCGGGGGCACCCCGTGCGGCCCCTGGTAAGATGCCACCCTGGGCGGCTGTCCATGTCGCCTGTACCTAAATCCGCTACTACAAGTGCACTTTCAAAAAATACTAGTCGAATAAGACATGGGAGAGATGAATTTAGGCAAAGAGATTTATTTATAGACTAATACACTTGAAACAAATAGCCTATTGAAGACGTGAAGGGGGGAGAATTCTGGCAGGGGGAGATTTTCGGCCCAACACCGCTTTACATTCAATCTAGTTACTCTGCTCTCCAGCTGGCTTTTTCCACTGAGGAAATTGGTTCTGGATGTTGTGTGTGTGTGTCCACTGTGTCAAATGCTCTATACTGTCCTGTGGTAGCAGGGTCTTGTTTGTTTTAAGCTTGATTTAATAAAACACAGCAGAGTGGACTGTAGATAGCCCAGCCAGCACAGTGCGGAGAAAGTCGCCAGTTTCCATGGAAACGCCTTGACGAGATAAGCTTGTACTGCAGCACGTCTGTCTGTGTGTGTGTGTGCGTGCGTGTGTGTTTGTGTCTCTCTGGACTCTGGAAGGAATGAGGATTTATTAGGATTTAACTCAGTGTACAGTGAAGCCCAGGTGACCAAGGGGAGGGGCTGGCTATCATTAGCAACGCTGCTCCTGTTCTCTCTTTATTGTCTCATCTCAGTTTACTATCTTCCTCTCTTCAGCTTTCTCTTTCTTTCTCTGTCTCTATCTTTGTCTTCTCTCTCCCCCTCTCCACCCCTTCCTCTCTGTTTACGTAGTTTAAATGCGTCAACTGTAGCTCCACACCCATATCAGTGTCACTGTGGGGATAAACATCTCCATGGCGATGATAAACTGGGTAAAGCGGCAGGGGTGACGGGGGCGACGGGCGAGTTGGGTAAGGGGGATGGCAGGGGAGAAGGGTTGTATAATACCTTGGCCAATGCGCTGCTGCTTGTCTTTGGGGATCTAGGGCCTAGGCCAGGTTACTGGTAAAGCACTTTGTTCATTTTATTTGTTGATTGATTGATACTAATTCTTGTCAATATATTTGTTTCCCTCTATTTCCAGAACTCTCTGAAGAAGAGAGGAGCACGGCCAAACAACAAGCCAGAGAAGAAGCTGTCCCCCCAGGTAACCCAGACATTTTTTTCTACATTGAACAGCAAGAAGGACAATCTTCTAGAGACTTCCCAATGAATCAAACAATAAAATAAACTGCAGCCGCAGCATTTTTTGTCTCAAGATTTTCATCTTACCCCAGCTCTTGAACCCAAAGTCAATGCTAAAGTATTACAGTTAAACTGATTGTCCTCACTTTCGTGACTTTGGAAGGAGATCATTCACTTCCAAGATAGCACAGTTTAGTAGTTTGACAATAGCAGATCAAGCTTTTGTGCACATTCATCTCTCTCTCTCCAAACAGGTTGTGGTGGTACACAATGTGTTGGGTGGGTAATGTGTTGTTTTTAGTATAATGTGGATGTCTTATTAAAGTAAGACAAAAAGTCTATCTCTTTCATTCCTGTGGGGATGAGGTTAACGCTTAATATTATAATATTGGAGTGCCACATACTCTAAATAGGATTAAACCTCTCCAGACTGTGTTTAATGTTCTGGGAAATAGTCGATAACCAATAAATGACACAACACAACGTATTATTTAATGGGCCTGGATCATTTTGGGTCACTTGGTTAAATAATAAATGGAAGGGAATCTGAGTAATACCCTCTCCAAAATAAATGTGGGTTTAATATTCAAAATGGCTTCTGTCTGTTATAAATACACCAATGTCCCTAAGTGCCCCCAGCTACCACACATTTCATATCACTGTAGTACAGTGTGCATGACTTCCCAGTGTTGCATCCACCAATCCCACTTTTCCCCAACAAATCTATAACTTTGCATTGGCCTAACTATTTGCTGGGGTTACCATGAGGATGTCAGATGAGTTCAAGCTATTATGTTAATGGCAATTCACGTTTTGGTCTCATAATCTGTCACTCTCTCGTGATATGTGAGCCTGTGATATCTTGTCATTGTGTGTGTGTGTGTGTGTGTGTTAGTCAGTGTGTTGTCAGAGTTCCTAACAACCTCTCTCTGTGTCTCTCTGTGGCCAGCAGGAGGACAGTTCTGACCTCAAGTGCCAGCTCCACTTTGCCAAGGAGGAGTCAGCGCTCATGTGCAAGAAGCTGACCAAGATGGCCAAGGACAGCGAGGCAATGCGGGAGGAGCTGGCCAAGTACCGCTCGATGTACGGCGACGTGGACGCCTCGCTCACCATTGAGGAGGTCAACGACTCGCCCCACACACGCGAGGCCGAGGTCAGAGTTCACCTGAAACTGGTGGAGGAGGAGGCCAACCTACTGAGCCGGCGCATTGTGGAACTGGAGGTGGAGAACCGTGGCCTGCGGGCCGAGATGGATGATATGAAGGGCCAGGAGCTGCCACCAGGCTTGGGGGTCGGTGGCATGGGAGGCCATGGAGGAGGAGGTCTGGAGAACGTGATGGAGCTCCAAAGGCACCTGCAGTTTGTGGAGGAGGAGGCGGAGCTCCTGCGGCGCTCGCTGTTGGAGATGGAGGAGCAGAACAAGCTGCTGATGAACGAGATAAACCGCTACAAGTCAGAGCTGCCGCTGGCGTCGGACACAGACCAGGACGACTCCTCGACCATCTCTCTCCTGGAAGACGGTCATGGTGGAGGGGCTCTGATCAGCACAGAGGCCCCCCAGGAGGAGCTGCTGCAGGCCGCCAGGCTCCAGATTGGGGATCTGAGCGGCAAGGTGAAGAAGCTCCAGTATGAGAACCGTGTGTTGCTGTCCAACCTGCAGCGCTGCGACCTGGCCTCCTACCACAGCTCCTCCAGGCCCGCCCTAGAGACCGACGCAGAGGCAGGGGACTCAGCCGAGTGCCTCCCCAGCCAGGCTCGACGCGAGGGCCCCATCGGAGGGGAGAACGAGCCCCTGGAGGAGAGAGAGAAAAAGACGTCCACTGGGGTTCCTGTCCCCCTGGGGCTGAAGGACCACGAAGCCCTGCTAGTCATGAGGGACCAGGCCCGCCTCATCTCTACAGCCATCCAGCAGCTCACTGCCTCCGACTCCAACTACCCTTCCATCTCCCTCTACCGCAAGATCTCCTCCGGGGAGGCTGCAGAGCCATGTGTCCCAGAGAAGAGCCAGCAAGGCCAGCCCTCAGAGCTCCAGGACCTGCCCCTGGTGGAGGCTCTGACGGGGAGGCTGCAAGCGCTGCACACCCAGCTCCAGGCCTTTGTGGAGCGGGTGGAGAGCCTAGGCACCACCCCCTCAGGGAGGGCACAGGTGGAGGGGGCGTTCTCCCTGCCTCTACTGTCCGAGGCTGGGGACTCTGTGGTGGGTGCACCCTCTGCCTCTCACCCCTGCCCTCCAGACGACCAGGCGGGTGAGATCACTGCAGAGCAGAAGGTAAGAACAATCACCCTACTCCTCCTCTTCCCACCCCTCCTTTATTATCTATTGTGTTTCTTTCCTTTTCTTTTCTATTATCCTTTTTTGTAGAAAGTCTTATTATTTCTGTTCTGTTTGCTCTTTGAACCACGTTATGGCTTACTAATACTCCTTCTCCATCCCAGCTCACACTATAGTTTCTCCCTGGCACAGAATGCTTCCAGCACACATGACATGACACGCATGCTGCTTTGATGCCTTATAGCCTGTTATGGATGCTACATAGAGCTCAGGCCTCAAATGGAGCCACCGCTGTGCTGTATGACAACTGGGGTGATAAGGAAATCATAGAAACCATAAATCACCATCTATTTACACACCTCAAAAGGCATTTGTCATATCCATGTAAATGTGCTGTACTGTATATACGCGAGAGGAGCTATTAAGGTGTAGTTAAAGGGCATATTAGACTTCTTGAGTACCCTGTTATTCTGATAATGAAAGTTGTAAAAGCCAAGGACGTGGCTGTGTGGTTCCGAATGGAGGGGAATCGATAATGAAGACAGAAGCAAACAAAACAGTGTATCAACAGTGGTGGGTTTGCTCGTTGAGTAGTTGTACTGTATTACTTACTATATATAGCTCAGCACTCCAAGTGGAGTCATATAGTTATAGTATGACCTAGGCCTAATGTTTAAAATAGAACTTTAAGTCAGTCTAGTAAGGTTGGTTCTATGGTTATAGTTAAGCTACATTAGAGGCCTACTGAGTGCCAACCCCGTCCTCTCTCTCCCCCATCCCTCCATCTCTCCCCCCGTCCCTCCGTCTCTCCCCCATCCCTCCATCTCTCCCCCCCGTCCCTCCCTCTCTCCCCCCTCACACCTCTCTCTCAATCACACTGCATGGGCACCATGACCGCCGCTTTCTGCACTGTTTCCTTTTCCTCTTCTTCCTCTCTCCTCTCTCTCTCTCTCTCTCTCTCTTTTGATTATTGTAATCCCCTCTCCTTCACTTCCCCCCTCCTCCCCCAACCCTCCAGCCGTCGCTCGTACTTCTCATCATTGTTTTGGTTCTGTTCTCCACTCTGTCCTACGCCACTCTGAAAAAGCTGTTTTTCCTTTACATACTTTTCTTTGTCCTGTGAGGTTAATTTTTTTATTTGGAACGTGTCTTACGGATCGTCCATTTTTGTTCTATTGTTTTTCTCTCTTTTTTATGTGGTCTTGTTTTGTTTTCGATTCACTAACCGACCAACCCCCCCCTACCACCCGTCAATATGTCTCCCCTCATCCTCTTCCTTTCCTTCCTCCTCTGTTCCTCTTCCCCTCTTTTTATTATTTTGTTTTATTTTTTTCATTAACTTGCCCATGCATGCAGCAGCCCAACTGTAGGGACCAATCAGAGCGCGATGTGAAAGGTCAGAAGGAGGAGGGTGACAGCCGCACTGACCGCAACCAGAAACAGGAAACACAGGAGACGGACACAGCTCTGGTAGGTTGCTGCTACAGCACAGTCAAAATACACACCCACAAAATCAAATCAAATCCAATTGTATTTGTCACATGCTTCGTAAACAACAGGTGTAGACTAACAGTTAAATGCTTACTTAAGGGTCCTTTTCCAACAATGCAGAGTTAAAGATAAAGATACAAAAAAATGGAAATAGTGACACGAGGAATAAAAACCCACTGAATAACGAATAACAATAAGTAAAAAGAACATGGCTATATACAGGGAGAACATGCAGGGGTACGAGGTAATTGAGTTAGCTATGTACATATACAGTAGGTAGGGGTAAAGTGACTAAGCAACAAGGTAGATAATAGACAGTAGCAGCAGCATATGTGGGGAGTGTGAAAGAGTGTGTGTGTGTGTGTGTGTGTGTGTGTGTGTGTGTGTGTGTGTGTGTGTGTGTGTGTGTGTGTGTGTGTGTGTGTGTGTGTGTGTGTGTGTGTGTGTGTGTGTGTGTGTGTGTGTGTGTGTGTGTGTGTGTGTGTGTGTGTGTGTGTTGAGTTTGTGTGAGTACGCATGTGTGAGCGTGTTATGTGTGTGTGGGTGTATGTAGTGTGTTGGGGTGTCAGTGTATGTGTGTGGGTAGAGCCAGAGCAAGAGAGGTAGTGCAAAAAAGTCAATGCAGGTAGTCCAGGTAGCCATTTGATTGGCTATTTAGCAGTCATCTTTAACATTTCAGGGTCCTGTTGGTTCCAGACTTGGTGCACTGGCACCGCTTGCCTTGCGGTAGCAGAGAGAAGATTCTATGACTTGGGTGGCTGGAGTCTTTGACAATTCTTTGGCCCTTCCTGTCTGGTATAGAGGTCCTAGATGGCAGGGAGCTTGGCTGGGCCGTACTGACCGCCCTCTGTAGCGCCTTGCGGTGGAGTTCCCTTCATTTGCCATACCAAACGGTGATGTCAGTGAAGACACTTGCCAGCTGGTCAGCACATGCTTTGAGTATGTGAATGTTAACCTGTTTAAAGGTCTTACTCACATCGGCTACGGAGCACGAAATCACACAGTTGTCTGGAACAGATGGTGCTCTCATGCATGGTTCAGTGTTGCTTACCTCGAAGCGAGCATAGAAGGCATTTAGCTTTTCTGGTAGGCTTGCGTTGCTGGGCAGCTCATGGCTGGGCTTCCCTTTGTAATCTGTGGTAGTTTGCAAGCCCTGCTACATCCATCTAGCATCAGAGCCGGCTTATTATAATTTGACCTTAGTCCTGTGACCTTAGTCGGACTCACACACACACTGTGCACTCCTTGATGGCCCAAACATGCTGTTTAGACTGTCTTTAGGCTTGCTTCCCTCGTTCTTTCATGTGGGTGAATCAGGCTGGAATCAGGCTGCTGCTGTAAGCACAATGACATCAACTCTTGAAGTGAGAAGAGGACGTGTCTGCTGATCAGTGTTTTGCCTTTCTATACCAGGTCTCCTTGGAAACCTGGGCTGTGAGGGGGAATCAGCAGAAGCGATGAATAGAGCAGAGAGAAACACAGCCCGCTCTCCTGTTACAGGATATTACAATGTTGGTTTTATAATGTGGACTGTATTGTAATTAGTTAGTCATCTGAACACACCACACACTTTATATACTGAGAGAACTAGAAAACTTCATTGTTGCTGTCAGTAGGCTGGTTATTAAAGGTGCAATAAGGAGGGAAGGACAGGGGACAGGACTGGCAGGCAGTCACACCTTGGCACCGCGCCAGTCCATGATGTTATCACACAGACTGCCTGAATGCTCTGGCTGTCTGTAGAGACGGGGTCGTCGATAGAAGCATGACAGGGCTAATGTATGGACATGGATGTGTGAGTGTTGGTGGGAACCTGGGGTCCATCAGGGTGACTGTTCTATTCATTAGGGAACATGGTTTCAAAACGTTGTGCAATGGAAAATTCAAATGAGCATTTCTTATTGGACAAGTTCAAGTAGTCCCTCCCCGTTTCAGTCAGTTTTCTTCTGTTTGGTGCCTAATGAATATGGCCCTGGTCTCTCCCCACTGAGTGGTGCCTCTCGTGTTCATTCTCTCCCCCCAACCTTTTCAGAGTAACTCAGTAATGTACTGTATGATAATCTGCTACTCCATTTCTTTCAGAGTAACCCAGTAATGTACTGTATGATAACCTGTTACTCCATTTCTTAGAGTAACCCAGTAATGTACTGTATGATAATCTGTTTCTCCATTTCTTAGAGTAACTCAGTATTGTACTGTATGATAATCTGTTACTCCATTTCTTAGAGTATCTCAGTAATGTACTGTATGATAATATGTTACTCCATTCCTTAGCCAGAATGTTAGAAACAAGGTACTATATCCTCCTCAGAAAGTTACTTAAAGGAAATGATGTTGCCATGAGCAGCACCGGATGTATTGAGATTAGCGAGGTGCAACACTTCGCTCTCACAAAGTGTCTAGGCATAGCCAAGCAGCGGAGAAGATGAGACTCGCCCTTTAACTCTCTTATTTTGTTTCGGAAATGATGCTTTTTAAACTTTCTGCGTCAATGTCATATCGCTGAGTCTACCTTTAAAATGGGAGACTCTTCTGCAGGGGCAGTGGCGTGACTGACGTAAAGCTGTGAAGGGCATCGGAAACTGACAGCAGGTTATCCATTTATGTACATGGAGTCTGCGTCTGAGGCTTGCCTGGGACAGCAGGTTATCCATTTATGTACATGGAGTCTGCGTCTGAGGCTTGCCTGGGACAGCAGGTTATCCATTTATGTACATGGAGTCTGCGTCTGAGGCTTGCCTGGGACAGCAGGTTATCCATTTATGTACATGGAGTCTGCATCTGAGGCTAACCTGGGACAGCAGGTTATCCATTTATGTACATGGAGTCTGCGTCTGAGGCTTGCCTGGGACAGCAGGTTATCCATTTATGTACATGGAGTCTGCGTCTGAGGCTTGCCTGGGACAGCAGGTTATCCATTTATGTACATGGAGTCTGCGTCTGAGGCTTGCCTGGGACATGTAAGCCCTTTATTCCCCTTTTATTCAATACAAATATGCATTGAACTGTTAGGAAATTGAAAGTTCTACCAGCTGAAACTGAGCTCCCCTCACTCTTGCTCCTCAATCCCTTTGGTGAGAAATTGAAGGTGTCAGAAGTCACTTACAGAGGCTGCAGAGGAGAAGGAGGGAGAGATATACAGAAGCTGGTTATGGTGTAACTGATATTGTCACGCCTGCTCCCGCTCTCCCTCGGGGCTCGGCAGGCTCCCATCCCACGTCACGCTTCAGCCATCTCGTCGGGCTCCTACGCCTCAGCCGGCCCATGGGATTTTTTGTTTTGTTGGTGACGTCGGGTCTGCGTTCTGCCCGCCGATGGAACCGGGGGTGCCTCAGCTGGCTCGTCGGGCTTCCACGGCCTAGCTGGCTCGAGTGGTTTCCTGGCCTCGGTTGGCTCGGCAGGTTTCCATCACACGTCATTCTTCAGCTGGCACATCGGGCTTCTACGCCTCAGCGGGATCGTCAGGCTCGCCCAGGTGGGACGCCGGGTGCCCTCCATAGAGAGGGGGGTGCTGTCACGCCTGCTCCCGCTCTCCCCCCCTGGCGCTCGAGGGCGCCAGGCTGTCCATCACTCCGCACTCCTGCCACCATCATTACGCACACCTGTCCACCTCGTCACGCACAGCAGCGCTCATTGGACTCACCTGGACTCCTTCACGTTTTGATTGCCTTCCCTATATCTGTCTGTTTCCTCTGTTTCATCCCCGTGTCCGCATTGATTGTCGTGTCGTGTTCATGTCCAGACTCTGTTCCTGTTCTGTTGCATGTCTGGTACTTATTATATGTTTAACTCCCTGTACCTGCTTCTAGTCTGCCAGCGTTGATCCTTACAGATATAAAAAAAAATCTGCTGTAAATCAATTATGTTACTCTGTGATTAATAGTGAGCTAGTGTCATAGCGCAATGGGGACTTACACCGACAGGAAGGTTTACTCACTCAGAATACACATTAAGGGTAGACAAATGGTGAGTGAATTGTACAACAAAAACCCAAAATGATTCCAGCAACGTCCGTCGAGCTTATATATGAAAATAAATCACATAGTATTTTCACTTATCTGTCAAAGCCCTCAGAGAATCGCAAGACAAGGCATAATGGTTGTCGTCTTTATACTTTAAGACACAGCAGCAACTAGTAGCCTAGCGCCATTTAAACACAGATATCCATGGCACATTATGCACACGGTGGATATTAAATAATGGAGTTTTCATTTTCAAACCTCACAAGCCTTTAGAGTATTAAAATGCCCTCAGGGTATTTCAGTCTTCCACATAATATCCCATCCCACCCTATCGAATTTTACATGCTTCGTCTAATTGGCAAGAAAATGACATTTCTTGGGCGCTGAGTGATAATGAAGAGATCGAGTGGTTGGTCTTGTGCCTGTCGTTATAAAGGAGGCCATTTGAGTTAGCAGTTAGTGGGTTACCGTAATGGTGAGGCGGAGGGTGAAGAAAAATAACATTAAGGGGAACAGTCGATGCCTCTCACTCCACAGCCAAATGAAGCATGTGATGGTATTTAAGATGAGGCGTGTTCGTTCCACCACAGGGCCGAGTGTGGGTGTGTAAGTGTACTGTATGCCTTTCACTGTGTGACAAAATGCGGGGATTGTTGTTCCCTGTTTGGAGGAGAGTTATGATCAATAAAGGAGGATGTTTTTCAGTTGGGAGGTGATGTGGTGTATTTTACTCTAGCTATAATGGTGTACTTCTCTCTCTCCCTCCTTCGCTCCCTCGCTTCCGCCCTCCCTCCCTCCCTCAGCAGATCAGTGAGCTGCAGGCCCTTCTGTCGGATGCGAGGGAGATGGCTCACGGGATGCAGGAGGAACTGACTCTGGAGAGACAGGCCCACAGAGACCACACCCACAGCAGTTCTCAGACAATCACACAGGTACACAACCATAGAAATACAGGTGTTCTATATCTATGAACACAACACTGACTATAGACAAACCCTGCTAAACCGTGCAGAGCATTGTTTCTGTAACGTCTTGTCAATGCTAATACAGAATATGTGCCCACTGGAGAACATTATGGCATTGCTACTATACTGTATGTTTAACAACAGTTTATTACATACATGCACACACTTAGCAAACAGCTAGAGCAAACTTCATTAACACCTGCTATGAAGCTAATCCCTTATAATAACAACACTGTAGCCCTCACTAACTGTCCTGTGTCCTGTGTCCTGTGTGTGTGTGTGTGTGTGTGTGTGTGTGTGTGTGTGTGTATGTGTGTGTGTGTGTGTGTGTGTATGTGTCTCCCTGTGTCTCCAGCTGCAGGAGGAGCACCAGAAGGCCCTGACGCGGAGGGACTTCCAGCTGCAGAGTCTGAGTCTGCAGACGCGGCTGCAACAGAAGTTCTGGAGCCAAGAGAGGAACCTGATGGTGCAGGAGTCCCATCAGCTCAAGCAGACCTTGCTGCTACTCAGCCTCAAGCTGCGCTGCTTCCTCAAACAGTGGCGTCTGGGACGCAAGCTGGACACGGAGGCCAAGGATGTCCTGGAGGTACGGGACTGGTTGACACCTTCTCCTTTTGAATCAGCCACTTAGCTGTGGCAGAATAGTTTGGTTGGTTGGTCGATTGGTTGGCTTGCTGGCTGCTTGGCTGGCTGGCTGACTGGCTGGCTGACTGACTAACTGTTTGACTGACTGACTGACTGAGTGGCTGACTGACTGACAGATAATGTGCTGTGTGTTTCCCTACAGGTGAACAGTCTGAAGGACCTGTACCTGCTGCTGGAGGAGGAGAGTCTGGCCGACCACCAGGGAGACAACAAGATGGCCGCTGCAGAGGAGCAACCCCTCAGCCCCAGCATCTCCAAGGAGCTCTGCATGCTGGAGAAGAGCTACAAACAGGTACAGGACACACAGGGTTAACACAGGAACAGCAGGAAATAAAGCAGGAAATATTTTAGACTAAATAAGGCATAGAGATCCTCGACAGATGGATAGTTAGCGATAATATAGAGTCATTATTCAGATCGTAATCATGTTAAATGTAAATATTATATTAATCTCTATGACGAGGTCATTCACTGATTCTCTATCCTGTCCGTTTCCAAGACGAGCGGCGTCAGCAGCACTCTGGCGGACCTGAAGGGAGCGCTCCAGGATCTGAGTGGAGAGCTGCGAGAGGAGCGCCAGGGCTCCCAGGAACTCACCCAGCAGTTTGCCCGCGCCAAGGCCACCTGGGAGGTGGAGAGGACAGAGCTCAAGAGCCTCATCACCCAGGTAAGGCCAGAACACCTACTGAAAGAAACTGGCATTAAAATATAATGACTAAAATGGAAATTTGACTGTACCCTCATAGGTACACTCAATGTGGCTGACATGGTATTGTGCTAGCTAGTCTATAGTTTTAAACCTACACTCTTAGAAAAAAAGGTGCTATCTAGAACTTTAAAGGTTTCGTCGGCTGTCCCCATAGGATAACCCTTTAAAAAACACTTTTGGGTTCCATGTAGAACCCTTTCTACAGAGGGTTATAAATGGAACCCAATGGGTTCTACCAGGAACCAAAAAGGGTTATCCTATGAGGACAGCCGTAGAACCGGAAACCTTTTTTTCTAAGAGTGTATAGCTAGTTGACCTAAATATAACTAAAAACCCTCAACCATCAGGTATTATTTGTCTAGTTTAGAGGCCAGGTTATTATGTAGCTTACAGACCATTATCTAGGCTTAGCATAAAGCTGCCCTTGGGGGTACAGTAATTAATCAGCCCTTTTAGCACCTCGGTGTCACACAAACTACTGGAGAGAGAAGACAAATAATAGGACCCTAGCCACCAGGGTTACGATATCTCCCTGCTTGGAGGTAGAGTCATTACTTTAGTGTAGATTCATGCCTGATCAGTCAGATATTCTATACCTACTTAAAAACATTTTTATTTTTTATTTATTTAACTAGGCAAGTCAGTTAAGAACAAATTCTTATTTACAATGACGGCCTACACCGGCCAAACCCGGACGACGCTGGGCCTATTGTGCGCCGCCCTATGGGACTCCCAATCATGGCCTACTTGGCCCCAATCGTTTCTCCTTTTGGCTGCCTGGATGTCTGGGGCTAAGTCATTGATTGTACGACCATTAAGTGAGTTTATCTAGTGGAACTATAGCTATCCATTCAGCATGCAGGAGAGCACACCATGAAGCTGTACACAGATCAAGTTACCCATTCATAAAGGATGACATGACCTGCCATTTGTTACAATCTACTCACTGAACAAATCTGCCGAGCTGTGTAGGATTATGTTATAGATCAGTATGAATCAGTCGCTGGGTATTCATTTCATCAGTAATACTCATAGTGACAAATGGCTTGAAACTGCTGATATCCTGAGGTGGTGGATTTGTCTGGTGTTCAGCCTGGCCGTCTGCTTTTCCCTCAGACCGCCGTTCACTGTGTGTGTGTGTGAATGAGGGTATCTGGCATTGAGAGATGAGTTTAATATCCAGACGACTGCCAGCCTGAGACGTTCTCATAACAGCAGCCTCTGCAATGACTTAAATTGACATGCTTTAAGACAGGCCACCGCAAGATAATATATAATATCAGACCAGGGGGGGAAACAGAAGGAGAAAAGAGAAAAGGAATTAAGAGGAGGAGAGATTAAGATTAATAACGAGAGAGAGAGAGAGAGAAAGTGGGGGAGAAATAAACAGATGAAGGGGGGTTGTGAGAGAAAGAGAGAGAGCGGTACAGTACAGTAGACAGTAGGAGAGTTTGAAGCTTTGGACCTGTCAGACTGTTCCCTCCCTCTGCGGTCCCTCCTCCAGGGGTCTGAAAGGGCACAGCTAAATGGTCGTCTGCACTGAGAGCAGCACTGTGCCATGGGGATCCCTGTCCTGGTGGCACCACCACAGCCACTCAACACCATAACTGGGTCCCAATTTACAACCATGGAGGAGTGGGCCGGGCAAGGTCTTTTCATTCTCCCCTCCCTCCTCACGAATCCCCCGTAGAGGCTTGTGTCTCTCTCTTCCATGGCAGTAGTAATGTGTTGTGTGTCCGGGATACAACTTGATACAACTAACTTCTTTTTCATTGATATTTCCTGATTAAATAAGGCCCTACATGGACTGTAGGAGCATGACCCAGGCTGTAGCCTTGGGTGAAGCCTACATTTCGCCTTGGGTTAATTAAAGTCCTGATTTGGGTTTTGTTTGTGTCTCACCAGAAGACCCAGATGCCAATGTAGTAATTCAGTTGGAACACTTTAAAATGGCGTCACCTGTGTGAATCATGGCCATAATCAAATCGTTGGCTCTCTTTCCCAAGTCTGGGATCATTTTTCATCTGAAAGGGCTGACAGGTGACTTTCCCCAAATGCAGTGTGGTGATTCTATTAGATCAGATTTACTGACTAACCTTTATGGCATAATTAGAGCATGATTCATTTAGCTTTTCTTCTTTTTTGAGAAACTCATTCGTCATCTGCTGCCCCACCCTGAGAGTCATGAACACACACACACACGCACACACACACACACAATTCTACAATGCCCCCTTCACTCTATAAACTATGCTGTTATTGTGCCCTTGTCTTGTGTAGACCTACTGGTCTGGTACCCAAGATCTGGATGTCACAGCTGGGGCCAATCTCTCCCTGATCTGTTCTGCCAACCACATCAGTATGATGGCATCCTGGCAACGTGGCATGGCACCAGCAGCTGTTGCACTGTGGAACCAGGCTTAGGGCCTAATTCCTACAGATGCCTACAGAAAACCCACTTAGGAAGTCTGTCTACAGTGGTTTTGGGGGGAATCTGGGGTGAATTGGGAGCGTTCAAAGCAAATGTCTTTCTCTGTGCTATAAACCTCCAGACAACTATTGTCACAGCCCCGCAACGCCTCACCAATAAAACTCATTAGGCATATTCATCATCAGATGAGATCAACGCTCCGTCGCCGTCGGAGACGAATGGCGTAGTCGTCCAATAGGCCGCCCAGACTCCTCCATTAGCACCATATAAGGCAGGAACCTGCAGTCGTCCCCACCGTAAAGATGGATGGGGCTCCCTCCACCGAAAGCTGTGAGTTCTAATAGGAGAAAAAAACGAGACAGACTCGTAAAAAACGTAAAGAGCAATCGCCTCCTTGAAGCGCTGCTTGATTCATTCTAATGGGGGGATTGGAGAGGAGGGAGTGGTGGAGAGAGGTGGAGAGAGGTGGAGAGAGGTGAATGAAGGGAGAAACGTAGCGGGGGTCTTCAGCTGTTGTCTCTTTAATTATGACTGATAGTCTCCAGATTCTCTCTGTTTTCTATTCTGCCTCAGAAACAAGGGATGACTTATTCAAATTGTCACACACACAAAGCATCTGCTGTTGTTCTTTATTTACAGGGCTTTCTCACTGCTTCGCTTCGTATCTGGTTTTATAGAGCGAGGAATACTAAAGAGCAAATAATGTCTGTTTAGATATTCACATTAGTGATGCACAGATCAGCTGTTTGTTCACATGCACCCAGCCGCAATTGCTGATTACTAATCCGCAACCACCCGTTAATATGTGATAAAGTGAAAATCTGAGGCTTGCACCCGCCCCTAACCCGCAAATATAGAAAATGTGCTTTACAATTCCTTTTTTAAAATTATTGAAAGATGGCGTTTTCCTTCAACATTTACTCACTTATTTAATGAATATTTATGCCAATTAAACAGTAGCTTCATGTCAAACAATAGCCTAAATTGACACCTTGCACATGCTTTTGTGAAAATAAAGATAGGAGAGGTTTTAAGCATGACAGATATTGGTCATGCTTTTATAAAATTGCACTGTACAATTGGGCTACTTTTCCCTTGAACAATTTATTGAACGATTATGTTTTTCTTGAGCATTTAGGCCTATTCATTGAAAAAGGCTTATTGAACAGTAGCCTATCGTTTTGCTGAACAAATGGACATCTTGTAGGCTAATTGCATGTGGTGGGCTAATAGCCTATACCGGCATATGAATTAAATAACATATTCAAATAAAATAAAAAATAGGCTTAATAGCATATAGCGTAACATAAAGATGAGAAAAGTACCCACTGTCCGGTTATGCAGCACTGTTTAGAAACAAATAAAGAAAAATATCTAGAGTGTAAATCAGTGAGAGTGGAATTCAGGAAGTGTCTGTTTTTCTGCAATTTTATATTCCATCACCTGTAGGCCCTAGGCCTATATCAAATGTAGCTGTTCAGAAATGCATGGAACAAGAACTTGTACACCAACCGCACTACATCAACCATAATTCATCATGTTCATCAGCCTCACTCTCTCTCTGTCACCCCCTTCCAGCTAGAGAGCAAGTTGGGCCAAGCTGCGCTGGCCGGGGGGGAGAAGGACCTCCAAGGACCTCCCGACCTGAAGATGGCCCTGAAGAGGGAGCGTGAGGAGTACCAGCACCTCCTGGCCGACTCGTACGCCGCCGTCATGGACCGGACCAAGCAGCTGCAGATGGGAGAGAGGAACTGGAGCCGTGAGAAGCTGGAGCTCCTAGAGCACTTGAGTCAGGAGAGAGACCAGTGGGAGCAGAGGCTACAGAACAAGATGGTAACTTTATTTTTGCACCTCAGAGCTGCTACTCTAATCTGGGTGGAATGGGAGGTTGTCGCTGGTAGGAAATTGTGGGCTTGTATGCATTACTGTACTCTATGTGGTTGAGGGTTAACCATATAGCATTCACTGCGGGGTGGATGACTGGCCAGTAGAGGAATGCATGGAGAGACCGCATGCTGCCGCTCTATGTATCATGTACCGTGTATCTGTCTTTTGTGTACTTTCGTTGTGGCATTTTGCACCTGCCCTGTGTTTTGTTGTAGCTGCTTGACAATGAAATTTCCCCCCCGGGGGATCAATAAAGTACCTATCTATCTATCTATCTATCTATGAGTGTGTCTGTGTCTGTGTGTGTGTCCGTGTGCGTGGTATAGTCTGACTGGCCCTACTACCAGCCCAGCCTCATTACCTGTGGTGTAGTCTGACTGGCCCAACTACCAGCCCAGCCTCATTACCTGTGGTATAGTCTGACTGGCCCTACTACCAGCCCAGCCTCATTACCTGTGGTATAGTCTGACTGGCCCTACTACCAGCCCAGCCTCATTACCTGTGGTGTAGTCTGACTGGCCCAACTACCAGCCCAGCCTCATTACCTGTGGTATAGTCTGACTGGCCCTACTACCAGCCCAGCCTCATTACCTGTGGTATAGTTTGACTGGCCCTACTACCAGCCCAGCCTCATTACCTGTGGTATAGTCTAACTGGCCCAACTACGAGCCTGGCCTCATTACCTGTGGTATAGTCTGACTGGCCCAACGACCAGCGCAGCCTCATTACCTGTGGTATAGTTTGACTGGCCCAACTACCAGCCCAGCCTCATTACCTGTGGTATAGTCTGACTGGCCCAATGACCAGCCCAGCCTCATTACCTGTGGTATAGTCTGACTAGCCTTACTACCAGCCCAGCCTCATTACCTGTGGTATAGTTTGACTGGCCCTACTACCAGCCCAGCCTCATTACCTGTGGTATAGTCTAACTGGCCCAACTACGAGCCTGGCCTCATTACCTGTGGTATAGTCTGACTGGCCCAACGACCAGCGCAGCCTCATTACCTGTGGTATAGTTTGACTGGCCCAACTACCAGCCCAGCCTCATTACCTGTGGTATAGTCTGACTGGCCCAATGACCAGCCCAGCCTCATTACCTGTAGTATAGTCTGACTGGCCCAATGACCAGCCCAGCCTCATTACCTGTGGTATAGTCTGACTGGCCCTACTACTAGCCCAGCCTCATTACCTGTGGTATAGTCTGACTAGCCTTACTACCAGCCCAGCCTCATTACCTGTGGTATAGTCTGACTGGCCCAACTACCAGCCCAGCCTCATTACCTGTGGTATAATCTGACTGGCCCAACTACCAGCCCAGCCTCATTACCTGTGGTATAGTCTGACTGGCCCAACGACCAGCCCAGCCTCATTACCTGTGGTATAGTCTGACTTGCCCAACTACCAGCCCAGCCTCATTACCTGTGGTATAGTCTGACTGGCCCAACGACCAGCCCAGCCTCATTACCTGTGGTATAGTCTGACTGGCCCAAGACCAGCCCAGCCTCATTACCTGTGGTATAGTCTGACTGGCCCTACTACCAGCCCAGCCTCATTACCTGTGGTATAGTCTGACTGGCCCAACTACCAGCCCAGCCTCATTACCTGTGGTATAGTCTGACTGGCCCTACTACCAGCCCAGCCTCATTACCTGTGTCTGTCTGGCAGTCATCCAGTCTATCCCAAACTGGCTGGTTTTGGAAAATAGAACTGTCTCTCTCTCGCTCCAATACTCATTGTTGCAGAAAACTGCACAGGAAGCATAGCACTGAGGCCAAGCACACAAGAGGACATGTCATTAATTCAGACAGACGTCTCTTTCTCTCTCTACTATTTTCTCCAATCTGTCGTAGCACTACTGTTGGTTCTGTTCGTTGTACTTCAAAATACCCTGAAAACAAAACCTGTTTAAAAAAAAAGTTGTTTCCTTTCCTTCATGAAGTAGACAGCAGTCCTGTACTGTAGAATTCCAATGAACCTCCCCCATCCTTCCTCTTCTTCCTTCCTTCCTTCCTTCCTCCCTCCCCTCCTCTCTCCTTCCCCCTCTCCCTCCCCTCTCCTCTTTCCTCCCTCCGCCTCTGAGAGGAAATTGTGTAGCTTGTGTGTGTGTGTGTGTGTGTGTGTGTGTGTGAGCTCATCTCCCAGCGAGCTGAACGGTCCTGAGTCAGCGTCACTACATGGACAGCGAGCCCTCTGTCAGGGAGAGATACTGTATTATGGCCACATCCTCCTCATGTCCTCCATTAAACACTACCTAAAAAAAAACTAACGGCCTGGCTGAGCAGGCAACTTAAAACCTCTCCTTGTTTCTCTCCCTTACAGTCTCTGCACGACAAAACTACCTCCGAAAGGGAAACTGCAACAGACGCTGTTACAAATGGAAGCAATTTACCAAGGTAACATTGGCTTTGAATGTATAAATAGTCATAGCTAAAAAATTATGCAAAAGCATGTTTAGTGGTATAGTTTTTCTTCTCCCAGGACCAAATCCATCCCGTCCATGCCAGAGTTGGAAGGTCTGCTGGAGGCCTGTCCTTTCCTTCCGGGTCAGGAGGTCAACGGGACAGCCAATGAGGAGGGAGAGAAGGACCAGCCCAGCACCCAGGCCCCTCCCCTTCTAGCCCACACAGACTTGGGTGACCTCACCAGGAAGAACTGGAAGTACCTGACCAATGAGGTGGCTATGATGGAGCAGGGTGACACCCCCTTCAAGACGTGGGACTGCCCCAGCTCCCCCAGTAGTTTCCTGGGCCTGGGGAGCATCCAGAGGAGCTACACGGCCCCCGACAAGACCGGCATCCGTATCTACTACAGCCCCCCCACCATGCGCCGTATGGAGAGGATGCTGGCCAAGGAGAAGCAGGACAGACCTCAAGCCCAGCAGGGCCTCCTGTCCCGGGCTTCAACTCCGTCAGACGCTGGGGCCCTGGAGGGCCAGCCTCCATCCTCCTCCTCTGCCTCCTCCTCTTCGTCCTACGACCAGTGGCTGAGCTCTCTGTCCAAGCAGCACACAGTCCTTCTGGAAAAGAGTAGTGTGGGTGCGGGGGTGGCGCCTTTCCACGGCCTGGAGATCTCTGCCAACCTCTCGGACGACATGAAGGAGATGACCAACTGTGTGCGTCAGGCCATCCGCTCCAGCTCTCTGGAGAGGAATTGCAGCAAGGATGCGGTCAGCCAGACGGTGGGGGTGTCTAGCCGCTCCACCCAGACGGCCCAGTTTGTGAGTGTGGGACTTCAAACGGACGGGATCGGGTCTCGGGGGGTGGGGGGCCTTCACACCAAGTCCTCCTGGTCCCCCCGGCCCTCGTCCTCTCTGGCCTCGGCCCGCTCACGCCACATCTCTTCGTCCCTGGATAAGGTGCACAGCCGCATCGATAGGCCCTGCTGCTCGCCAAAGTACGGCTCCCCTAAGCTTCAGCGCCGCATTTCCGCCTCTTCCTCCAAGCTGGACGGAGGGGGGTCGTCTTCGGCTTCCTCCCGGGATCGCAGCCTGTGGAACTTGCACCAGCGCTCCTCGACCTCCAGCGGCTCTGCCTGGGCCCGCTCCACCACCACCAGGGACAGCCCTGTGCTCAGTGGCCTCAACGACGGCCTGTCCAGCCTGTTCAGCGTGGTGGAGCACTCAGGCAGCATGGAGTCCCTTTGGAAGAGTGAGCCGGGGGCCAGCCCAGCCCGCCAGGCAGCAGGGAAGCCCTCTGGCCCTGGCCCTTGCCCTGGCCCTGGGCCTGGACCAGACACCGGAGCCCAGAAATACGGCCCCTTCCAGGAATTCTTTAGGAACGTGTGCGGCCGGACTGGGACGCCCATGCCCGGGGGAGGGGAGAGAGGGCAGAGAGAGATGGGGGCCATGGATGAGCCCAAGCCAGAGTGCCTCTCCGGGGCCTCACTGGTGGTGAACGACAGCGTCACCAAGATTGTCAACAAGAGGTTCATGAGACAGATGCCCAGGGAGGAGCTTGGTGCCACCGCTAGGGACCCCACCACCAAGGACCCCACCGCTAGGGACCCCACCGCCAGGGACCCCACTGCCAGGGACCCCACCGCTAGGGACCCCACCGCTAGGGACCCCACTGCCAGGGACCCCACTACCAGGGACCTGACCATGAGCTCCAGCATGGAGGTAGGTCCCACACACACAGACGCACACGCTCACTCACGTACAGAGAGATGGGAACACACACACATACACTCACACAGAGACAGGGGTATACACATGAACGTGCGAACACACACACACACACACACACACACACACACACACACACACACAGGACATCATATCCAAGCATATTATTTAAGCAGCTTTGTCTTTCTTTGGATTGAATTATAACATACGTATTTACTGTCTCCTACCTGTCCCAGGATGCAGTATGTGATTGCACCTCCCAGGCTCTGACTTCCTGCTTCGTCCGGCCCTCCCGCGCGGCCACACGCCATTCACTGGGCCACTGCATGCACCTCTCCCAGGAGTCTCCAACGGCAACAGAAGAGAGATTGGACCCAAACAATGAGTGATCAGAGAGAGCATGGAAGCTCACACTGCCACACACACACACACACACACATGAACATGTATGCTGCCTTGCCAACACTGCCACATAGGCTACAGTACTGTCACAAAACGTACACACACAAACATCTTGGCTACACACACACACATATATATATATATATAGTGTGTGTTTGTGTGGCGGTTTGCAGGTGTATATATATACACAAACGCACTGTACATACACACAATCCCCCACAAACTGCCACACAGAATCACTGTCACACGCACGCACGCACATACACAGATATCTAGAGTTGGAACTCAACCCAAGCAGCACATTCTAATGCCAAGGACAAAGGAAGACCACAATCTCCTAGGATTCCTCTTTGACCACCATAACCACTATCAACTACCAGCAGGGCAACCCCACTTCACACACTACTCCCTATATAGTGCAGTATTTAGGGAATGGGTGCCATTTTGAACACGGACAGTGTGTGGAATTATATAATGTCAGGACCCACAACACTCTTTACCCGGAACAGGGGAAAACATACTGGACTATTGAATAACTGGACTACTAGGAAGTGGTCTGGGAGAAGAACCTCTTTCCTCTTTGAGGCAGTTGGTTAGCTGCCTGGAGAGGGACAACTTGAGAATGCTCCCAATCCCAATCCCTACCCAACACCAGTCCCTTCCCAACCCGGCATCTGGAGACCTCTGTCCAAACCTCCTCCACAACACCAAGCAGAAGATTCTACTGGTGGGGACCACCTCTTGCCATTGTCAACCATCAACCATCAAAAAACGTCCGTTCAACGTTTCTTCATATTTTTATGTCAACTGCCTGATGTTATGCCTGTTGTTTTTCCAAAAGACTTGAATCCGATGTAGGGCTAGGACATTGCCGTTGTTATGATATATCATGTATGATATGATCCTATCTTTTCTGAAGGTTGTTTGAAGGTTTGTCATCTGCCTGCTGTTGGCACACATTGATAGTATGGTGGTTAAGACTATGACTAGTGTCTCCTGCGTGTACTGTACTGTAGGCTGTATGTGTATAGGACGATATATACTCAATCTAAACCCAGCTGTAAAGATAACTCCCTGCCAGGAAAAAAATACAAACTCCTTGTCCCATTTTGAGACAAAATGCATTCCTTTGTTAAGTTACAATTCCAATGACACTGGGTAATCTGTTAACGTGCGGTATGTTTCCTGACCTCATTTCTCCTGCTTTGTGTAACAACATCCCCTACAGCAGATTAACTCGTTACTTTCTCATGTCATCACTCAATTCTTGAGATACTATGTGTAATATGTTTAATGAAAAAACAATATTATCTTCAAAAAGCCTCGGTTGTGAATAGGGTTATTTGTACCTTGAAATGAAATCCGAGACGAGAGAGACTGAGAAATTGTCAAGTTATATTTGATTGATTCCTTGCATTTTGGAGTGTCTCTCTAAGGTCTGAATGCTGTCAATCAGTCTGTTACTATAGTGACTGTTGTAGTGTTGACTTCGAAGTGCCTGTTAGACTAGGTCAGCTCGCACCAAACTGCACGTCACAACTAGAACCCCAGATTGTTGTTCAAGGGGGATATACAGTATATACTGTACTCTTATGTACCTCATTCAGAAGTAACAAGTCATTACCAACTCTTAAAAGCACGGAGAGAGAGCGAATGGTTTACGTTCTTTTGATACCAAGGAACTTTTTTCAGAGAAGTAAATTATTTGTATTTTTTTTATATATATAAATGTTTATATATGTTTGTTTTTTCTCTCGGATTGCAATGGTGCTGAACTAATAGTGAAGATTCTTCCCAAATTTAAAAAAGTGCTTTTTACAAGGCTTTTAGGTAAGAGAAAAGGCTCAGTGTTTCCTATATTGGCAGTGCCCCACAGTATTCTATATACATGGCTGTTGGTTAGAAGTCAGTCCCGGGCAGGTGCCTTAATGATGAGCATGTCACTGTCGTAAAAACACTGATTTGGCCGATACCCATGAGCCTCAATGAATGTGTAACACGCACATACACCTCCCCCCCTCTCTCTTTCTATCTATTTCTCTACCAGCCCCCCCCCCCCCCGTTCTCTCTATCTTTCGCCCCTCTCTCTCTCGCCCTCTCTTGCTCTACCCCATCTCTCTCCCTCTCTCTCTTCCCCCTCTCTTTCCCCCCCCTCTCTCTCTCTCTCTCTCTCTCACTCTCTCACTCCCTCTCTCTCTCTCTCTCTCTCTCCTCTCTCTCTCTCTCTCTCTCTCTCTCTCTCTCTCTCTCTCTCTCTCTCTCTCTCTTTCACTCTCTCTCTCCAGAAGCTGAGTTAACATGGGCAGTCAGCAGGCTCTTTTGTGTGTGTTGCTCTTCTTTTTGTAAGAACAGGGCATTATAGTAGTAGTCTTTAAATGACCTTGTGGTTCAGACCCACAGTCTCTCCCAGGCCCAGCCATCCAACCACTTTAAATGACCTTGTGGTTGAGACCCACAGTCTCTCCCAGGCTCAGCCATCCAACCACTGATGAGCATGTTTCCAGTCCACACAGACAGACTAACTGGTCTGGTTCCTCCTGCCTTTGATAGAAGCTGCTGCCAAACCCGTCCTCTGCTACCTCCCTGCCCTCCTCACAAACAGGAGGCCCTTTGATCTGGAAGAACTAAATGCAATACCTACATGCCCGAGAGGCCCACCATTTTTGTTGTGTTGTCATTAATGAGGTCACTAGAGTGCCTTTCTAAAATAAAGTTGTCTTGGTGAGCAGCAGCTCTTTTGACAACTGCCTTGCCCAGTTACCTACAGTCCCCGTGGCCCAGATAGATACAGACTGTGTACTGTACAGTCAAGTTAGTATCAGTGTTATAGGCTTACTCTTCAAGGCTCTGCCATCTTATTGTCATCAAACATACTACAGAGTTATACAGTATCGAAGACCACTATGCTCTTCTACTTTCCCAAAACAATTAACTGAGCACATGAAGTGAATGGAAAAGTGAAGTCCTGAATTATGTCAATTTAAAGGGAACTGAAAATATGATGATATGCATCTTCGTAATACACTTCAGGTTTTTATGTTTACAGTAACAGTCTTTCTTCTTGTGTTTTTGAAGTTGTTTCGGTCTAATATAGCCTTTCTACCTGTCTGGCAGGTTCGAATGTCAGGCTCCTCCCCCTCAGGTAACAGCAGCTGGTCACACGGCAGGTAGCCAATGATAGGAGAGAACCTTGGTACATTCTAAAGCAACAGTCCAATCAGAGAGAGGTATTGCTAGGCATGAGATGGCAATGCCACTGTACCATACCGTCATTGTTCAACTGTCCTAAAGCAAACTTTATTATGTCACCTCCCCATCCACACTGTCCACTGTCACGTCACAATGCCTAGCAATACAGTATGTACATGAATTCTTAGCTTACGCTGTTAATAATATTAGCTAAATTATTACTGAAAGATTGCCTGTATATTCGCTTTATATATTTTCTTTCTTTTTAATACATTGAGTCTTGCTAAAAGAAGAATGCAATGACTGAAAACAAAACAAAACAAATCATCACATGTATTGTAACTTGAAAAGAATACATTAAGGTATAATTTGTACTCTTTCTATACTTGCGTAGATAATAAAGCTGAATGTCTACAGTAGCTCTGAGCTGACTGTTGAAGTATGTAGCTCTCTTCCTTTCTAGAGACACTTGAACATTTATTTGTACATACTCATTTTGAAAAAGGAAATGAAAGGAAGAGAAAAAAGTGATTTTGAGTGGATTATTAGGGGGTTTTGGGGTTGGGGGCGGGGGCGGGGATGTCGAACTATGTAGCCCGTTCAGCTGAGATCTCATTGCCTCTTGTTTGTCATATAGTTCACAAATAAATGTTTGTTTGAAAAAATCATGATTGTTTTTTTATATATTATTCTTGAAATAACACTACAATATATTGTTTGTGGGTTTGGTATCTGCGAGAGCAAAAGAGAAATCGCGGTCTCTCTCTCTGTGTCCTTTCTCTCTTTCTTGCTTTCTTTCACTCTGTCTTTCTCTGCAGCCCAGCTGTCCCTGTATGCACTCTCTGAGCTGACTGGGCAGCTGCAGAGAGAAATGATCAAACACTAGGAAGGCAGAGAGAGAGAGAGGCGGGAGAGAGAAGAGGGGAGGGAGAGAAGCCGGAGTAGGGGAAGGTAGAGGGGGGAACACAGTGAGGAGTGAGAGAGGAGAGAGAAATTGCTTAGGGAGAAAGAGATAGAGGTTTTCCGCAGTGAATATGCAACATAGTTCTCAGCTGTGTGTCCGTCACATACAGTAGCGTCTTGTTGTTTGTGTCCTCTAGCGTTCTAATGTTTTAACATAGGCGTGAGAGTCCGCCTGTGGCCACCGCTGTGTCTGTCTCACACAGGCTGCTCTCTGTCCTCTGATTAGTTACACTTGACTGTGATGTCATCAGAGGGGAACCGACATTAGGGGGTTATGTGGGTTTTGGGGAAGAGGGAGTGGTTAGAGGGGCGGCGCATGATCCTGTTGGCTACACGTTCTTGGAAACATCTGGGATTTGAGTTGAGTTAAAAAAAAAAAAATCTTTCTATCCGCTTGTCTTCCTTTTAAAACAAAACAAGTGTGGGTTTGAATGTCGCCGGCCGGCCGACTGGCTGGTGGACAGACAGGAAATGACCTCACCACAGCGACATTTAAAAACAAAGAAGACTTCCTGTTTTGGTAGAGGTGACACTATCATCAGAGGGTGAAATAAATAAACAGTGTCATTATGTAATGGAGCAGCTAATTTAAAATGGCAACACAGTCCCTGACCATTAGGTGTCCTAGGGGATTGGGTTCACATCCTACGTAATACAAGTTAGGTGGTTATACATCTTTATATTTAGAACTTGTCAAGGGAGTTAAAAAAGTAACACAAATATACCCTATGAGATGAATCACTCACCAAAATAGATGAGTCAATTACTATTACTATTTAACTTAGACTTTAATTCACCAAAGTGAAGCGAGATACAGACAGACAGAGAGAGAGAGAGAGAGAGAGCAGAGAGATTGGATTGGAGAGAAGTACTATATAACTATATTATAAAATATATATAAAGAGAGGGAGTGGAAAAAGAGGGAAGTCTGCCCAGAGTGTTGCCAGAGGGACTCCTCCCACAGCACCAAGCTGCCTGGCTGCAGTGCAGGCCCATAATGCATTTCATTTCGCACTTGGGTGCATTCCAACCGACCATGCGTGCTCACAAACAAACACACACACATGCACACATGGGAGCATGCACACACACATACCTCACCAGTCCAGGACATACACACTTTACAGTAGTTAAAGGCTCAGTGCATTCAAAAATTATATTTTCCTGTGTTTTATATATACTGTACTTCCACACTATGAGGTTGGAATAATACTGTGACATTTTGAAAATTATGATAATGCCCTTTTAGTGTAAGAGCTGTTTGAAAAGACAGCCTGAAATTTCTGCCTGTTTTGATGAGATTAAGTTTTGGCCTGCCGGGTGACATCACCAGGTGGTAAAATGGTTGATAGATGAATAAGAAAGAAAGTTTCAAACCTCTTTGCCAATAACAGCTAAAACCCTATTCCTACTACGAGATATGAAGGAGTCTGAATAGCGCAGTGGCCAAAGTGATTTCTATTTTTCAATTCACATTACATCCTTGCCTTACCAAACTATTTAACAATGACAAGCTTTTCTTCCAAAACATATTACACTATTGAATAATGCAACCATTAACAAGCATGTGCAGACAAAGGGTTCATTTTCTCGCCTGTAGGCTACACTCATTACATTTTATCTTCCAGACAAACGCACAGACTTGCTAATGGCATGTCTTCATCAAGTAACGTTAGCCTAACAAAAATTCACAATTACTCCTCTAATACCAATACAAAGTACAGTAGTTCTACCGTATGACATCACAACAAACCAGGCTTAATTTTGATCAATATCATGCAAATCATGGGCATAAGTGAATTCAGAGTTGCAACATGCAATTTTATACGGAAGCCCCTTTAAAAAAAAAAAATGGCTCATGATTTACCAACTTGCACAAAAAGTCTATACTTCAGTCTGATCAAGTGTAGCCTACTGATAACAGCCACAGCTGCAGGTAGCCTAGAGAAGCCTATGCGTTCTGATCACGTCTGGGCCTGGCCAGGGGAAACGTAACGTTGTGTTTTTATAGCCTAACCTATGTATTTATAGCCTAAAACAGGGCCTTTTTTATTTGTGTTCTGGGAAAAAAATGTGAACGTGATCTAATTTGGTTTATATTCCAACTTCGGGTGGCTAGGCTACCTAAGCATCTTTTTATCCAAAATGATTGACTGAAATTAATCAATCAACACAATAGTGATGACATACTTTATGAGTATATGTTTTATTACAGATGCAAAGGCCTACGCCACAGTTGTCAAACTCATTCCACGGAGGGCTGAGTGTCTGCAGGTTTTCATTCCTCTCTTGTACTTGAATGATGAATGTAGGTCACTAGTTAGTAAGGAACTCCCCTCACCTGGTTGTCTAGGTCTTAATTGAAAGGAAAAAACAAAAACCTGCAGACACTAGGTCCTCCATGGAATGAGTTTGACACCCCTGGCCTAAACAATGCAACCCTGCATACAGCGAGCTCAGCCCTGTCAGTCTTATTGTCCAATTACAGTTGTTGTCTCTTTGTTCGTGTAAAAGGTTTGAATGTTTTCATCCTCCCTAGTGCCAGGAGATTTAAAACCATATGACCTGATTAGAAAAACAATCAGCTGATTTATTACTATGTCATACCCTATGTTGGATTCTAGCTTGAAATACTTACTATACTAAAAGTGAATGATTAGGAATGTATATGGCGGGTCAATGGAGTGTGGATAAGAACTAGGGGTATGGAAGTTACTGAGTAAAGATAAACGCAATCACTTGGTTGTGGTCACTGACAAGGTTGGACAGCCGTGGATTAGGGAGGAGTGAGGAATGTGGGCCGAGGTCAGGTTAGATGAAGTGACAAGGAACAGTTCTATTACACACACACACAACACCTAAGTTCCTGCCTAGCAACAGAGATGTATTGGCTGTCTAGATGTGCAAGGAGGAGACTCCACCTAATAGGATGGTATAAATTATTGTGCTGTTTTTTGTCTTTTCAGCTGTTTGACCCAGTGGGTGAATAAACTTGGTTTGAGCTTTTACTGGTAGTCCATTAGTTTTTCACTCTGTTCGTTAGAACCTAACACCTACAACTAGGGTCTGGAGTTGGTTGGGTTAGCCTAGGCTACTACCAGATAAACTATTTCCCTCCACCACTCTGGGACAAGTAGTGCCACCTCTGAAATCACCACACAATGTTACAAGACAAACAACACATGCTATTTGTATGATCTACATTTAAAAGAAATTGGTGGTGGGGATGGGCTTCCATAGTTTTACGTGGCTCAGTGCAGCCGGCAGCTACTGCAAAACGTTCAGAATGTTACGTGCTGTTACTGCAATTTCAGGTAAAAACTCAATAAAACAACCCACTGGGAAGAAACGGGTTAAATCAATGTTGTTTCCACGTCTCTCCTCCTTCTCAATAGGGAAGGCACAGATCCTACCATCTTTAGGTTGGATTTCCACCCATATATTGAGGAATTCCTGTATGGAAATATGGGAAAACAAATATGATTTATTTCTCAACCCCAAAGGAGGGGTGATCTTAAAAGCCCCCCTCAGAGCGTGGTAGCTGTGTCACAATGAGAGAGGGAGAGAAAGAAGGTAAGACACAGATCCTACCAATAGGGAACAGAGAAGACACATATCCTACCAATAGGGAACAGAGAAGACACAGATCCTACCAATAGGGAACAGAGAAGACACAGATCCTACCAATAGGGAATAGAGAAGACACACACATACACATATACACACATACACACACACACATACACACAGAGACTGACTTTAAGCAGTATATGCTTTGAAAGCGTTGTGTGTATGCAAAAGAGAAAGAAAAAGAGCGAGAGAGAGAGAGAGAGAGAGAGAGAGAGAGTCAGTCACCATCGATTATCTTTAAAGAACATAGATTCAAGGTCTCCAGATCCCAAATCCCATAACCCTCCTCTGTTTAACCTTCACACAAACAGTTATGGGCTAGACCTGTACCATGTCAGATATAGGTTGAAATGTACTGAATTTTGAGTTTGCATCCCAATACATCCTTCATCCCTGTGTTAATGCTAATCTGTAATTTATATCACCACTATGGCCTATTTATTGTCCTACCTCCTAACCTTATTGCATTTTGCACTACATTTTGCACTCTGTATATAGATTTTCTATTGTGTTTTTGACTATGTTTGTTTACTGTGTAACTCTGTGTTGTTGTTTTTGTCGCACTGCTTTGCTTTATCTTGGCCAGGTCGCAGTTGCAAATGAGAACTTGTTCTCAACTGACCTACCTGGTAAAATAAAGGTGAAATAAAAATAAATAAAAAAATTACACTTTATATACATCAAAGAAGACTGAAATGTAACAAAACCATTTGACATAGAAACACTGGCCTTCTTCGACTGGGTTTTTAAAATAAACCTCGTGAAAAATCTTAATAACATTCCACCCATGAGGGCATTAGGTCATTTGACTGGAGGAAAGGGCCTGCTCCGAGAAAAGTGCCTGCCTAATCAAAGCTCAGACAGGGAATGCACACTACACACTACAAACATAAACTCGGGGTCCAAGGCCCAAATCCCCCTCACACCAATCAGTGGGGTGAGTGGCTACTGGACAGGGGTTAACTTTTTAACTACCCCCTCCTCTCTATTTCCCATGAATAAGGTACGGGCCCACGATACTATGCATGAACACTATAATGGTCTGATTGGATGTGATAAAGCAGCGATGCCGTGATTAGGCTTTGGAAACAGGCATGTGACCATCAAGATTGCATTAATCAACTTACCCTGCTGAACTTGTAACAATCAGATATCAATCAATATGTGCAACCAATGGAACAGCTGATCTGAGCAATTCTTCTTCAATGGTTTTCTTCCATGTCATACTACGGTGATAAGTGTCTGGGGTAAACTCTCCCATCCATATAGTGTGGAGCTCCATGTCCAGTCTGGCCACTCTCCTTCTGCAGGGCCTGTATTCATAAAGCAACTCAGAGTAGGAGTGCTGATCTAGGATCAGCCCCCCTCCCTTCCATGTAATCATATTCATTATAAACTAAAAGGTCAAACTGATCCTGGATCAGCACTTCTACTGTTTGTGTCTGGTCCTGGGTCAGTCAGGCCTCTGTGATGACTGTCCCAGATTGGATTGTATACGAACATGAAAAGGGCCTGGACCGGATCCCACACAAAAGCAGGATGCAGGCAATGGGCCTCCTTCAATTAAAAGTGAAATTGATCGCAATGCCAGGAAATCAAACTCCTTTCTCTCAGGCTTGCCCTCACATACTGAAGAAAAACAAACTGAAAAACAGAGGTGTTTGTTGGCTAGTTTCAGGCTGTGGCCATCTAAACTGAGGAAGGGTGTGTGTTTCCCTCCACTGATAACGCAGATGAAAACAGACTCAGGGAGCCGTGACAACTCCAAATCCCAACCCCAATCATGGAGAAAGAGACCAGTGGGAGTCAAAGTATAGAGAAAGAGAGAGAGAGAGAGAGAGAGAGAGAGAGAGAGAGAGAGAGAGAGAGACAGAGACAGAGACAGAGACAGAGACAGAGACAGAGACAGAGACAGAGACAGAGACAATGTGAACATGGGGTGCAGTAGCCTAGAGCTCCCTAATCAGATAACCATACAGACGTGTTGTACCAGAATGGAAGACAACAGTAAACACAAAATGTCTTGCATTTTTAAATAAAACCTGTGCTATATTGTATATTATAAACTAGTTGGTTCGAGCCCTGAAAGCTGTGGTATATCAGACAGTATACCACATGTATAAAAAACATGTATTTTTACTACTCAGGGGTTTGTGATATATGGCCAAAATACCACGGCTAAGAGCTGTATCCAGGCACTCCGCGTTGCATCGTGCATAAGGACAACCCTTAGCCGTGGTATATTGGACATATACCATACCACCTCAGGCCTTATTGCTTAATTGTTTGGATGCTTCAGGACAGGAGCCTAGTCATGGCACCATACTATGCTTGGTCTACGGTGAGGTAAGTCTGCAGGTCTAAGGGATATTTTAGATGAGCTGATGATGCAGGCCAGGACACATTAGTGAGATGCTTTCAAGTGATTAACCAGACCAGGGACTCTGTATTTACATTTCAGCTTTTTTAAACACCACCTAGAGCCAGATTCCTCGTTTTTCTTCACTGTGCCACTTCTGTCAATGACCTAATTCTACTGGCAAGAAGGAGGAAGGAGATTTTTTGGATGATCTTGAGAGAGCGAGAGCGCGAGAGAGAAAGAAACAGATAAAAGAGAGAGGGACTTTTTTCTATTTGTGTGTCCCAGAGGAGACCATTGGGGACTGAGTGATTTGTCATGAGGACTGACACCCTGTGCTCATTCCTCTTGCCCTTTTCTGTCTCTGCCTGGCTCCTCACATTCAATGTGGTCAGTAAAGCTGTCAAAGCAATGCAGCCCCCCCCCCCCCTCTCTCTCTCTCTCGCTCGCTCGCTCTCTCGCTCTCGCTCTCGCTCTCTCGCTCTCTCCCCTCTCTCTCTCTCTCTCTCTCTCTCTCTCTCTCCCTGGCTAGCCCAGTACAGATATGTACTGCTACAACAATAACCTTGACATTTCCTCAGTAACAGCCAAAATAATGTATACTTTCTGCAACAATCTAAATACTTATGCAGCAGTCTACATGTCCTTTATTTGGATATAACTATGATTACTTACATAAGACCTTTGCTTGATTCCACAGATTGCATCTAACATGGATGCATCTCCTCCCTATAGCTGGGGAGGTCATTCAGAGGATGCCTATACTGTGGTAATGTGATGTACACTATGTAACGTATGTACTGACCTGACAACATGCCTCATGGACACAGACATTTTAGCACCCGATAGAAGCTCTGTTTGAATAATCCATTAAGTGCTATTGGTAACCACCCCCAGGCAGGCAGGCTCACGTCGCCTCCCTCATATAACCCAGCACGGTTGGGTGTGCCAGGCCATGTTTGTACGTTATTAGACCTTAGTGAATGTTCTACTTGAATAATGAACAGCTACGCTGACACCACAAAACTGCTGAGGCCACAACCTGACACAGACGTTTTAAAATGAGATTCATATGCTCAGCTTTCTAAGAAATCATACCATTATTGCGGTTGTGTGTGTGTGTGTGTGTGGGTGTGTGTGTGTGTGTGTGTGTGTGTGTGTGTGTGTGTGTGTGTGTGTGTATTAGGGCTCTTATGAAGCTATCTTTGTGCTGCATGCCTGGCCTTCAGCAGAGCCAGTACAGTATATCTCTGGGCTCATTAACCCTCAGTCCCCCTCAGAGATGCAGCAGTAGAAATCCCCTATACACACTTAAAGCTCCATCCACAGCCATAATTACAGAAAGATTAGCTTTCTCTCTTTCCGTGAGCCACTCACGAACACACACACATTTACATGCACACATAGACACACATATACACACATACACACAAAGACTGACTTTATGCAGTATATGCTTTGACAGCTGTGTGTGCTTCTCTTACTGTGTGTGTACATCTATATGAGTTTTAGTAAGCCCTTGAAAATCAACTAACCACATACAAAACCAGGAGTGGTTTTCTATATTTTGGGGGTTTTCTGTTTTCACATCGATTATCCAACCTTTAAAGTTATCACCAAGCAGAGCCCCAGGACTGTAAAGACGCTGACACTGGCAGAGCACACACACACGAACACACACACACGCCCCCCCCCCCCCACCCCCCCCAAAACACACATACACCCTCAGACTCTCAAACATACCAATCACAAGCCCAACAATGCCCACAAACACGTCTCACCACCATGTTTAAGCTCAATGTAGAATCTCAATTGTCTATTTATAAAATAGGTATTTATAAAGAAAGTCTAGCTGAGTCTGTGAGTGAGGAACAGTATATGCTAAAAGGTCTGCCAGGTGGTCCAATATTTTATTAATGTCAGGCTCGATCTGGACACATTTACAGATGTAGGATCTTAATTTGAACCAGTTTGCTACAGCAGGAAAATAATCCTTCAGCAACAGGACATGTGAATTATTATGTGGATTATAATTAATGGACATTTTTGTAGGGGTTGATACATTCTTTGTAAGAGAAAATCAAGTCTGAAATGTCAAAGTGGAAATAACAAACTTAGGAAGCCTTTTCAAACCTGAAAACACACTATAAGTTTTAAATTTACGACATTGCAGGAAAGTTATTTTGCAATAGATTATGATCCTACATCTGTAGATTCAAACAGAACGAGAGAAGAAAACACTTTCAAAGGTGAGGTTGATCAAGATTTTATGAACATCATCACAAACCCTGGGAATGTCCCCATGCAGCCTTGGTCCTCATTCTCATATAAAGTAAGATAGGATGGTAGAGTTCTCAGCTCTGTGCACATTAGTGGATGTAAATCAATGGTGCCCCTTTAGAGTAAACAGAGTGGGAGGAGAAAAGCTAAACAGAGGCACCGGCTGAGGGGGAGAGGGAGGTGCCGGTGGGGACCGGGAGGGAGGCGGGAGGAGGGCTTTTGTCAGGATTCATAAACAAATGCTCCCCTCTTCAGCATTCCCCACACACCACTATGTAGCTACACACACACACACACAGCTACACAAAATTCCAGGATGTACACATTATGCTGAGACACACACTAACACTCTTTACCACACATAATAACTCTTACACAATGCTACATTATTCCAAACACAGTAAACTACCTCAGTCACTGGCTTCATCAATAAGTGCATTAACGGCGTCTTCCCTACAGTGACCGTACGTATATATCCCAACCAGAAGCCATGGATTACAGGCAACATCCGCACCGGGCTAAAGGCTAGAGCTTCCGCTTTCAACGAGTGGGACACTAATCCGGACGCTTATAAGAAATCCCGCTATGCCCTCAGATGAACCATCAAACAGGCAAAGCGTCAATACAGGACTAAGATTGAATCATACTACACCAGCTCTAATGCTCGTTGGATGTGGCAGGCCATGAAAACTATTACGGACTACAAAGGAAACCGAGCCGCGAGGTGCCCAGTGACACGAACCTACCAGACGAGCTAAATTACTTTTATGCTCACTTCGAGGCAAGAAACACTGAAGCATGCATGAGAGCACCAGCTGTTCCGGACGACTGTGAGATGACGCTCTCCGTAGCCGATGTGAGCATGACCTTTATACAGGTCAACATTCACAAAGCCGCGGGTTCAGACGTATTACCAGGACGTGTACTCAAAGCATGCGCAGATCAACTGGCAAGTGTCTTCACTGACATTTTCAACCTCTCCCTGACCAAGTCTGTAATATCTACATGTTTCAAACAGACCACCATAGTCACTGTACCCAAGAAAGCGAAGGTAACCTGCCTAAATGATTACCGCCCCATGGCTCACATCAACAACATCATATAGCACAGGTTTTATCGTGCCCACAAAGCTTATCACTAAGCTAAGGACCCTTGGACTAAACACCTCCCTCTGCAAGGGTAGGTAAGGGTAGGCAACAACACATCTGCCTCAACACGGGGACCCCTCAGGGGTGCGTGCTTAGTCCCGTCCTGTACTCCCTGTTCACCCAAGACTGCGTGGCCAAGCACGACTGCAACACCATCATGAAGTTTGCTGATGACACAACAGTGATAGGCCTGATCACCGACAACGATGAGACAGCCTATAGGGAGGAGGTCAGAGACCTGGCAGTGTGGTGCCAGGACAACAACCTCTCCCTCAATGTGAGCAAGACAAAGGAGCTGATCGTGGACTATAGGAAAAGGAGGGCCGAACAAGCCCCCATTAACATCGATGTGGCTGAAGTGGAGAGGGTTGAGAGTTTCAAGTTCCTTGGTGTCCACATCACCAACGAACTATCATGTTCCAAACACACCAAGACAGTTGTGAAGAGCACACGACAACACCTTTTCCCCCTCAGGAGACTGAAAAGATTTGGCATGGGTCCCCAGATTCGCTAAAAGTTCTACAGCTGTACCATCGATAGCATCCTGACCTGTTGTATCACTGCCTGGTATGGCAACTGCTTGGCATCTGACCGTAAGGCACTACAGAGGGTAGTGCGTACAGCCCAGTACATCACTGGGGCCAAGCTTCCTGACCTCCAGGACCTATATACTAAGCGGTGTCAGAGGAAGGCCTCAAAAATTGTCAAAGACTCCAGTCACCCAAGTCATAGACCGTTCTCTCTACTACCGCACGGCAAGCGGTACCGGAGCGCCAAGTCTAGGACCAAAAGGCTCCTTAACAGCTTCTACCCCAAAGCCATAAATCTGCTGAACAACTAATCAAATGGCCACTCTGACTATTTTCACTAAACACGTATATGAACACAAGAAGCACAAACACATGCATATGTGCATACACACACAGAGTGTGAAAGGTTACACACGTACACACACACATACTGAAGTACTGAATGAACTGTGCCTTATCGAATGCAGAGTACTGCAGTCAGCAGGAGGGGTATAGAGGAGATACCAACCAGTAGGATTAGACTAGAGGTGGACTGGAGCAGACTGGAAGTTTATCACTATAGTGTAAAGGCAACCCCTCACAAAGAACTATGTGTGCGTCCCAAATGGCACCCTATTCCTTAGTGCACTATATTTGACCAGGGCCCATATATAGGGAATAGGGTGGCATTTGGGACACAATACTATCACTCCATCAGCCTCCTTCACAGATGGCTGAATAGAGAGAGGAGGCATATCTGTATCTGGATGATGAATACCCCCCGCCACGTCTGTGCTGAAATGAAAGCCTTCCATATCAATGTGTGTTATCGGATTATAGTGGGTGAACTCCCCCTCCCCTAAGGAGGGCAAGCAGCCCCTGTGTCTCCCTGTTCCTCTCTGCTCCACTCTGACACATACGACCTGCACTGTCTAGCTCTAGTTTTCTTGAGTACTTATTTCTGGATATACATAGTCACTCATTATGGCACATGAATATGCAAGGGGGGGGCACACTCTCTCAGATTGAGATGGACATGAGGCACGCACGCACACACACACTATGTAACGAGCTTTCTTATCAGCCCGAGGCCAGGCCTCTCCCCGCATCCATCCCGGGGTGGCTCTGTGTGAGTTACAGCTTGGAGGAGTGATGCTCTTTATTCAATAGGAGAGGTTACAACAAGAGGGCCTCGCAGGCGTCTGCCTCATGTTGCAGCCCAGCCAGGAGCCAGGGGCCAACCCATGAGGCAGTCTGGTTTAGAGAACAGCAGACATGGCCCTCTGCTTAGAGACACACTGAGGACGCACAGGGCATGATGTACTGTGTTGTCATTGTTTGAAGTTGTCCTGGTGTGGGTGCATGCGTGTGAGAGCTATGTTCCAGCGCCTGTTCTTATAAAAGCTTCTCTCCTCTCCTTCACACTGTGATCCCCCTCTCTGGAGAGAGAGAGAGAGAGAGAGAGAGAGAGAGAGAGAGAGAGAGAGAGATAAAGAGAGAGAGAGAGAGAGAGAGAGGGAGAGAGATAAAGGGAGAAAAGGAGAGAGAGAGTAGACAGAGGAGGCCACATTCACCGTCCTACTCCTCTGTGAACCACTTTGCAAAAACGCAGGTGCTCTGTGGGCTTTGGTTTTCTACTGGCATTGAGACTCAATATCAAACTCACTGAGTCAAGGACAATGAGGTAGTATTCTACAGTAACACAGTAGCTCACACAATGAGGTAGTATTCTACAGTAACACAGTAGCTCACACAATGAGGTAATATTCTACAGTAACACAGTAGCTCACACAATGAGGTAGTATTCTACAGTAACGCAGTAGCTCACACAATGAGGTAGTATTCTACAGTAACACAGTAGCTCACACAATGAGGTAGTATTCTACAGTAACGCAGTAGCTCACACAATGAGGTAGTATTCTACAGTAACACAGTAGCTCACACAATGAGGTAGTATTCTACAGTAACACAGTAGCTCACACAATGAGGTAGTATTCTACAGTAACGCAGTAGCTCACACAATGAGGTAGTATTCTACAGTAACACAGTAGCTCACACAATGAGGTAGTATTCTACAGTAACACAGTAGCACACACAATGAGGTAGTATTCTACAGTAATGCAGTAGCTCACACAATGAGGTAGTATTCTACAGTAACACAGTAGCTCACACAATGAGGTAATATTCTACAGTAACGCAGTAGCTCACACAATGAGGTAATATTCTACAGTAACGCAGTAGCTCACACAATAATGTGAATACGTGATGAAGGCTTTCAGTCAAGGACATAAAGTGAGAACCATAATTCATTGGACAGTGGCCATTTTTTTGTTCTTTTGGTTCTGAACTCCAGCACTTTGAGTTTGAAAGGATACAACATGGTGGAGGGGTCGTTATGGCATTGGCCTGTATGGCTGCCAGTGGAACAGGCTCACTTGTCTTCATTGATGATGTGACTGCAGACAGAAGTAGAACAATGAATTCTGAAGTCTACAGAAATATTTTATCTGCTCAGATAAAACCAAATGCCTCCAAACTCATTGGATGGCACTTCATCATGCAACAAGACAATGACCCAAAACATACTGCTAGAGCAACATACTGGAAATCCCCTTGAATGGAAAATCCTTGACTGGCTGAGTCAATCACCGGATCTGAATCCAATTGAACATACATTTTACATGCTGAAGAGGAGACTGAAGGCAATAAGTCCCCGAAACAAGCAGGAACTGAAGACGGCTGCAGTACAGGCCTGGCAGAGCATCACCAGAGAAGATACCACGCGTCTGGTGATGTCGATGCATCACAGACTTCAAGCAGTCATTGCATGCAAAGGATATGCGACAAAATATTAACAATGATTACTGTATTCTACATTATGTTAAACTGTCCAATGTTTTTTTATGCCCGAAAACGGGGGGGCTATGTACAAAAGGTTCTATAATTTCTAAACGGTTCATCCGATATGTATGAAAATATCCTCAAATTAAAGCTGACAGTCTGCACTTCAACCTCATTGTCATTGTGTCCTTTCAAGCTCAAAGTGCTAGAGTACAGAACCAAAATAACAAAAAAATTGTCACTGTCCAATGAATTATGGTGCTGACTGTAGATGAAAAAGAGGGGTTACATAATAGCTGTAGCGAGGGTCACTCCTTAGGTCACCGCCACCACTGCCAGCTCCGTGCTGTACCTTCACACACAGTGCAGCATGGGTAATGCCCCAGGCCCTTCCTTCCTGTGAACCCAGGAGACATCCCACTAGACAAGGTTAAGGTCCATTAACCAGGTCAATGAGGAGTGAGCTTAACACCCCAAACCCCTCACCCCACGGCCCATCCATCTCCCTCATCACCCTCGGGGCTTGGACATCCCTGACCCCTCAGGGTCAAATATCACCTGGTGTCCCACACACAAAACACTAATCTGCAAGAATATTAAAGTTGACTCACGTGAGAGCTAACAGAAGAAAAGCAAATACATGTAAATTACATCTTAAAAACCACACATACTGTCAACCCACCAATTTGTTAAGATCATTATGTTCAATCTATTTTTATTAAAAAAGCATATTGGGGATGGGAAAATGTACGTTTTAAAATTTATTTATTTTTTTGCCCATTTTCTCACAAATTTGATATCCAATTGGTAGTTACAGTCTTATCCCATCAATGCAACTCCCATACAGACTTGGGAGAGGTGAAAGTCGAGAGCCAGTATGCGTCCTCCGAAAAAATGACCCTGCCAAGCTGCAATGCTTCTTTACAGACTGCTCGCTTAACCCGGAGGTCAGCCGCACCAACGTGTCGGAGGAAACGCCTTAACACTGGTGACCATGTCAGTGTGCATGCACCTGGCCCGCCACAGGAGTCACTAAAGCGCGATGGGACAAGCAAGGACATCTAACCCCGACGACGCTGGGCCAATTGTGCATCGCCTCGTGGGTCTCCCGGTCCCGGCCGGCTGGGATCGAACCTGGATCTGTAGTGATGCCTCAAGCACTGCGATGCAGTGCCTTAGAACACTGCACCACTCGGGAGGCCCATTGTGGTTTACTTCTGCCCTTGAAACCCTTGTCAGCTAAGATCGTTCATTACAAAACTGCCAGCTGAAATTACTGCTCTCCTTTTCCATTTCCCATCAAATCACCTAATAGAGAAACCTAATAACCTGCCAACACAAATGAGACTACATTCCTACACACAACACTGAACACAATCTATTACAGACTACACACACCTATATATTCAATCACCCACCACTTGCACCTGCATGCACACACACACACACACACACACAAACATGCACACACACACAAAGCTAATAAGCTTGTCATAAACACTAATAGCTCTAGGAGAGACCTCTCACTAATAAGACTTAGTGCTGGGAGAGGAGACCGTACAGTACCTACTGTACCTCAGCACCCGACATACTGTAGAATTCACTCTACTGGGGAGAGCCAACCTCTGTCTGTCTCAGAGTGACAGAGAGAGAGAGAGAGAGAGAGAGAGAGAGAGAGAGAGAGAGAGAGAGACAAAAAGAGAATAACTTGACACATTTGAAAGAATCAACAAAAAAACTGAGCAAACTAGAACGCTACTTGGCCCTATACAGAGAGTACACAGTGGCAGAATACCTGACCACTGTGACTGACCCAAACTAAAGGAAAGCTTTGACTATGTCCAGTTTTGATAGACTCCCATATCTACTGGGTGAAATACCACAGTGTGCCATCACAGCAGCAATATTTATGACTTGTTGCCACAAGAAAAGGGCAACCAGTGAAGAACAAACACCATTGTAAATACAACCCATCTTTATGTTTATTTATTTTCCCTTTTATACTTTAACCATTTGCACATCGTTACAACACGGTATATATAAATAATATGACATTTGAAATGTCTTTATTCTTTTGGAACTTCTTTGAGTGTAATGTTTATTATCTACTTCACTTGCTTTGGCAATGTTAACAGACAGTATGTTTCCCTTGAATTTAATTTAATTGAGAGAGAGAGAGAGAGAGAGAGAGAGAGAGAGAGAGAGAGAGAGAGAGAGAGAGAGAGAGAGAAGAGAGAGATAGAGAGATAGAGAGCGAGAGAGATGCATATGCTTGTCTACGTGAGGGAGATTGAAGCATGGGCAAACAGGGAATTTCTCAGACAGACAGACAGACAGACAGACAGACAGACAGACAGACAGACAGACAGACAGACAGACAGACAGACAGACAGACAGACAGACAGACAGACAGACAGACAGACAGACAGACAGACAGACAGACAGACAGACAGACAGACAGACAGACAGACAGACAGATTATTTAGCATGTCACACTCAAGGGAGGAGTTGTTTTTATGTCCTCAGATATACTGTATATCTTTTTTTAATAAGTCACTTCACAAGAAAGTGACACCTGAGATTGTATCTGTGAATCTCAGGATTATCCAAAGACATTTGCATTACACTAATTAATGAACTAAGGAAATTTACAGTAAGGAGTAATTTCTATGATAGGATAAGAACAAATGAAGAATCCTACATTTATCTACATTTATTATATCAAAATTAGATTACAGTATTATAAAGCATAGTCACACACCCACATAATTAACTCACATTTACATCAACATCCTAAAAATCTAGAATTACAGTATGATCCCTTCTGGTGGAGAAACAAGAGCGAAGCTACAGTCATCCATCATGGTAATGATACAGACAGTTCCCCATGTCTCCCTCAAGACTAATGTGGAAGGGAAATTCCAGCAGACTTTGCAGGGGAATTACTTGTCTATATATAGATATGATCATGGAAGACTTGTGTGTGCCTTCCCTGTTCTCTTCCTCAGCATGGTGTACATTCTAGTTGCCTAAGACAGTGGTTCCCAACTCTAGTACTCGAGTACCCCCAACAGGACAACATTTATGTTGTAGCGCCTGACAAAAAACACCTGGAAGGTTTGGAATCGCTTCCTTTTAGGTGGTTGAAGAATTTAATGGCTCTTTTCTGGATTTTGATAATTAGAGGGTATCAGCCTAATTCTGCTCTGCATGCATTATATGGTGTTTTACGTTGTACATGGAGGATGTTTTTACAGAATTCTGCATGCAGAGTCTCAATTTGGTGTTTGTCCCATTTTGTGAATTCTTGGTTGGTGAGAGGACCCCAGACCTCACAACCATAAAGGGCAATGGGTTCTATAACTGATTCAAGTATTTTTAGCCAGATCCTAATTGGGATATTGAATTTTATGTTCCTTTTGATGGCATAGGCCCTTCTTGCCTTGTCTCTCAGACCGTTCACAGCTTTGTGGAAGTTACCTCTGGTGCTGATGTTTAGGCCGAGGTAGGTATATTTTTTTGTGTGATCTAGAGCAACTGTGTCTAGATGGAATGTGTATTACTGGTCCTTTTTTGGAGATTCACTGTCAGGGCCCAGGTCTAACAGAATCTGTGCAGAATATCTAGGTGCTGCTGTATTTTTTATTTAACTAGGCAAGTCAGTTAAGAACAAATTCCCCCTGGAGCAAATTAGGGTTAAGTGCCAGGTTTTTCACCTTGTCGGCTCATGTATTCAAACCAGCAACCTTTCGGTTACTGGCCCAACGCTCCCACCGCTAGGCTACCTGCCACCCCATAGTAGGTCCTCCTTGGTTGGGGAAAGAAGTACCAGATCATCAGCAAACAGTAGACATTTGACTTCAGACTGTTCTAGTGCCCTCGCCAATTTCGTTGATATACAGTGGGGAGAACAAGTATTTGATACACTGCCGATTTTGCAGGTTTTCCCACTTACAAAGCATGTAGAAGTCTGTAACAAAAATCCAGAAAATCACATTGTATGGTTTTTAAGTAATTAATTTGCATTTTATTGCATGCCATAAGTATTTGATACATCAGAAAAGCAGAACTTAATATTTGGTCCAGAAACCTTTGTTTGCAATTACAGAGATCATACGTTTCCTGTAGTTCTTGACCAGGTTTGCACACACTGCAGCAGGGATTTTGGCCCACTCCTCCATACAGATCCTTCAGGTTTCGGGGCTGTCGCTCGGCAATACGGACTTTCAGCTCCCTCCAAAGATTTTCTATTGGGTTCAGGTCTGGAGACTGGCTAGGCCACTCCAGTACCTTGAGATGCTTCTTACGGAGCCACTCCTTAGTTGCCCTGGCTGTGTGTTTCGGGTCGTTGTCATGCTGGAAGACCCAGCCACGACCCATCTTCAATGCTCTTACTGAGGGAAGGAGGTTGTTGGCCAAGATCTCGCGATACATGGCCCCATCCATCCTCCCCTCAATACGGTGCAGTCGTCCTGTCCCCTTTGCAGAAAAGCATCCCCAAAAAATGATGTTTCCACCTCCATGCTTCACTGTTGGGATGGTGTTCTTGGGGTTGTACTCATCCTTCTTCTTCCTCCAAACACGGCGAGTGGAGTTTAGACCAAAAAGCTCTATTTTTGTCTCATCAGACCACATGACCTTCTCCCATTCCTCCTCTGGATCATCCAGATGGTAATTGTCAAACTTCAGACGGGCCTGGACATGCGCTGGCTTGAGCAGGGGGACCTTGCATGCGCTGCAGGATTTTAATCCATGACGGCGTAGTGTGTTACTAATGGTTTTCTTTGAGACTGTGGTCCCAGCTCTCTTCAGGTCATTGACCAGGTCCTGCCGTGTAGTTCTGGGCTGATAATTGCGGCAACAGTTGTTGCCTTCTCACCAAGCTGCTTGCCTATTGTCCTGTAGCCCATCCCAGCCTTGTGCAGGTCTACAATTTTATCCCTGATGTCCTTACACAGCTCTCTGGCCTTGGCCATTGTGGAGAGGTTGGAGTCTGTTTGATTGAGTGTGTGGACAGGTGTCTTTTATACAGGTAACGAGTTCAAACAGGTGCAGTTAATACAGGTAATGAGTGGAGAACAGGAGGGCTTCTTAAAGAAAAACTAACAGGTCTGTGAGAGCCAGAATTCTTACTGGTTGGTAGGTGATCAAATACTTATGTCATGCAATAAAATGCAAATTAATTATTTAAAAATCATACAATGTGATTTTCTGGATTTTTGTTTTAGATTCCGTCTCTCACAGTTGAAGTGTACCTATGATAAAACTTACAGACCTCTACATGCTTTGTAAGTAGGAAAACCTGCAAAATCGGCAGTGTATCAAATACTTGTTTTCCCCACTGTATATGTTGAGGACAGTGGGGCTCAAGCTGCATCCCTGTTTCACCACACGGCCCTGTGGAAAGAAATGTGTGTTTTTTGCCCATTTTATCCGCACACTTGTTGTTTGTGTGCATGGATCTTATAATGTTGTATCCCCCCCCCCCCCCCCAACACCGCTTTCCATCTATTTGTATAGCAGACACTCATGCCAACTTGAGTCAAAAGCTTTTTTGAAATCAACAAAGTACAAGAAGACTTTGCCTTTGTTTTGGTTTGTTTGTTTGTCCATTAGGGTGTGCAGGGTGAATACATGGTCTGTCGTACGGTAATTTGGTAAAAAGCCAATTTGACATTTGCTCAGTACATTGTTTTCACTGAGGAATTGCACAAGTCTGAATTTTCTTATCTTTATGGAAGGCTGGACCCTCCTAAGTTTCTCTCTAATGTTTTATAATCATTTGCACTTGTTTTGGTACCTAATTCTAATTCTAGCCATTTTATGTGATGGTAAAGGTAGGGGTGTACTAACTTTTTCCCCATAAGGAAAAGGCATTTTTGTTTATTTTAATTGCATAACATTTTCAACATATATATTTTTTTGTGTCATTTATTAAATTGGGTAACCTTTATCTGTCAATAATGTTGAAGTGAAGATTACATATCCATCTGTCCAAATATGTTTTAAAAAAGACAACTTTCCAGGGGTGTACTTACTTTTTCACACGACTGTAGATGGTAGAGCACATTTACACACTTGCAGTCAAATTAATTTGCACACACAAATGCCCCTTGTTCATGCACATATACACACATGCACGCTCTCTCTCTCTCACTCACACACACACACACACACACGACACACTAATCATTTATGTTTAACGAGAGGATGAGATGGAAGTTCCTATCCATTGGCACTACTCCTCTCGGAAGATACCAAAGAAAGAGCTAAGCCCTTTAGGTTAGAAAAGCACCTGTCCTTCTTCTACTAACATCACAAAGAGCTTTTAAAACCAAGACATTTCCACACCAGCCTCTGTGACTCCTAATCATGTCACAAATTGTCAGTGTTTTCTCTTCCAGCCAGGACCAGAAATACCTAATGTTTCATTCAAACAGGGCACCTCACAGATCCATCTTACAGTGCCAATGACAAAAGCAAAATAGCCTAAAAGATCTCTGCTGTACCTTAATCTCACATGGTAACCATAGTAACAGCCACCACACCGCTCCCAGAGGTGAGACGGATCATTTGATACTTTCCCAGCATGCAAAGCTAACGATACCATGTGGCAGCAGACAATCTGTCTAAACTCTAGGCTGTGATAGCTGAGTAATCAAAATCAGCCTTTTACCAAATTATGTAGGATAGGTTTTAGGACTAAAAGGTCTGATATACCATGTCTTAGAGTGAAAGAGCGAGAGAGCGAGAGAGCGAGAGAGCGAGAGAGTGAGAGATATTAATTATTCATGGCCCTTGGTAATCACACAATCCTGTCAGTCAAAGACCATCAAAGCTGTTTATCCATAAGCTGATCAGTTCTCAGCATCGCTATCTAAATGTTGTGTAACGCTGCGCCCTCCTGATGAGCCCCCCCTCAGCGTTCAGAGCCCCGCCCTCCAGATGAATGCACCACACCCACAACCCCCACCCACCCAGCCTCTCACACTCCCTCAGCTGTCTCAGCCTCACTCGTGGGATTGGCTCTTGGGTTGCCAAGGCAATTGAAAGACGGAAGGAGATTTAAGATATGGAATGCATTGAGTAGGGGACTCATAATGTAAACCTCAAATCTTTGCTAATCTGTGGCACTACTTAAAGGTGGAACAATTATGACAGTAAGGGCTCCCTGGGCCAAGTCTGAAGAGGATGTTGAGGGCTTCTCTAGTCTAAATATAGTCAGCTCTTATGTGATCAAAGTAATAGGTTAAGTGAGCATCACTTTAAAGGGATACTTCAATTTTGTCAATGAGGTCCTTAATCTACTTCCCAAGAGTCAGATGAACTCTACATACCCATAGACTTCCAGTCATTGTGCTAACGCTAGTTAGCATTGGCTCGCCAAATCTACCTCTAACTTCTTTCATACTGGACACAGAGACATCAAAATAGTATCCACGAGTTCATCTGACTCTGGGGAAGTAGATACAGGGCATCATTGCCAAAATCCTGAACTATCCCTTTAATATGGCAGATGAGTGTGAAAGTGTTTTCTGTGTATATGTATTGTGTGTGTGTGTCCATGTGTGTGTGTGTCTATGTGTGTGTGTGTGTGCGTGCGTGTGTGTCCATGTGTGAGTATGCCTACCCGTGTGCCTGTGAGCATGTGTGCCAGTGGTGTGGGAACTGCAAAAACAAAGATGAGTGATCCTACAGATCTAAACAGAAGTGTTTTCTTCCTGGTCAAAGCTTGTCCTAACATTAAGGCCAGGTATATCATATCACCAGGCACTGCAGACAGATTTGCCTGTCCAAGATTTAATACAACGCAAAGGGCATCCACTGAAAGCTGACATATCAAAGTATCCAGACTGTTTAGAATGACAGTGGTGTTTGCACGTGCATGTTCGTCAGGCAGTCTGTCTTAAAGACATTTTTTTTTACCTTACCTTAACCAGCAATGCAGTTTTAAGAAAAATAAGAGTTGAGAAAAAACATTTACTAAATAAACTAAAGTTAAAAAAAAAAGAGCAACAATAAAATAACAATAACGATGCTATGTACAGGGGGTACCGGTACCGAGTAAATGTGAGTGGGTATAGGTTAGTCGAGGTAATTGAGGTAATATGTACAGTCGTGGCCAAAAGTTTTTGTGGTCTCCAGTGTTCTTAGATCTTTATGTCAGTAGTTACTATTGGGACACTGAAGTATAATTACAAGTATTCCATAAGTGTCAGAGGCTTTCATTGACAATGACATTCAGTTTATGCAATATTTGCAGTGTTGACCCTTCTTTTTCAAGACCTCTGCAATCCACCCTGGCATGCTGTCAATTAACTTCTGGGCCACATCCTGACTGATGGCAGGCCATTCTTGCATAATCAATGCTTGGAGTTTGTCAGAAGTTGTGGGTTTTTGTTTGTCCACCTGCCTCTTGAGGATCGACCACAAGTTCTCAATGGGATTAAGGTCTGGGGAGTTTCATGGCCATGGACGCAAAATGTTGATGTTTTGTTCCCCGAGCCACTTAGTTATCACTTTTGCCTTATGGCAAGGTGCTCCAATATGCTGGAAAAGGCATTGGTCGTCACCAAACTGTTCTTGGATGGTTGGGAGAAGTTTCTCTCTGAGGATGTGTTGGTACCATTCTTTATTCATGGCTGTGTTCTTAGGCAAAATTGTGAGTGAGCCCACTCCCTTGGCTGAGAAGCAACCCCACACATGAATGGTCTGAGGATGCTTTACTGTTGGCATGACACAGGACTGATGGTAGCGCTCACCTTGTCTTCTCCGGACAAGGTGTTTTCCGGATGGCCCAAACAATCGGAAAGGAGATTCATCAGAGAAAATGACTCTACCCCAGGCCTCAGTAGTCCAATCCCTGTACCTTTTGCAGAATATCAGTCTGTCCCTGATGTTTTTCCTGGAGAGAAGTGGCTTCTTTGCTGCCCTCCTTGACACCAGGCCATCCTCCAAAAGTCTTCGCCTCACTGTGTGTTGGCAGATGCACTCACACCTGCCTGCTGCCATTCCTGAGCAAGCTCTGCACTGGTGGTGCCCCGATCCCGCAACTGAATCAACTTTAAGAGACTTCTTGGGCGCCCTGACGCCTTCTTCACAACAATTAAACCTCTCTCCTTGAAGTTCTTGATCATCCGATAAATGGTTGATTTAGGTGCAATCTTACTAGCAGCAACATCCTTGCCTGCGAAGCCCTTTTTGTGCATAGCAATGATGAAGGCACGTGTTTCCTTGCAGGTAACCATGGTTGACAAAGGAAGAACAATGATTTCAAGCACCACCCTCCTTTTAAAGCTTCCAGTCTGTTATTCTGACTCAATCAGCATGACAGAGTGATCTCCAGCCTTGTCCTCATCAACACTCTCACCTGTGTTAACGAGACAATTACTGACATGATGGCAGCTGGTCCTTTTGTGGCAGGGCTGAAATGCAGTGGAAATGTTTTTTGGGGATTAAGTTCATTTTCATGGCATAGAGGGACTTTGATCACTCTTCATGACATTCTGGAGTATATGCAAATTGCCATCATCAACACTGAGGCAGCAAACTTTGTGGAGACCAATACTTGTGTCATTCTCCAAACTTTTGACCACGACTGTACATGTAGTAAAATGACTATGCATAGATAATGGATAATAAACAGCGAGTAGCAGCAGCGTAAAAAAAAAGGAGGGGGGTTCAATGCAAATAGTATAGGTAGCCATTTTATTAGCTGATCAGAAACCTTATGGCTTGGGGGTAGAAGCTGTTCAGAAGCCTTTTGGACCTAGACTTGGCACTCCGGTGCCGTGAGGTAGCAGAGAGAATAGTCTATGAATAGGGTGCCTGGAGTCTTTGGCAATTTTTAGGGTCTTCCCCTGACATTGCCTGGTATACAGAAGATTGGCGCCGCCCTGTGTGATCGCCTGTTAAGCAGCTCCCATTGTTCATTCGTTAATTGTTGTTTTAGTATGTTTTTAGTCCGTTTTTCGTGAGGTTTTTTTGCAACAGTTGAACTATAATAGTTCAGGATTATGGAGTGCTACTGTTTTACGAAGGTTTTAGCGGTCCTTTTTATCACTGAGGCACTTATTATTTTTCTCAGCGCCGAACGTACATGCGAGTCCTCAATTATTTACTACCGAGCCCAGCTCCTGGATTTAGCACAAGCAGCAATGCTGCACCCCAGGGAAAAGTTCGATATTCCGGACAAGTTGAAAAGGCGTCTATCACTATACCGTCTATCTTTATGGGCAACGTGAGATCGCTACATAACAAGATGGACAAGCTTGAGGGTCTGGTCCATGGACAAAGAGACTATCAGGAAGCTAGCCTATTGTGTTTTATTAAAACATGGCTAAATGATAACATCCCCATAGAGAACGTAACTATCAGCGGTTTCCAGACCATCAGAGCGGACAGGGATAGCTTTTATTCCGGTAAGGGTAAGGGAGGGGGGCTGGCTTTATTAGTTAACAACAGATGGTGTAATCCGAAACATATTACTCTTGAGGAACAGTTTTGTAGCCCGGACATTGAGCTGTTAGCCGTTAGCTTGAGACTCTACTATTTGCAGAGGGAATTCATGGCGGCCATTGCTTTTATTGTTTACATCCCGCCCTCCGCTGACGCAACCACAGTGTGTGACGTCATCCACTCTGTTATCACAGTTAGTGAAGTGCCCAACCAGGAATAATAAAACTCTGGACTTGTTATATGCTAATGTGAAGGAGGCATACAACTCCACTGCACTCCCTCCCCTCGGTAGATCGGATCACAACCTTGTCCACCTCACCCCACTATACAGGCCTAAGGGTCCAACAGCAGCCTGCGACCACTAGGACCATTAGGAGATGGTCTCTGAAGGCGAATTAGGCCCTACAGAACTGCTTTGAAAGAACGGACTGGGATGTGCTCTGTGAGGCTCATGGGGGTGACATTGACAAATTGAAATGCGTCCAGAGGGAGCTGAAGTTGCGGATTGCTGAGGGGAAGAGAGTGTATAAGGAGAAGATGGAGAACAAGCTGAGGCAGAGCCAGGTGAGAGAGCTCCCCAGGCCACACACCCTCACGGCTGTCCCACCCCCACTTTGCTCACAACACCTCTGTTGAGACAATCAGCGACCCCCTCCCCACCTCCGCCCCTGCTCCCCCTGGACTGATCCTCATCACCCCTCTTCCCCCCACCTCCCCACCTGGGCTGGCTTTCACCACCAACCAAGTGAAGAGAGAGCTGGAGAGACTACATCAGTGGAAAGCGGCGGCCCCTGATGGCATCAGCCCAAGGGTGCTTAGGGACTGTGCTGACCAACTGTGTGGTATACTCCAGCGACGCTTCAACCTTAGCCTGAGCCTGGAAAGGGTACCTGTGATGTGGAAAACATCCTGCTTCGTCCCAGTGCCCAAGAAGACGCACCACACTGTCCAGAATGACTTCAGACCTGTAGAACTAACATCCCATATAATGAAGACCCTGGAAAGGTTAGTCCTCGCTCACCTCAGACCCCTGGAGTGTACATCACTGGAACCCCTGCAGTTCGCATATCAGCGCACCATCGTGGTGGATGATGCAGTCATCTACCTTCTGCAGAGGGCCTACTCTCACCTGGACAACGCAGGTTGCACATAAGGGTTATGTTTTTTGACTTCTCCAGTGCCTTCAACACCATTCAGCCCCTGATACTGGGTGAGAAGATGAAGAGGATGAAAGTGGAAGCACCCTTAGTCTCCTGGGTCACGGACTACCTGACCGTTAGGCCACAATTTGTGCGACTACAGAGCTGTGTGTCAGAACGGGCAGTGAGCAACACAGGGGCCCCCCAGGGAACGGTCCTGTCCCCCTTCCTGTTCACCATCTACACCTCGGACTTCAGATATAACTCTGAAACATGCCACCTACAGAAGTTCTCGGATGACTCCGCAATTGTAGGGTGCATCAGGGGTGGGCAGGAGGAGGAGTACAGGAGCACAATCAATGACTTTGTGTTGTGGTGTGAGCAGAATCACCTTCAGCTCAACATCAGCAAAACAAAGGAGATGCTGGTGGACTATAGGAGATCTATTCACTTACCTGTTCATTTAACCAGTCTGTATATTAAGTAAACTAATATTACCCTCACTTATATCATACGCACTTTTAGCTATTTAAGTATTTTTCTGCCATCGACCTGTATAGTATAGTTAACCATGCAAATACTCCTTATTTATCTATATGAACTAGCATTTTTTTGTATTATTATTATTTTCTCACCTAACACTCTGTAACAATGTATAGTGTACATATTCAGCCATCCACCCATACTCTGCAATGTCTTTTATAGCTTTTTTGCACCCCAGACTTCTTGTATTTTTATACTTTTTCATACTGCCGCTCTATGTATCATGTATCGTGTATCTGTCTTTTGTGTATTTTCGTTCTGGCATTTTGCACCTACCCTGTGTTTTTTCGTAGCTGCTTTATAAAGAAATTTCCCCTCGGGGATCAATAAAGTACCTATCTATCTATATATCTATCTATAGAGGTCCTGGATGGCAGGAAGCTTGGGCCCAGTGATGTACTGGGCCTACAAACTTCCCTCTGTAGCGCCTTGCGGTCAGAGGCCGAGCAGTTACCATACCAGGCGGTAATGCAACCAGTCAGGATGCTCTTGATGGTGCAGCTCTAGCATTTTTTGAGGATCCGTCAGGAAGTTCAGGATCCAGTTGCAGAGGTTTAGTCCCAGGGTCCTCGCTTAGTGATGAGCTTTGAGGGCACTATGGTGTTGAACGCTGAGCTGTAATCAATGAACAGCATTCTCACGTAGGTGTTCCTTTTGTCCAGGTGGGAAAGGGCAGTGTAGAGCGCAATAGAGATTGCGTCATCTGTGGAGCTGTTGGGGCGGCATGCGAATTGGAGTGCGTCTAGGGTTTCTGGGATGATGGTGTTGATGTGAGCCATGACCAGCCTTTCAAAGCACTTCATGGCTACAGAAGTGAGTGCTACAGGTCGGTAGTCATTAGGGCAGGTTACCTTGGTGTTCTTGGGCACAGTGACTATGGTGGTCTGCTTGAAACATGTATGTATTACAGACTCGGCCAGGGACAGGTTGAAAATGTAAATGATGACACTTGCCAGTTGGTCGCATGCTAGGAGTACACGTCCTAGTAATCCGTCTGGCCCTGCGTTCTTGTGAATGTTGACCTGTTTAAAGGTCTTACTCACATTGGCTACGGAGAGCGTGATCACACAGCCATCCGGAACAGCTGGTGCTCTCATGCATGCTTCAGTGTTTCTTGCCTCGAAGCGTGCATAGAAGTCATTTAGCTCGTCTGGTAGGCTTGTGTCACTGGGCAGCTCACGGCTGGGCTTTCCTTTGTAGTCCGTAAGAATTGCAAGCCCTGCCACATCCGATGAGCGTCGGAGCCAGTGGGTGAGGGAAAGCTTTGTACGCGTCTCTGTGTGTGGAGTAAAGGTGGTCAAGAGTTTTTTCCCTCTTGTTGCACATGTAACATGCTGGTAGAAATTTGGTAAAACGGATTTAAGTTTCCCTGCATTAAAGTCCCTGGCCACTAGGAGCGCCACCTCTGGATGAGCATTTTCTTGTTTGCTTATGGCCTTATACAGCTCGTTGTGTGCGGTCTAAATGCCAGCATCAGTTTATGGTGACAAATAGACAGCTACAAAAAATAAAGATGAAAACTCTCTTGGTAAATAGTATGGTCTACAGCTTATCATGAGATAATCTACCTCAGGCGGGTAAAACCTTGAGACTTCCTTAATATTTGATTTCACGCATCAGCTGTCATGGTAATGGCTGGAGTGGAATGGTATCAAATACATCAAACACATGGAATGCTATTCCATTCGCTCCATTCCAGCCTTTATTATGAGCCGTTCCCCCCTCAGCAGCCTCCACTGCTGTCATGTTTGTGGTAGAGAGATCAAATTGTATAAATTGTAAAGAGACCGAATTGTATTGTTCAGAAAACTGTGCATTTTCGCTGTTCAGCCAAACTATAAAAGGAGTGTTAATCAAGATAGAGACTGCATCGGTAATGTTATTAAGTTTCACAACTTACATCAGGCTCTCTCTAGACTGTGGACACAGCAGTGACTAAAACCACATAGAAGACCTCTAGTACAGTGTCCATTTTAGGACACCCTCAGCCTCACGCCTGGGGAACTAGTGAGTTTAAATGTGCAACCGAAATGAAGAATTTTGCTTGTGGGCAAGACAGAGGGATTAACAAGTTAGACCTCTCAAGCCACTCTCGATCCACCACAGAGATACACAGAGGGAAGAAGAATCAGAGAGAATTCTAAACCACTCTGTAGTAAACTCTCTCTCATATTAAAGTCTAGGATCTTAATTTGTAAATAATCCTGCAGCAACAGGACATTTTAATTATTATGTGAATTATAATTAATGGACATTTCTGTAGGGGTTGATACATTTTTTGTAAGGGAAAATCAAGCCTGAAATTTCAAAGTGGAAATTACAAACTTCAGAAGCCTTTTTAAACCTTAAATATACTACACATTTTAAATGTCCTGCATTGCAGGAAAGTTCTCCTGCAACAGGGTGATCAAATTAAGATCCTATATCTGTATATCCAATTTTAGTTCCCTCCCTCTCTAACATGAGACTCTTCTAACCAGTAGCTTTTGTTCTTTTTCACTTTTAATTTTCAAAGAGTTACATAAGCTCCCTACAGAGAGCGTATCAGAACAGAGCATGTGTGTGCACTGGGGCATGCTCTCTTTAAAGTATGCTCTCTTGACAGCACACACACACCTTTTTGAAGTACAGGTCTTATTTTAGTCAAAGGGAAAAAGTCCCCCTGCCCGCGAGTCCTAAAAGCCAGCTGTGATGTTCCTCTGTACTGCTCAGGACGCCCCGTCCCGCACCCCACACCCCACCCGACCCCAACCTACCTAACCCCCATGCCTTCTCATCCTCCACCAAACCCAGACGACCGCAAACAGCACAGGACACCCCATCCCTCACCCCCTCCCCTTCCTCCCAATGGATGACTGCAAAGCACACAACAGAGTGTACCAGGCAGACAGGTCTGTGGCACGCACACCACCAACCCCTGATGACCCTGTCCTTGGACAGGGGCTGTCGTCACCGTCCCTCCACTGCTCTCCACCACTCCTGTCCCTCTCCTGCCATGGCCCAGGTCAGGACCTTGTCTACTTAAGTTGAGGATGTCACAGAATGTGTCATATCCACTCAGCCTGTCTGAGTCGAGGTCTGGTTGGTGGTCTGGTTGCTGTTCTTCCTCAGCCCTGTCCTTTATAAGAAAGATACGGAAGGTTTGACATGAGTGGGGATTCCAAGGTGATTGACCAAACTGACATACGGTAACATAGCACGCAATGGTAGAAAACAGTTTCCCTGATTGCAAATGTCTGGAATTTGTTGAAAAAGCAAGAGCTTATCAAAGGATGTCTTATCAAATCGATAGCTGTGGTCATTATCTTGCGAAAGATCATTTAAACCAATAATGCACTGACTTCCCAGAGGACACAGCAGCAGCAATACAACTACAACATAACCATTTGTTCAACCATTAATCAACAGGACCAATAAGGACAGATGTAAAATAGGTAGGCCCATTCGGGACCTAACGCCATTCTCCTCTATAAATTGTCAAAGCTGCAGTTTCTTTATCTGTGGAATGCCACTGCTCCAATTTCCCCTGGCTAAATCTGCAGCGGGAATTGCTGTTCTGACAACAGATGGTGCAGCATTGCATTTTTGGTCCACACTACTTTGCTTTGGTGTCGTCAAACGGAAGGACTGTAATTTGAGTAAGCACTTCTGCCTCTACTCGGACCATGATTCTGTTCTTGCACACACAGTGAGAGAAATTACTTTGAAAACATAAATGTGTGAATGAGGAAGGTCCAGATTATTCTGTAAAAATGTGTTGGGGACCTCTCCTGGTTGGTCTCTGTTTGGGTGCGCGAAAGCCTAAATTGTAGCCTATATTTTGAATGTTGAGAAATGTCATGGGTCCACATTGACTCAGTCGTAAAGAAACAGAGCATAGCTAAGCATCTTGCTCCATTTGATGGAGAGATACTTTGCTTTCAGCTATGTTCCTGTTCCCTAACGTCAAATGAACGTTGCGCGGACAAAGGTATCATCAGCAGCTCTGACCAACAACCAATTAACCTTGAGCGGTGGTGATGTGGGCTGGACAGCCGGACAATTCCCTTCGCCCATATATCTGTTCAGCCCCTCATCCATAAATCCAGCAGGAGTTGTAATGATACGGGGCCGTAACTCACGGATAAAGCGGTGAAACTTTGGCCAGACAGTCACTATCTGTAGAATATGGCTGGTGTAGCCCTATTATACCTGGGTTGAAGTACTATTTGAAATCATTAAATAATTGTAAATACTTTATCTGGGCTTGATTGAGCTTGTCTGATGCAATGCAACAAGTAAAACAGACACAAAACTACAAGCCCCGTCCATCTGGTACTCTAGGCAGGCTAAAGCAAATGCAAAAAATATTTAAAATTTCAATTAGTATTTGTACTCAGGTCTGGTATGTACTCTAGTAAGGCGCTTGTTGTTAATTTAGTGGAAATCTTTCTCTCGGGGTCGGCAGACTCATAACATCATTGTTTAACACCAGTGGAACACAGACACTGCTGTCGCCAGAGGTGAGGCTACGAGATATCAGGAATCTAAATGACAGCATATTTTCTCATTAAGCGGAACCTTTATGATGGTATTCAGTGTTTCCCACTAATATGACATTACAGGGTAGTTCAGCTGCATCAGGGGCCTCTGTGCCCTGCCAAGGAAACATGCTAGCTAAAACACTGTGAGGAATATTGATAGATATGGAGGGGTTTGTTCCTGTTGATCTCAATCTTGCACATTACATTTACGAGAGCAACTTACAGGAGCAATTAATCAGTGATTCGAACCAGCAACCTTTCGAGTACTGCCCCAACGCTCTTAAACACTAGGCTGCCTGCCGCCTTGTAAAGAATCCACCAATCTCTTGTTTTTCTTCCCTTTCCAGTCAGAGTACTAGCAGGTCTAGCATACACACTGACAAACAACTCCAAGAGGCTGAGGCCATCACATGATTATCGTCTCAATTATCACAATCATTATCATATGATTATCATGTCATGTCATGTATGAGTATCATGTCAATCAAATTGTAAATACACCCATATATTTGATCAAAAAGGTGGTTCATATTTAAACAATGTGATATAAATATTGGGGAGTCGTTATACCTGTGCGTGCATGCATGCGTGAGTTTTTATTCTGCAGAGTGTTGAGAGTAATTGAACGGGCCATCTAACGGGAGGCATGGGACCAGGTGGGTGTTTTCAAAGGCCATCACTTCCATTGTGATATAAATCATTGAGATGTAGCAGATTTGCTCCACAAGGCTGGCTCTACTCTCAGCACATTCAATATTCATGTTCTCATTTTGTTTGGGGATGTTGTAAAGTAACACCTCAGGTTATACTTCACACGCCCACACAAACAACACACACAACACACACACACAAAAAAATTATGATGTAACTTGATGTTATGGGGCATTGAGCACAGAGGATCAATCCAAGAGCAACAGACACTGCGTTGAATTGGAGACTCTCACTGGTCCACTGGAAGAAGACTGTGACTGTCTTAACTTTTTTTTATTATGTTACTTAGACTGACTGCCTTTAAACGTCAATAAGGCATTTCCCTGATACTTTTTTTCAACGGGCATACTATGTGGTCAGTCCTCCTGACACAGATCTTCTGGGCAGAATTGGTAAGACTGGGGTCCTCCCTGGGAGATGGATGGCTCTGACACTGGCCCAAGACAGCCTGGCCGGGTGAACAGAACATACCCATTCAGCAGCAGCAGGCCAGGGTTGGGAATGGGGCTGGCCTTATAAGGAAGTGGAAGTCCTCTTCCTGCTTCATTAGTCAGAAACACAGAGCAGAACTGGAACTGCCAGTGACTCACCTACACAGGCCCCCTGACTAACAAGTCCCTGCATAAGAGAGAAGAAGTAGTGAACATTACAGTAAAGCGATAAAGACCGCTGAACCTATGTGTTTGCGCGGGAAATGACAATCCTGGATACGGCCAGACGTGCAATTGAACATAGTGGTGTAGTTCTGGGAGGTAGTGTGTTCCTTGCTTGTTTGAGTTTCAGTAATTAGCCACTCAAGTTTATACAAATACTTAATTAAAACAAAAGGGGAATGGCCTTATTCTTTATACAATGGGATTCACCTTGATGGCCATCATTACCTCAGGTAAGGTTGTGACGGCAGAGGCCCAACAGAGCCCTATCTACAGCCCCATAGTCCAGGCCCTGGCAGTGAGTCACACTCTCTTCCAGTCTAATACCTTTCATCTTCACAATGGCTTCTCATGGATGGCTTTATGGGGACTTGATGGTGCCTCCTAAACCACGCATGTGGGAGGGAGGCCAGCGAGGTGAGGGGGAGACAGAACGCTTGTGTTATATGCAGAGGTGGAAGGTGGGGAGTAGAGAGCAGAGTGTGGAGGAGAAAGGGAGGGAGGGAAGAGGGGGTAGGTTGGTAGTGGTCTCTCTCTAGCTATTTTTCACTGCCCTTGCACTGCAGCAGGTCTCCCAGGAGAGGTGTGTTGACAAGAAAGGGAGGAAGGAGGGAACACTGTGGGTAGTATATTGTACATACTGTGGATAGTATACTGTACATACTGTGGATAGTATACTGTACATACTGCTAGCCCACACAGCAGGTGCTGTATTCATAAAGCATATTAGAGCAGGAGTGCTGATTTAGTACACAAATCAAATCACCTGATAGTGGTATGTTCATACCTAGCACCACAGTGGGCTTGTGAAAACCCCATAATAAGCCCCTCATGATGAGTGAATGGGAGGCCAGCCTGATGAGCCAACCCACACTTTTTAAATACTTTATTTGAATCCACAAATCACAGTTCAAACATTTCAAAGAAACGGATATCTGGACACTTACAGATACAGAAAATACCTTTTTCTTCAAACAGCTAGGCTGCCCATGACTGCTGACACAGAGCAGTCCTTTATGGCAGCTTTGCCTTTGTCCTATACAGGCCTGCAATCTGACGGCCACGCACTAAGCCTATGTACATGGTCGAGACTTCCAAATAGCAGCACCACAAGTATGCACTGATAACCTGTTCATGCGCGACACAAGGGGATGGTATTTCAGCGATTGGGCAGTAAAGCTCTGCTCCATGTAGGAGTCAAAAGAGCAACCTACTTCCAAAAGTAGTACCTCCTTCCAGTGTCTCACCACAAAAACAATATCTGGCATATTTAGTATACAAGAAAACACATCAACATCAAGCCAGGCTCCTCTGACAAGAGGATGTTTGTGAATATGCAATGATGGTGGTACTGCCTGGTTCACCTCACTAGTTATAAGGTCAACAAGGCGGTAAAAAAATGGTTAATACATGTACATACACTTGCATCTTTGCTCAAAAAAATGTAATGCCTGACAATATTCCAGAAATGCATAATAATGACCGACTACAGGGTGGCCAACGTGGTTTCTAATTTGGCTTCTTAAATTACTCTTTACGTATTGATCAATTGAGATAAAACATTTTGGCAGTGAAATTATTGTAATTGTGATGGTAAGTAAAAACATTACTTTGATTTCACCTAATTTCAACATATGTTCAACTTAATAAAAACCTGTTTTCCCATCTCTAGAGGTAAAAATAAATAAATAAATGACTATAGTAAGTGCCTCTCTTCAGCTTAATTACATAATTAAATTAATCAAGTGCCTGGGATCGGGCACTAGGTGGTTTTTATTATTATTATTATTTTTTTTTTTTTTTTACAAAAACGATACATCGTACACAGTTCCACAATATGTCAAAGTGTGTGTCCAGGTCTTGTGCTTCCAAAAAGTGGTTATACAGTGGATGGCTCTGCAGTGGATGGATAATGGTGTTATGGTGTGTGGGAAGTGGGAATTTACCATATCTGGGAAGAATCCACTTGAACGGCCCTCCAACCTCTAACACTGGTAAAATCAGCCATAAATCCCCTTGTGACAGGGGAATGGAAGCTTGTTGTGTGTAACTGGGAGGGGCAATTGAATGCCAGATTCACAAACATTTTTAAATTGTTAAAACGTTTCTAGCCTGTCTATTCATGGGTAACAGGGTTGAGGTGTTATGCTTGACCCTCTCAGTTTTCCACCACAAAACACCAGAAAATGGCAACAAAAAAAAGTTCACATGCTTTTACACTATGATTTGTCTATTAGTTGTTCAATGTTTCTTTTGAAATAAATATTTAAAAGGAATAGTTCCAGAATATAAAACGAGAGTTCAGTTCACATAACAGGGTTTACCATAAAATGAGGGGCAGACAAAAATGAATAACTATTCATATGAAATAAATAATAATCTTTAGAAATGTCTTTGTCAAAGCAACAAAATAACTAGGGCTTTACAATGATTTTTGGAGGGTTAGTGGATTAAAATCTTCCTAGACGTCACAGAGGGTGCACAGAGGGACATTCAAAATTTATTCATATTGAAAATTAGATTTATTGAATTCTCCATGTGGTCTATATTAAAGGGCACTTCATTTCAGGCTTTTAAAATTCAATATTGGTGCATCGTTTCTACTTAATATATCAAACGGATGCAAAAGGCACTAATTTTGTGGAACAACCCAGTACACGTTAAGTTCTGCCCATTGGACATTGGTTGCAATCAATGGAGATTTTAGCATATAAATCTTGGTGGGGCAAAAACAAAATATGTGGGATGCATGCCAGCAAAGCCATTAGACAACACAACACAACACTAAACAATACATTAACTGCACTATAATGGTGACAAACGGTTACCACAAACTGTTAGGGCCTACATAAAGCTGTCCCAACAGCAGAGTCCCAACAGCAGTCCCAACACCTTACCACTGCTACACCTGGCTATCATCGGAGCCTTTTCTGGCAGCGAAACAGTTCGGTCATTTACTGCCTTTTAAAAATATCGAGTGATATGGCTGACTTGCTTAAACAAATGTGGTTTCTACTGACAATTGAGATGTACAAACTATGGCATATGGGGACAAGTTAATAAGAGGAAACCCGTAATTTCAATTAAGACAATTAAGGCACTTTTGAAATGTACAGTGACAGAATTCAGAACATGGGCCGTTCATACTGTGTTCTCCCTATACACCAAGTCAGAACTGTAGGATAAATATGGGGGACATGTAAGCAGACAATAAAAGCTCTTACAATATTCAATGATAACATTTCTCAAAAACAGGTTATAGGCTACATGTGCACCACCGAGTCAGAACAGTAGGCAAAATTAAGAGGTGAAAATAGACCAAATTATTAGGGTGAGGCACATGGGCTACTAACAGCTTACTACACAACATACACTTAGTATTACTTTCTTAGTTACAGTATACATATCTCCCTTGCATATTACATCATTTATGAAGCCATTTTTGGACCAGTTGCAATGCTTGCAGTTAGCCACTGTTACCTATTCCTTCCAAACCACTCATTGTTGAATTTGCGATTTCTAACTTGTTGTGTAATGTTTATGTCCAATGACCGATGAGCACCGATACGTTTTATCTATAATTTCTCTTCATTATTTATCTTCATATGACAAGTGGTACGTATAACGTATAATTATTTCCCCTTTTGTGTATGTTGTGATTTTCTGTTGGCTGGTTTCCACTCTCTGGCTCTTAACAGGTGTTGTGAGTTGCCGGTAACGGGGGTGGGCGTGACACCTTTCCTGGGAGACCAATCAACGGTCTCCCATCAAGCCCAACTGTATAAATGTATGTTATTTTGGTTTTCTGGGAGAGAGATTTTTGGAGGTTGGTGGTATGCTGTTGTGAGATTTGCTCTGCTCCCAACTTTAATTTGTTTTGGAGATACCTTTTTGCAGTTTGTTTTGCAACCTGTGGGTTCCACCCACTTACCTTGTTCTGGGAGAAGGGATAGGTAAGATACTCCGGGGTATACACTTGCACGTAGCTGACCCTCTGTTATATACACTAGGTTAGATGCAAGCTGTGTCACCCATGTAGCAGGTAGACAGCTGTAAGTATCAGATGGTGTAGGCAGGGATAGAGGTAGGGAAGCGGTTATTTGTGTTCTCGGACCCCGCTCGTCCCGCCCTTCTCCCCTTTTTGCTTTGTCCTGTTATGAGCTGTGCTTTTGTAAACTTATTGTTTAGTAAACGTCCCACTAAGGGTTAACTTTCAGTTTGTTGTCTAGTCCCTTTTTATTCTGTAGTCTTATCGCACCACACCTACAGCATCCCAGTTTTGCCGCAGTGTATGAGCAGACACATGTAGTTGCGTTTCCAGCTCCAACGAGCCATTTCCATCTTATAGGAGTTGGAACGTAACAACAAGGATTAAAAAGGATTTGCCAGTAGATTGTTGACTTGATTCATGATGACCGCTAGCTAAGATTTTGAAAGTAAGATGTTGACATGATCAGTCCAATCAAAGCTATTGGACATATAACGTGATTTGACGCCATTTTATCTGTGGCCAATGACCTTGATCCTTCTTGGAAGGGCACTTATAATGTAACTCTATGGCAGGACCCAAAGGACTTACATTTTTTATGTCTACCCTTACTAAGGACTAAGGGCGGTGACTTAGTGTCCCCATGAGTGACAGAATGCTGAGCCAATCACGGCGCAAAGCTCCTATTTTCTGCTGGCTTGCCCCACCACCACAGAAAGCACTGAGCTAGGCTGAAACACCTGCATTTTTGAGCTGCCTTACTCAAGAAAACAAAAAAGAGACCATGTTTGTATGCGGCTTTATTAACTCAGTGATATACAGAATTGTTTTACATTGTTTGCAAACTGATAATTTTTTTTACATTTAACTAGGCAACTCTGTTAAGAACAAATTCTTATTTACAACGACAGCCTACCTACAGGGTCAGCCCCTGGAGCAAATTAGGGTTAAGTGCCTTGCTCAAGGACACATCAACAGGTTTTTCACCTTGTCGGCTTAGGTATTCGAACCAGCGACCTTTCGGTTACTGGCACAACGCTCTATTATTTATTTTTTTGCAAAAGATGTGGGGCTCCACAGGAAGAGAAGACCCAGCGTTACCTCTGCTGCAGAGGATAAGTTCATTAGAGATAACTGTACCTCAGATTGCAGCCCAAATAAATGCTTCACAGAGTTCAAGTAACAGACATCTCAACATCAACTGTTCAGAGGAGACCGTGTGAATCAGGCATTCATTGTCGAATTGCAAAGAAACCACTACTAAAGGACACCAATAAGAAGAAGAGACTTGCTTGGGCCAAGCAACACAAGCAATATTAGACCTGTGGAAATCTGTCCTTTGGTCCTTTGTGAGACGCAGAGTAGGTGAACGGATGATCTCTGCATGTGTGGTTTCCACTGTGAAGCATGGAGGAGGAGGTGTAATGGTGCTTTCTGGCGACACTGTCTGATTTATTTAGAATTCAAGGCACACTTAACCAGCATGGTTACCACAGAGAGAATGCCAAGGGTGTGCAAAGCTGTCATCAAGGCAAAGAATGGCTACTTTGATTATTACATACAGTATGTGTGATGTCATAGTTTTGATGTCTTCACTATTATTCTGACTGGTACTGTGTGTGTGTGTATATATATATATATATATATATATATATATATATATATATATATATATATACAGTGGGGAGAACAAGTATTTGATACACTGCCGATTTTGCAGGTTTTCCTACTTACAAAGCATGTAGAGGTCTGTAATTTTTATCATAGGTACACTGTGAGAGACGGAATCTAAAACAAAAATCCAGAAAATCACATTGTATGATTTTTAAATAATTAATTTGCATTTTATTGCATGACATAAGTATTTGATACTTTAGAAAAGCAGAACTTATATATTTGGTACAGAAACCTTTGTTTGCAATTACAGAGATCATACGTTTCTTGTAGTTCTTGACCAGGTTTGCACACACTGCAGCAGGGATTTTGGCCCACTCCTCCATACAGACCTTCTCCAGATCCTTCAGGTTTCGGGGCTGTCGCTGGGCAATACGGACTTTCAGCTCCCTCCAAAGATTTTCTATTGGGTTCAGGTCTGGAGACTGGCTAGGCCCCTCCAGGACCTTGAGATGCTTCTTACGGAGCCACTCCTTAGTTGCCCTGGCTGTGTGTTTCAGGTCGTTGTCATGCTGGAAGACCCAGCCACGACCCATCTTCAATGCTCTTACTGAGGGAAGGAGGTTGTTGGCCAAGATCTCGCGATACATGGCCCCATCCATCCTCCCCTCAATACGGTGCAGTCATCCTGTCCCCTTTGCAGAAAAGCATCCCCAAAGAATGATGTTTCCACCTCCATGCTTCACGGTTGGGATGGTGTTCTTGGGGTTGTACTCATCCTTCTTCTTCCTCCAAACACGGCGAGTGGAGTTTAGACCAAAAAGCTCTATTTTTGTCTCATCAGACCACATGACCTTCTCCCATTCCTCCTCTGGATCATCCAGATGGTCATTGGCAAACTTCAGACGGGCTTGGACATGTGCTGGCTTGAGCAGGGGGACCTTGCGTGTTCTGCAGGATTTTAATCCATGACGGCGTAGTGTGTTACTAATGTTTTTCTTCGAGAATGTGGTCCCAGCTCTCTTCAGGTCATTGACCAGGTCCTGCCGTGTAGTTCTGGGCTGATCCCTCACCTTCCTCATGATCATTGATGCCCCACGAGGTGATATCTTGCATGGTGCCCCAGACCGAGGGAGATTGACCGTCATCTTGAACTTCTTCCATTTAATAATAATTGCGCCAACAGTTGTTGCCTTCTCACCAAGCTGCTTGCCTATTGTCCTGTAGCCCATCCCAGCCTTTTGCAGGTCTACAATTTTATCCCTGATGTCCTTACACAGCTCTCTGGTCTTGGCCATTGTGGAGAGGTTGGAGTCTGTTTGATTGAGTGTGTGGACAGGTAATGAGTTCAAACAGGTGCAGTTAATACAGGTAATGAGTGGAGAACAGGAGGGCTTCTTAAAGAAAAACTAACAGGTCTGTGAGAGCCGGAATTCTTACTGGTTGGTAGGTGATCAAATACTTATGTCATGCAATAAAATGCAAATTAATTATTTAAAAATCATACAATGTGATTTTCTGGATTTTTGTTTTAGATTCCGTCTCTCACAGCTGAAGTGTACCTATGATAAAAGTTACAGACCTCTACATGCTTTGTAAGTAGGAAAACCTGCAAAATCGGCAGTGTATCAAATACTTGTTCTCCCCACTGTATATACATATATACACACATTGTTTGGCCAACTTTAAATATTTCTCATGTATCCTAAAAATATATTTTTTTAATGTATTTTTTTTCTTTGTATGAACAGACTCCATTACATTTTATTCATGTGATACACACACACCGCTGTGGGCCTGAGATACTCCCAATGTCACTAATGACATTTCAACAGGAAATGTAGCACCACGTAGGCTCTTAAAATGAGATCTCTTTACTCCACTTCACCATCAGACTGCTATCGTCCTATTGGGAATATCAAAATAACAACCTGCAGCAAACGCTGAAATTGAGGAGATTGAGGAACGGCATTGTGTAAATTGGAGCTTGTTTGGTGCATCTCTCACTCTCTCTCTCTTTCTCTCTCTCTCTCTAGGTGGCTTAGGAACTGGCGCATGCACCAGTCCACGTTGCCATGGCAACCTCACAGTCTGGCATTCAAGGAGTTGGCAGTGGAGAGGAAAAAGGATCGAAAACCATACTATATACCCTGTGATAATCTAATAAAAATATCTGTTATAAAAGCCAAATAAAACATGTAATTATAAAATGAATTCATTCTGGTGTGTATTATGCTCAAGTTTAAAACATTTAATAAAACTGCATCTCAACCTCAAAGGTGCAAGGGTATTATTCATGCCTCCTTCTCATCCATCCATTCATTAAAGTTGTTGACGCACATGGCCATTCCTGACTCCAATCCCTGTTGATGGACAGGGTCAGCATAGGCCTTGTTGTTTTTCCTAGCGTAATGCCTTGCATTGAGCCAATTTCATATTTTGCACATGCGTATTGCCTAAACGTTGTGTGGGTAAACTCTGCACATTTGGGCATGTGTACATAATTAAGCGCTCACATCCCTCAAACTGAACAAAGCTAGCTAGCTAGCAAAAACAACTTGATAAAATGTACACTATACTGAACATTAAACAATTTTCCAAGTTGGATTTCCAAGGAAAACTTTGGAAGAATTGTAAATCCATTGTGAAAAGCTATGGAGTTGGCGTTGCACATATTGGTATTTTAGTCAGATGATATGAAATATGCCGCCATCTACATTGGTATTTACATTTGGTTAAATTGTTTGTCAGTTTTAGTTAATAGCCTATGTCACTCTGGTTGTTGGATCTGTTGTAAGGTGAACATCAAGGTTTATTTGTGAGTAAATCTGGCTTTGATAATAGTCAGTGCCTACCAAGCCACCAATCTCACTACATGTCCCACGTAGCTCAGATGGTAGAGCATGGCACTTGCAATGGCAGGGTTGTGGGTTTGATTCCCACAGGGAGCCAGTTTGAAAAAAAGTATCAACATGTATACACTAACTGTAAGTTGCTCTGGATAAGAGCGTCTGCTAAAATGTAAATGTCCAAAAAGCACTTACATTGTGCTGCATCAGTTATTCAAAAAGACAGGTTTACTTTCAGTTTCTTCCCAGTGTTTTTAGGATACATGGTTTAATGCAGGGGTGTCACAAAGTAATTTTGCCCTGGGGGCCGCAATCCGTCTTCAACGAGGTGTGGAGGTCCACGCTGAAAATTGGTTGTATTTCCTCTCCTGCAAAAACACTGTCCTCTATCCATTGTTTTTTTGAATTTGCGACGCTCCCTGAATGTTTACCTTTCATTTCGGTGATTATTAGCGATCTGAACACAGTCAAGAAACTGTATGAGGTCCATTATCATTCCTACTCAGTTTCGATTGGGTTTTAGTCATTTAAAAGTATATTGAATTCGTTCTCCCCGGGCTGTATGTTTGACACTCCTGGTTTAATGTGAGCTCACATAATGAAGTAAAATCCATCAGTTGAGCCAACGTGAAAGAACAAATATAATTCTGCCAATTGTCTTTTTACAGTAATTGTGTTATGAACATAATCTCTTGCTGTCGTCATTGCCAAGTGCCAACTAATCTACTACACTGAACAAAAATATAAACGCAACATGTAAAGTGTTGGTCCCATGTTTATTGAGCTGAAATAAAAGTTCACAGAAATTCTCCATACGCATAAAAAGCTTATTTCTCTCAAATGTTGTGCACAAATTAGTTTACATCCCTGTTAGTGAGCATTTCTCCTTTGCCAAGATAATCCATCCACATGACAGGTGTGACATATCAAAAATCTGATTAAACAGATGCACCTTGTGCTGGGGACAATAAAAGACCACTCTAAAATGTGCAGTTTTGTCACACAACACAATGCCACAGATGTCTCAAGTTGAGGGAGCGTGCAATTTGCATGCTGACTGCAGGAATGTCCATCAGAGCTGTTGCCAGAAAATGCCATGTTAATTTCTCCAACTTCGTATTAGAGAATTTGGCAGTATTTCCAACCGGCCTCAAAACCGCAGACCACGTGTATGGTGTCATGTGGGCAAGCATTTTGCTGATGTCAACGTTGTGAACAGAGTGCCCCATGGTGGCGGTGGGTTTATGGTATGGGCAAGAATAATCTACGGACAACAAAAACACTTGCATTTTATAGATGCCTATTTGAATGCACAGATACCTTGACAGATCCATTGTCATGCCATTCATCCACTGCCATTACCTCAAGTTTCAGCATGATAATGCACGGCCCTATGCCGTAAGGATCTGTACACAATTCCTGGAAGCTGAAAATGTCCCAGTTTTTCCATGGCCTGAATACTCAGACATGTCACCCATTGAGCATGTTTGGGATGCTCTGGGTTGACGTGTACGACAGCGTGTTCCAGTTCCTGATAGTACCGTGAAGCACGGGGGTGGCAGCGTCATGTTGTGGGGGTGTTTTGCTGCAGGAGGGACTGGTGCACTTCACAAAATAGATGGCATCATGAGGAAGGAAAATTATGTGCATATATTGAAGCAAAATCTCAAGACATCAGTCAGGAAGTTAAAGCTTGGTCGCAAATGGGTATTCTAATTGGGCAATGACCCCAAGCATACTTCCAAAGTTGTGGCAAAATGGCCTAAGGACAACAAAGTCAAGGTATTGGAGTGGCCATCAGAAAGCCCTGACCTCAATCCTATAGAAACTTTGTGGGCAGAACTGAAAAAGTGTGTGTGAGCAAGGAGGCCTACAAACCTGACTCAGTTACACCAGTTCTATCAGGAGGAATGGGCCAAAATTCACCCAACTTATTGTGGGAAGCTTGTGGAAGGCTACCTGAAACGTTTGACCCAAGTTAAACAATTTAAAGGCAATGATATCAAATACTAATTGAGTGCATGTAAACTTCTGACCCACTGGGAAATGTGATGAAAGAAATAAAAGCTGAAATAAATCACTCTACTATTATTCTGACATTTCACATTCTTAAAATAAAGTGGTGATCCTAACAGACCTAAGACAGGGAATTTTAACTAGGATTAAATGTTAGGGATTGTGAAAAACTGAGTTTCAATGTATTCGGCTAATGTGTATGTAAACTGTATCTGTGACCAACAGATGCATATCTGTATTCCAAGTCATGTGAAATCCATAGATTAGGGCCTAATGAATTCATGTTGCGTTTATATTTTGGTTCAGTATACATCTCTTCATTATATCATTTGTTCAATTGATGCATTAGGCCCTAATGCATTGTAGGACAAGCTGTGCTGTAGATAGAACATTGGCTTTGTATCCATTCTCAATTTCACAGCTTTAAAGATCCTTGTTTAAATGTATTACCAAATGAATACAGCTACAGGAAGATGATGCAACTCTAGAGAGCCTTGAAAGCATTTTGACATCTAGTTGTCAATCTACTCTTCCATGCAGGATAAGCAATGTTTTTATCCTCTCCATTTCACTCTCCAAGCGCCACTCATGCACTCTCTATCTCTACCAGTGGAGTAAAGTACTAGGGAATTGTTTCCATGGTCTGTCATT